>ML779465.1:141166-157688 GCA_009831015.1 Picea engelmannii
AAAATGAAAATGTCTCCTTGGTATATATAGGAGACTAGGAGGTATAATTACAACTAATGGCCTAAAGCATACATAAATAAAATAACATTACTAATATAATATGCCCCAATTAAGGGGTAATGAGCCAATATTAGGGCTTAACACAAGTGCATCCAACCATGTACCAAGTATATACCGATAATGTTTCAAATACTCATCAATAATGACTCATCAATATGTACCAACATCATCAACTATACACCTCATGTATGTGCCAACTCATCAACTGCTTGTCTCAACCATGACTAGTTTTGGATTAGTCAACAACCCTAACTTGAAATAATCATAACTTTGTAGTTGTAATGAATAAAGATATGAAACTAATACACAATGTTCTTCAGTGTGTTTTATGCAATTCCTCCAGGTGTCACTACTCGAAACCTCTCAAAAAAGGAGTTATAGAAAAAATGGCACACCTTGCTGAATTCTGGCTTATTCTAGAGAGTGACCTTGTAGAGCATGCCCCATATGGAATATTTGTTGAATCAATATGAAAATTTTACAAAACATACTAAAGACTGTAATATAACCAACACAATATGTCTCACTGAATTTGGATCTGTTATGAATAAGTTATGATGTTTTTACCCGAAACAACTGTTTTAGACTAGTTTAAGGAATAACCACAAACCCTATTTTCCATGGAGTGTATCTCCAAAAATAAAACGACCCATAAGATTATTTTTTTACAAAAGATACTTGGATATGTTTCCTCAATGACATATCAATATCACGGTCTGAATCATTATAGAAACAAATTTATTGCGGAAATGGTGAGATGACCTGTAAATAACATAGCTTAGAAAGCATCATGAAAATAATTTATCCTCCCTTGAATTCCGACCCTCTTTTTTTCACCTTCCCTCTAAAATTCAGCTTATATATCCTTTGGTTACCTCAGTCACCTATAGATATTCAATATTCTCAAGTGTTCCACACCAAAAATGATCAAGAAGCTCTCCACCAATACTCCAAAAGATATTCTCACAAGAAGCTCTCCATTGATCCACAAAAATGATGATCTACAAGAGACCATTCCTATCTTATTTATACTTTCATACTCTAGGTCCCATAACCCAGGTTTAGGTCCCTTAACCCATTTCTAGGTCACTTAACCTATTTTCCTTATTTTAGGGTTAACCACTTTCCATAAATAGAAAGTTCTCCAATACTTTATTATTTAAATATTCCTTCATGATTTTGTCACCTTACTTTATCATTTCTTGATTTTGTCACTTCTCTTTATTATTTAAATAATCCACCTTGAATTTGTCACTTTAGTTTATCATTTGAATAATGATTTTTTCTTTTAGGTCACTTATCCCATTTCTAGGTCACTTATCCTATTTTCCTCATTTTAGGGTTAACCACTTTCCATAATTAGAAAGTTATCCATTACTTTATCATTTAAATATTCCTTCTTGATTTTGTCACCTCAATTAATCATTTAAATAGTCTTCTTGACTTGGTCACTTTACTTTATCATTTAAATAATTATTTCTTCTTTTAAGGTCACTTTGACTTCTTTGACCTTGTGGGCTTCAAGCCTTCATATGAGGGTCCTTCAACTTCGTAAGGCCATAACTCTCAAACCGCGAGGAGTTATGTGACATTCCACATACCACTGGGAATTGCATGATAAGCACTATCCATCTAGGATAGTTTCACCAACAATTTCCTTGATCTTCATCTCATTATTCCACATACAAGCATGGGTCCTCCAACCATTCTTCTAGGACAACTCAATCCGCAAAGCGTCTTCCCATGAGAGATTTCACCATAAGGGGACCACTTTGGAGTTCATCCATTTGTGCACCTTATCAATCATGATAAGACAATAATGAGAGCATGGGTTCTCCAACCATTCTTCTAGGATAACTCAATCTGCAAAGCGTCTTCCCGTGAGGGATTTCACCATAAGGGGACCAATTTGGAGTTCATCCATTTGTGCACCTTATCAATCATGATAAGACAATAATGAATCATCTATACATTTTCCCAACAATGCATCATATACCAATGAAACCACATCGATCCATCTTCATCATGTATCAATGACAACTCATTGTTCCATCTTCATCATATCAATGACAACTCATTGGTCCATCTTGATCTATGCATTCTCATCAAGGACAATACATATTAAATAACATCAATCATCAATCAATAAATCCTTTGTCATCAATCATTCACTTGAAATCAATTAATCAAACCATTGGCATCAATGACAACATGATCCAACATGTTCTACATAAATTCAAAGAAAACCATCTACAACAATAAAGCTAAATAATTTATTAATATGAAATAGATATGCATTGGAATGCATGATAGAATTGATGCATGATGCATAGACTAAAGAAATAATGCATGTACATAAATATTCATGAAAGATCAAATGCTTGGTGCATACTGATGTGCATTTGTGCATGTAGACATGCCTGAACATGTTGGTGGCATGATTATAGACTAAGAGTAGTTTGTTGATATATATATGAAATAATGATGCCATAATATTTGAATAAAACTAATAATGGATTTTGTATCTAGGAAACATGATTATAGCGTGACGATATTGTTTTTTATGGTATCCATCCATATGAAGACAAATGGGGATGGAGAAAATGTTGACCAATAAAATTAGTGAAGGGAGTTGATGAGCTTCTACAAATGTAAAAAGATAAGTTAGCATCAAGTAAATGACAAGAACCATGCATGTATTCATTTGGGGTTATTATAATGTATAAATGTTGAAGGGAATGAAGGTAAGAATTCCCTAATTATAATATCAATATTTGAATCGATGAAAATGCGGGAGGCCTTGAGTGTGCAAATATTATTTGTTTCTTGAATTCATTTATGGGAAATTCAATTGCATATTATGTTATGTTGGTTATGAATTCATAACCGAGTTAAGTCAAGAGACATTACTCCTTATATAACAATGAATCACATTTGATATGGTCATGTGTTAGGCCATGATGAGTTTGGATATGGAAATACTATAGTGCGATCCACGTGCATGATGGTTATCCCTATGTAACTGAGGTTTGGACTGCAACCTTTTTTCCTACACTAAATAACACTAAGGGATGATGTTCCTAGTGTTGTGTATGGGTTGAAGAAGAAGGTATCCAAATGATCAAATGGTTTGTGGGGGAATATTTTGGATGGTTTATTGAGGCATGGGCCATACCTTCCAACTCACATGGTGGAATACATGACATGAACATATGGTATTCCAGAATCAATGCAATGATGCATTGGGTAGATTTGGCCAAGATTATTGGCACATTGGTTTTATTTATTGGTAAAGTTTTATTGCATTATGAAAATCTTGATGTGATGATAATGCATGTACAATGAATGATAGTTTCATTCTAGATAGTATGATGAATGGTAGAATTCCATTTTAATGTGAATAATGGTTGGAAATGATTGAATTGTTGGGTAGACACAATTCTGATATCATTTCACGAACTGCTAAAAATATGCATGAGTGTTAACAATCTTGTTTGGATGCAAGAGAGTAGAGGAAATTGTAGGAAAAATGGTCTTGTATATGGAAATGATGTATGAAAAAATAAAGAATGATATCTACAACTACACGGACCGAACATAATGAATAGAAAACTCATGCGTGAGAATTTTTATTTTCCTGTATAACCATATTTGAGAAATTAATAATTGAAAAATGTTACGATATACTAACAATTTGTTTGGATGCATGGAATTGAGAAAATTTAAGGGGAAATGGTATTGGATATGGCAGCGATGTAATCCCGTAAGGAAGAATGATATCTATTGCTGCAAGAGCCAAACAATTATGAGAAAAAAAATTCATGTTTGGGAAATTTTATTTTCTTGTGTAAAACAAATTTGAACTTTTATAATTATATGATGATTTCTCATATTAATTGTATGCATGTAATGTAGATGGGATGATTGTGCAGGTTATATATTTCTAGCAAAAGTCTAGCAGGAAGCTGAAATTTGTCTGCGTGAGAACACCTTGGCAAATGATGGATCGCCTAAGGAACTGTATAATAGTGAAAGGGATGCCTGAGCCTAGAGGGTGAGTTTCATTATTGAACAACCGAGTTATCAGGACTGAAGAGTGAACTCTAGTGTGAGTTTCATTGTCAAAGAACCATGTTGTCAGGCCTGAAGAGTAAACTCTAGTGTGAGTTGCACTATCAAAGAACCAGTTTTTTAGGCCTGAAGAGTGCTCTCTTGTGTGAGTCGCACTACAACATCAAGGTTGTTGCTGGTTATTTTATTGATATTCTTCCTAGCAGTGAGTCCCTTGAGTTCCTAGTAGGGATATTCCTATTTACTTATGACAGAGAGACATTGATAAATGAATGGTGTAGCCCGAGGGTGTGAGGACAGTGAAGGGGGCACATTCCTTGGGTTAAACTTGATAAACGAATGGTACACCATTCCTTGGGTTTGGCAGGTCAATCGAAAGATAGTTGATGGAAATTAAGATAGTTGTAGGAGAATGCCAGTGGCTTATGTATATGTTTCAGGCCAGGGTGCCTTTGTATTTGTGATTTTGGGGGCCAAATGTGCCTTTGTATCTGTGGTATTGGGGCCAAAGTGTCTATGTAATTTATTTAGGCTGGAATGCCCGTGTGATTTCTGGCTAGAGAGCCTATATGTTGATTATTGGCTAGGGAGACGTAATTGTAAAATAAAATTACACCTGTAGGGTGTTGTGCACCGAGGATAGTGAAAAAATAAGGGGGAGGAGATGTAACATCCCTAGTTATAATCCCCGTGACTTATAATCTAATTGTATAAATGTGAATTAGGCTGGTGAGCCGATGCGTTGGGGCACAAATCTTGTATTGATTTAATGTGTCCGGGGGCCGATTTACATATTATGAACATTGAAATAATTAATAAAAGTAATAATCGTTGGATGAAATACAAAAGAGATGAATAATAATGGGGGGATATGATTCCACAAGGGAGAGGGGTTGAAGGGGGAATTATTCATGGGTATTAATCCAACCCACTTTCCTGAAATTATTATCTTTTTGTATAACCTTCTATTTGTTGATTAATTGTATGAGAGGCCAATCATTAAACTCATGTAAGAGGGTGGGTGTGAGTGGTCACATCCCATAGTTATTGGAGAGAATGGGCTGAGGTAAATTCATCCTTGAGAAGAGTGTGATTCAAGCAAGAAAGGAAGAAGAGGGAATTCATATGTAGAAGAGGGGACAATTTTTACATACGGATTTTGGGTACCAAAGAAGGGAAGATGGTTGGGAAGAGGACCAACCATGGTATACTGGAAGGAAGCCATTGTTTGGATGCATTTTTAGGCAAAGATAGAGGCATGTGTGCTGGAAAATCAGGTTGTAAGCCTGTGGTGCGATTTTCTGTTGAGAAATATCTCAGAGCCTTGTGAAAGTTGCTGTGAGAAAACATGAAACAAATGAGAGTTTCTAGAGTTCCCAACCGAGTGATTCCTGGCCAACCGAATGAAATAGTGGCCCTAATAAACAAATGGTACAACTCAAGGGACTGTGAGAAATGAAAGTGGTACATTCCTTGGGTAGTCCAGGTTGTGGGGAAAAGAGAGAGTTGAAGGTTTGGAACTTGTGTGAGACTAGAACCTAAGTTTGGGGCTACTCTGTGTGGAGAGTGGATAGAAAGTGGGCCGAATATCCTTGTGGAATTATAGCCTCAACTTGGGGGTGGCTAGATGATGAGATAAAATGATCAGCAATGCCTATGGATGGGAGGTTCTTCCTTTGTTTGAAACCATTTGGTTAATCCTTAACAAATAAGTGTTTCTGCTCTATTCTTATGTTAAATTCCGCTGTGTAAATAATTTATATGAATGTTGTGTGTTCACAGTTTCCTGAAAAGTTGTATTCATGTTTAATATACATTGTTAAATGCATTTATAACTGCAATATTAGTCAAATGGTCAAATATGTGTGTAATCCGTGGATGATAAGATACAATAATATGACTAGAAATACATCTTAATAATTTAATGAGTTTTGGTGAATCAAATGATGGACTTGGGCAAAAGTTCATTACATGGTCGTGACTTGGGGAAGCATGATGCTTTCCTTGGAGGATTACATGGTTATTATACATCCAGAGCCATTAGAACATGACAGGGGCACAAGATATGTCTGTGAGTTTCACCTTGTCTGACTCAGGTATGTACGAGGAGATTGGTAGGAGGACCATGAATGTAGTACAGGGATATGGAGAAGTGGTATTATGGATTGAGTCAGGGGTGTATTGTGAGTAGAAAATGTGCTATGGGTGCCAGGAGTGTGTTCTCAGCCTTAAGGATTGAGGAGCATAACTGTGCATTTTTTTTCTAGGATGGAAAGGTGTTATTGGATGTTGAGTTGGTCTTCCCAGGTTTTGGGAACCTTTTGTGCAGGGGATATATGCATAAGAGATGTAGCTAGAGTTTAGAGGGAGTCATCCCTTAGGATCTAGTGGGGAGGAAAAACCTCCCAGGGCCATGCAAAAGGCATTGGATAGGGAGCATGTAGCTCTAGAGGTTGTGTAGATTCATATGGAGTCTGACTTTAGAGGGAGTTAGGAGGCTCAAAGGGAGTTCAACTTCAGAGGGATTAGAGAAGCTTAGAGGGTGTCTGACTTCAGAGGGAGTCAGAAGGCTTAGAGGGAGATTCAGTCACTCAGTGGGAGTCAACCTTTAGGTCCTGATGGGAGAGAGGCATCTTCCAATAATTTCAGCTAGGTTTCATGGGTTGAGATGGCTAGACAGGAGGTTCAGAGGAAGGAGGCTTCTAGGAGAAGGATGTTTTCCACGATGGGATCATGTTAAGGAATAAGGTTTTCTTTAGTGACCAAGGATGCAACCAATTAGGAGGACTTGAGAGAAGGATTTTCTTCAATAATGGAGGGAGCAACTAATCAGACAGATTGTAAAGAAACCATGGTAGAGGATCTAGTATGGGAGACAAAGCTACTTCCAGGTGATTATGGAGGATGGAATTCCCCCCTCGCTAAGAGGGATTTTTTATGATTTTGTAGCATCGAGAGGCATTCCCACTAGTGAAGTGTAGTGAGAATACCTTTCTCGCTAAGAGGAAGTGCTGATTTTTGTAGCTTCATGCAAGTATTCTCACATGACCCTAGGTGTTGTGCATGTGGGAATTGTCATGGGCACCACATCAAACTTTCATTTTGGTGAAAACCTCTTGGATTTGAGTGGGGGATTCATGGCTTTGGTGATGGGCTTTGTGGACTTGTGTTTGGGCTTCACACCCACAAGGAGATCCTAATTTAATGTTGAATTTTGGAGGAGATTCTATGGCGACCCCTAAGGATTGTATATAAAGGAGAGAAGTCATTGTGACGTTTCATATCATTATAGAAGAATGGATTTAACATAAGTGAGTCTACACTTGTGCTAGGAGGCTTGGTGATTTCAACAAATGGAAATTCTGCTAGGGTGGAAAATATGGCCTAAGGTTGAGGACTCTTTATTTTTTGTTCTTTGAAGGGAAAGGCACACCTCACATGTGGCAGATAGAGACAACCTCAAAAGGAAGATATTGTACAAAGTGGAGCAAGTCGTATGAAGCGTTCATACAATGTTTTTCATGTATGCAAGTTTTCGTGGGAACAATCGCGTACATACGTGGGTTGCTGAACGAACAATCATGTACATCCATACAAGCTCTTCTATGAAGGGGTAGATCTATACATGATGACATGATGTGACCTCAGTAGGCCATATAGGTGGCATACAATAGATTTGTGGGAAGAGGATATTTCCAGAATATTGTTGAGGTTTGGTTTCTTGTTTTTATATTGGAGGACAAGGTTCTCATCAGATTTCATAATTTTGAGAGAACTAGTTCTGTCCCTAGATTTGGTAACCTTGAGAGGATTGGTTTTGGTCCTCTGATTTGGAGAATTGGATAAAGTTACAAAAAAAAAATATTGTGTCTCTTGTGTATTGATGATTCATATCTGATCTTATTGTATGTTTTGCTGTGATAATTTTTTTTAGACATCTTAGTGTGTTTATGTTTACATTTCAATTGGGTTAATTGTGAATAACTATGGAAACAATAGACCAGACTTGAGGTGCAGTAAAATCTAAAAAATTCAACAGCTCTAACAAGTGCATACAGATCAATAAAATATGCTTCATACAATTAACATATTAATACATTCAAATACATGGAGGTACCCTCTGCATATCATTTAAATGAAAAACAAAATGACAAGAAATGGTCATTCATTCAGAGGAAATCACTTCTGTGTCATGACTAGACATCATATACTAACATTGAATATGGTGTGTAGTATATTTTCTAAGATTTTATAAATCATATTTTCTACAAGAAAATAAAAATGGGAGGAGATGCTTTACAAGAACACATATACTATAAGGAAAGGAATTACAGACTAAAACATGACATATGAATCTCTAGTTTCCTGTTGCATTTATCATCTATCTGTGCTCAAGGTTTTTGATCAAATAGATCTAGTTATAAGAAACTCTTAAAATTCCTAAATTCCAACCTTAACATTGAGTACGTTGATTCTTTTTTATTCTTACTCGCTCATGCTCAAAACTGCTTCCATTGTCTTGAAACTGTTTACTGCTTCTTGATTCTTGAGTGGTTTCCCCCCTAATGGAATAGAGTTAATTTCACCTACAAGAATTTCTGTTACGCTGATATTGCAGAGTATCTAGAGAATTTTCAATCGAAATATCATTTTAGCTCTGTCCCTTACAAACCCTTTCGATCATTTTTTCTTTTGGATGAAAATTCAAAATTAAATATGTAGAAGTCATGAAACTCAACAATCATCAGATTGATATCAACATTTCATTTCAACTGTTGATACTTTAAGAATGAGACTTATCTCATCATATCAGATTTATCTTTGAGTGCGATCCTGTCAAAAGACAACAGTCCTAGTTCCCGTAATACCCTTGTTTCCCCCAGTTTGTAAATATAACTATAAAATGGCCAAGATACTATGGAGGACTAAATATGTGTGAATGTTTGATTTGATGAACCTTTGTATAAAAGGGACAATGCATGAATTATTTTTTATTATTAGAAATTGGATATGTCTTGCACAATTGATGAAAGGGGGGAGTTTTCCAAGATAGACCATGGATGCTATGAGAAATATTGTGAGGGAAACCAAGAATGGTTGAGATGACCCTCACCAAACCAGTACCTGCTTGGTGTAATTTCTCAACAATCCTCTGAACCAGAAATGAATTACCAGTCATGTTGATAGTTGGAAGGCCATCCTCGAGATTTAATGAGGAGATGGGGCAGGGTACCCATCTGTAAAGCTTCCAAGCCTAACCACAAATTAGGGATTCAGACCCATGCAACCTTTCCGAGGAAGGAAATATATGATGTAATTTGGAGGGACATAGATAAATCTGCAAGGAATTAGATTATAGAGAACAATCTCGAGAAGAGAATAGAAGCATGTTTTCAACTCTTGAGTTGAGAGAAAAGATGAGAAGAAAGCTTGTTTTGGCTGTGAGAATCCATGGATAGGGTTTCAATACAAGATGATAAATGAGGTTGACGAGTGACTAAGGAAGCACTCATGCAAACTTCCTTGCTTGGAGTAGAGAAAATTCGGTTGCCAATTTCCTGTGGGAGGAGGAGAGTAACCTCCGTCCCTCACTGTTGTGGAGCAAGGAGAAAAAATCTCTCTCAGAGAATCATGGTCTAGATCAAGGGTGGCCAATGGTAAATCTATGAGGAGAGGCTGTGCCTATGGTTGGGAGAAAATAGGCACCCCTTTCAATAGTCGCTTCACATTTTCCAGTTCTGATAAGTATTTTTATACTCTATGTAATACATTGGATGATAAGTTATTAGAAATGCTCATTTTCTTATATAAACTGGTGTATTTACTTGGTCTTCAATTTACCTCAGTTTAGCTGCTAGAGAGTTATGGAATGTGAATCCACAGGAGAGTCAGGGCATAACTAACTAAAATGTCTAAGTCCTGCCAATCTATTGAGTTTACCTTAGCGGGAATGTCAAGTTCAACTTTGTGGGAAAAAGGGAATTTTCTTTAGACTATCCACCCATCTTACCAAGAGATCATGCCCATGTCCTTAACCCATTTGTTGCTAAAAGGATTAACTCTTAGTCCACAAGAATTTACAAAGGACCCATATGACTAGGGTCTAGGAACCTCACGCTAGTCCACAAGGAGCTAGCCTTTTTGGCTTTAGGACTTTAGAACTTATGACTCCATAACCCTTGAAAATATCCAAAGGCCAGAGTCATGAATATATGAGGGTCGTAGATCTGGGGATCCAGTGGAGACCTCCCTCAGTCATTATATCAGACTTAGGAAGGGTAGTGTTGATTTCTTTGACGAAGTTCCACTTCAAGAGAATAGGAGTGGTCCAGTGCCGAAACTCCCGAATGATGGAGTCACAAAGTTAATCGAGACTATTGAAAGTGGAGGGACTCATGTCCATAGATCAACAACTATCTGGAAGTTCGAGTATTCGATAGTATAGGGACGCACGAGCTTCGACAAAGCTCTACAAGACGAAGTAAATCTTGACCATGAATACTAGGTACACATGGCTATAGATCGAGTGTGGTCCGGAGAGGAAGCTGGAAGAAACACATTGAAAATATCGAATTCTGAACTTTCGAAGTGACGTGGACTATCAATCCTAGGATCCTTCAGGATCCCTCTCAGTCGTCAATCTAAGGAACCCCCCCTTGGCTTCCCAACCAACTGGGAATGCGTCATGGAGTGACATGTGGCCCCTACTTGTCCCTTGTCAAATGTTGTTCGCTGAACTAGAGCCATTGGATGAGAGGCTACGTGGAAAGTGATCATATAGTCAAGAGATTTGGTACTCCAAAAGGAACTTGGCCAAGAGTTTTCAAGGTGTGAAAAATCTCTAAGTCACGAACAACGAAGTGAATCTCCACCATTGATAGGTAGAGGAAACATGGTGCTATATCCGAGAGTTTAAAGACTTGGCTCTTGAGGGGATTCACGATGTGAGGAGTTGGCAAGATCCGAAGCCCAGATCCGTGAAATAATGAGAACCGTGGATCTATGGATCTACATGGACAAATATCAACCATGAGATTTTAAAGGAGTGAGAAGACTGTATGTTGGGGGATGACGTTGCTCACTGATGCCATCTCGAGTGAAGTGGACCCACAACTAAGGTGCCACATGTCACCCAAATACGACTGATTTATAAAAATCTTATGCCTATTAGAGCATGACACGTGTCACCCCTGACCCTGGCCGTGTGTTAGCTTCTGTTTCATGCCCACCTGGCCAACATGCTTGGTGACATGTTTGGGACTTCGGGAGTTTGGAATATTTGGGAATAGTATGGTAAAGGGATTGTTAGGTAGCTAGAGAGGTAGTGGGGGGCCCAGAGGGCCCATAATAATAATAGTGGAGGCCATACAATGTAAGGTGGACTAGGTCCACTATATTATTAAATAAGGCCCACTATGGTAGTTAGATATAATAAATGAGTAGTTAGATATAATAAATGCAAGAGGGCTTCTTAGAAGGTTCTACTTCTAGAAGATTCCTCCTCTAGAATGTTCTTAGGTGATGGTAGAACTATATAAAGGTTTTCAAGCAATGTATGGGGACATGAAGAGAAGTATTCTATTTGGAGTGGTAGCTCAATAGGAGGATGCCCCCTCTAAGAGGCAAGTGAATAGGAGAGGATCCCTTCCATAATAATATCCATTGTATGGTGTTTCCCTACGTCAAGGGTTTTGTCTATATTCTTGTTTTCATGTTATGGTGAATGTTTTATTGTTTATTCTTGGTCTTATTGAAGTATATTTTCAGATCTGGTATAGGTACTTTACAATTGGTATCAGAGCACTTTCCTTGGCAATAGAAGGGAATAATTTTTTTTCTCTTTTTGCAAAAAAATTCTACGGAAGAAAAAGAGGGTAACACCCTTCAGGTTCATATATGAAGCTTTACGAGATGAATTTGGAAAAAAAAATTGGGTATTTGAATTCCTCTCAGAAAACTACCCAATTTCAAAAAACAAATCATCCAAAATGGATTCCGGGAAGTGAAGTTATGAACATATTAAATTCATTAGTTTTTTAGGGTTTTTCCTGAAAAAGATGTGATTTTCTGTCGTAATTTATTGTTCTATTTTTTGGCGTTTTTCATGATGGCAGTGGGAATGAAGAGTTAATAAATTCTCATAGGGTTCTTAGATGGATATTTCCTCTCAAACCCTCCAAGAAATTCTACAAATTACTGAAGCATTCAAATCTCAATTGTATGACACATTGAATGACAGATTGGATGAATTTGTAGATGGCCTCATAGATGACATCAATGATAGTTTTCGTAGTATTCAAGATTCATTGGATAACATGTAGGAGATATTTCTTGTGGTGGACATCAAAGATGAATATAATCAAGAAATATATGCTTGGTATGATTTTGAGGCCAATTGCGATGATTGGTATATGGATAGTTGTCATTTCTGGGATGACAACCACTTCCATATTTTATTTGATGACTCTACTCCACCTTCTGTAGAGAATATCAATGTCCCACATCAGGAGCTAGTTATTATTACCAACGTCTAGCTTGCATATTATACAATGGAATTTTTCCTTCCAGATTCAACTTTGACCCTTTCCCATTATGTGGATGGATATTCTTATTTGGATCCACATGATAGGTGTCAGTATTGGGAGCATCATTTTCAGTTTGTTATTGCGTGACAATATCTTCCGTGTGGAGTTCACATGAGCACTTGGGCATGGGACCCTGGTTTACAATGGAGGTTGGACTACTTCATCATGGTGGATTTGATTTCTCAATGGGACCCTGTTCTCTAGTCTACTTCATCACTATGGTTCACACTTATCCATGGGACCTTGGTTCTCTAGTCTGCTTCAGTACTATGGTCCACACTTATCCATGGGACCCTGGTATATGGTTGTACATCAAGCGTTGAGGAAAACTCTTTCATAAGGGGGATAGAATGTTAGGTAGCTAGAGAGGTAGTGGAGGCCATTCAATGTAAGGTGGACTAGGTCCACTATATTATTAAATAAGGCCCGCTATGGTAGTTAGACATAATAAATGCAGGAGGACTTCTTAGAAGGTTCTACTTCTAGAAGATTCCTCTTCTAGAATGTTCTCAGTTGATGGTAGAACTATATAAAGGTGTTCAAACAATGTAAAGGGACATGAAGAGAAGTATTGTATTTGGAGTGGTAGCTCAATAGGAGGATGCCCCCTCGAAGATGCAAGTGAACATGAGAGGATCCCTTGCATAATAGGATCCATTGTATGGTGTTTCCCTACCTCAAGGGTTTTCCCTATATTCTTGTGTTCATGTTATGGTGAATGGTTTATGGTTTATTCTTGGTCTTATTGAAGTATATTTTCAGATCTGGTATAGGTACTTAACATGGATGTTGAATGTCAATCGCCGATCACTGAACATTGAACGTTCAATGATGATCGCCGATTGTCGAACGTTGAACGTTGAAAAAGTGATGTTCAATGCAAAACGCCGAACGTCGACTGGCTAAGGCCACGTGACGAGATTTTGGGGCTTTGTGGAGTAAGAAAAGGGGCGTTCAATGCTGAACGCTAAAGACCCCAACTAATAATTCCCAAGAAACTTTGTGAGGTGATAAATTACATATCAAAGCTCAG
Source organism: Picea engelmannii (assembly GCA_009831015.1). NCBI lineage: Eukaryota > Viridiplantae > Streptophyta > Pinopsida > Pinales > Pinaceae > Picea > Picea engelmannii. The sequence continues at coordinate 154,916 of ML779465.1, forward strand.
ATTTTAGTGTGGTGGCGACTGTTAGAAAGCTCGTGGTGAACAATATCCAATGGAGAGCCCAAAATTAGGATTTGAGATAGTTAGGAAAAACAAAAATTTGATGCCCCATCCCTAGAAAGGGTATTTAGGGGTCAGGTGTGTTATAAATTGGTATTAGAGCATGTCAACGAAACGTTTCCTGCTTGGGCTCATGCACGAGTCACATAAAAATATTATTAGAGAACTTTACGGGGTAACAACCTACCTTACCCCTCTTCTATAAGAAACCCATCTAAACCTCTACTAAAGAGAGGAATGAAACCTTATATTGTTGATATATGTTTTGGAAGTCTGCACTATATGTTGTTAATGTTTCCAAATAAATAAGCTGAATTCACTTTGCAATGATATGTGTTGTTCATGAATTTGTATATTAGTAACTAACAAAAAATGTTTTATCAGCAATCAAGCAGTCAGTAAATAATGGGAAAACTACAACATAAGGAATGGTGACACACCATGAGTTGGGGGAGAGATCCCATAATAGAGAAGAAGAATCTAATGAAAGAAGGGTGGTGGAAACCCCTTCATATTTAACAGAAACTGTAAGAAGACTCATTGCAAAATAACAGAGTTATAAGGATGACAATGAAAGGATGATAAAGGAGCAGGAAAAGAAGACTGAAATTAATGCAGTCCTACTGCAAAGTCTATCAAATATACAAAGACAACTACAACATGGTCCAACTACCAGTCATGTGGACAAACATCATACTAAGAAAAATCCAATTCCACCTTATATACAAAATCATGGTCTAGAAAGTGGCCACACTAGGAGGAGAACCTCAAGGAAGGCCCAACATGGAGTCAAGATACACTCACTGAAATGTCTCTCTGTGGACACTGGAAACTCCAAAGAGTATTCTAATGGAAAAACTAGTTCCCACTCTCAGATGAGAGGAAAGAAGAGGAAACATTCCAAGAGTCGTGACCTTGAAGAATTCAAGAAAGCCAAACCACCCACCTTCGATGGAGATATTAATAAGGGGAAAGAAGTAGAAGTTTGGCTACTTAGCTTGAAGAAGTACTTCAAAGTTCATGACTACTTTGAGAAATTAAAGGCTCAGATAACCATTTTCAACCTGAATGGGAAGACTTCCATTTGGTGGGAGGACCTTAGGAATGTGAGAGGAATCCATGAGAAGGACTTGTCATGGAAACAATTTGATAAATACTTCAATAAGAAGTATCTATCAGAAAATCACTTTGATGGGAAGACCAAGGAGTTCTATGAACTCAAGATGGGACAACTCACCATGGATGAGTATATCAACAAATTTATTGAGCTAATGAGGTATGTGCCCTACATAAAGGATGAAAAGGTAAATATGCAATGATTTATTAGTGGATTAACTCAGTCCTACCGAGACAAAATTGAGTTTGATGAGACAAATACCTTAGAAGATACTATTCGAAAAACAAGGTATTGCTATGAGAAATTCAAGAATAAGACAAAACCCATTGAAGATTGGAAGAAGAAAAATAATTTGGGATTCAAGAAGAAGGGGTTGAAACCCTGAATATTTAAGAGCCATGGGAAGATCTCTAGGATGAGCCTTCCTACCAGAAGTGTGTATCAACAATATTTTCTATCCCAGAGTGGAAATAAATCATTCAGAGTAGTTCCAAGTAAGATTGGTAACATGAAGAGAGAACCCTTCAAATGTTGGAGTTGTGGAGAGGAACATCTGCTGAGGGACTTTTCACATAGAAAACAAATCAATGAGAGGGTCTACAATGTCTAAGAGGCTACCGCAGTCAATGTTGTGTCTAGGATCATGCCACAAATTTATGCAACCTTGGATAATAAACAAGCTCAGTGGTGGAGATGGAAGGTACAATTTCCAACCATATTGTTTCCATTTTAATTGACCCTGGTTCTAATTTGAGTTATGCTTCCCCTCAAACCATTGAGAAATGTAAATTTCAATAAGTTAAACATGTTAAATCATGGTTGGTACAACTAGCCACTGGAACCAAAATAAAATTAATAGAGGTTATACCAGCATGCCAATTCGTTATAAGTGGGTTTCCCACCCAAGTGAACCTAAACATACTTCCTTTAGGATCTTATGACCTGTTGATTGGCATGGACTGGTTGGCTACCCACAAAAGCAAGTTGGACTATTACAGTAAAACTTTGGAGTGTGAAAATGAAGAAGGAATAAGGGTAACCCTACAAGGGATTCAAAATACTGTCTCAGTGAGACAAATATCATCCCTACAAGTGAAGAATTATTGCAGAAATGGATGTCCCTTGTATGCAATACATGTACTTGTTGATTAAGGTTGGTTGTCATTGATGTCAACCCTTGAAGAAATCCCCATAGCACAAAGGTTTGGGTAATGGACCCAATATTGTTTGATGTAAATATGACTCATTATTGTTTTTTAATGGTTTATAAGAAGTAAATATGGATGAACTCCAAAGTGGTCCCCTTATGGTGAAAGCCCTCATGGGAAGACGCTTTGTGGAGTAAGAGAACCCATGATTAATTGTGGAATAATGAGATGAAGGAAATTGAATTTGTCAGGAAAAATATCCTAGATGGATAGTGCTTGTCATGTCATTTTCGGTGGTATGTGGAATGTCACATAATTCCTCACGGTTAGAGAGTTATGGCCATGAGAAGTTGGAGATCCCAGGTTTGGGTAATGGACCCAAGTTTGTTTGATGGGTAACAATATGAGTTATGATATATTTTCAGATAATACTATTCTATATGGATAGTAC
>ML779465.1:188498-205155 GCA_009831015.1 Picea engelmannii
AAACACTAAAAATGGTGACATCATGCCCTAGAAGGGTGACGTGATGCCTAAAAGTGAGACGTTGAGCCTCAAAATGTAGATTGGTGGGCCTCCAAAAGCCATGTGCCAAGATCCCATGTGCTAGAATGGAATACCATGCATTTCTTCCTTCAAACCATGTCACATCACCTCTAGAACCATCAATACCACCAAACTCTAGTCTGCAAATGATGTCAAGGTGTTATAAAGTGACTTCCTAGGCCTCTAAAGGCCAACATCCAAGTGCAAAGGGATATGATTTCATCCTCAAATTGTGTTAAAGTGACTCCAAAGGAAATGTCATTCATCCCTTAAACACAAAGGCTCCAGAGTGCTTTGCCCATCCTCTGGGGTATGGTATCCATCCTTGAAGTTTTCAACCCCCCATGAAGGTAATAATGTCACAATTTCTCCATGGATAACTTTCATTGAGAAAGGTCCTGCAAAGACAAACAAGTACGTCCTCCAAGGTTCCACAAGTCACATGTATCATGCCAAGTAGGCCACATTTAATAAAATAACCACCCAAACATGTGCATTAAATTACCCTTTTTCAAATAAAAAAATGCTCAAAGACCTTATAAAATTTTGAAATTTAAGTATGGGAGGGTTGTCATGGTTCCCTATTAGGTAGACCAATCCCCAAGTCAAGGAGTGTTTCCCGAGAAGACCCTCTCTAAGTCATGTAGTGAATATGAGGTGGATGTGGGAATGACATTTGAGAATGGGTTTCTTGACATATCAAGGGATCATATTGTCTCATCTATGAGTGCCTTTGTGGAGGGTATGTTGCATCCTTCGTTTGCAATGCAACAATTTTCCAAACCCTTTTTCTGCCATTAATTTATTATGGTCAAAACATTGAGTGCTATGTGCAATGGAAAGTAAAAAGAAACATTGCAATGCCACTTGAAGTTAGGAACACATTGAGTTCCATATGCACTGAAAATTAAAAGACATCACAAATTCATTATCCCGTCAAGAAGGAAATTTATTGATTATGTGTTTTATTTTTTAAAAGGTCCTTCATTTTTTATGGAGGAGTGTTTTACCGCTATCAGGACCTTGGGGAGAGCATCTAGAAGGATAATTTATGGCTTTTAAATTTTTCCAACTACAATAACTTTGGGCCTTTATCCCTTTCTTCCCATGAAATGAGGTGCAAGCCCTTCTTGGGGTCAATGAGCCAAAAAACCCAAAATATGAGGAAATGAAAAGGAAGAGGCATGGAAAGTGTTATGTATGTGTTGGAATGGTATAATGATCCTTCAAGGAGAGCCCTTAGTAGACTCCATTTTCTATAGGGTGACCCACTTAATAGGAAACCATGTCAACCACCAAGGTGAAATGAGGAAAAATGTATAATTTCCAATAAAACACTTTCATAATCAAGAAAGGACTCTTTGCAAAATGCTCAAATGCTTCAATTATTAAAATGGCACTTACCATGAGATTGGACTTGTTTCCTCATGAATCAATGTTGTCCTTTTTGGGCCATGTTAGTGTGGTGGACAATGTTTTTGTCTATTAATAGTGATGTGTGATGAGAGGTGGGCGCTTTATTCTCATATGGCTCTCGTCACTCCATGTATTCAACCTACGGGCCTCGAGACATCATCTTCTTAGTTACCCCTAGCCTGGGGGGTAACATATGGCTCCTACATGGGGACATGCTTTTGTCGTAGAGTACATGAGAACCTCAACTTCTCCTGGTAAGACCCATGCCTACACATACTCAAGAAAAATTGTTAGAGCATTGAGGGGTGGATTGCTCACCCTTTATTTGTATAATCAAGACTTCAAAAATTTCAACAATTCCTTAAAAAAGAAAAAATTTCATATGACTCAAGAAACTCACAACAACTATGCATAAATGAAAGAAAACAATATGTAAAGAAAATAATGAAATCAAATGAAACTATACTACAATGAAAACACAAATTCAATGCAACAAATAAAATGGCATACCTAATTACCTGGGGCCTAAGGCCTTGGAGATCAAGTTCTTGTTGGGAAAATTAATTGTTATTTTAATATACCATATTTACTTGTCAAACCAGTTCATAAACTTATGATCTATAAACACAATATGTGCAGGAAAATGTTTAAAGTATAAGGCTAAGTCTCGATCCAATATATGGCATCAAAGGACAATCACTCCACAGAAAACTCAATCAACTCATAAAATATGCAGAGAAACCAAAATAGAAATACTAAATCAAATTTCAATCTTTTACAATGAGCTATTTGCTCTAATCCCCTTAAAAATTCAATAACCAATCTTTCACTACAACAAGATAGTTTTCATGCTAGGAAATGAGGTTGGACACAGTTACAAGAAAGTTAATCTAATGATAAAAATTGAATCTACTCTAATACATCAACAAAGTGTCACTTAGTCTTGCGTCTCGAATCAATTTTCTATAGGTTACTCAAAACCTGAGATGAATGCCATGGACCTAATGGACAATTTACCAGCTACAGGATAACAACACAAACAACAAATCCCTGTGTAATGTGATATGTGTGATAGAACAAGATTGTGTAATGGCTCATCACTTTCGCATTTAGAGAGGTGACTCATGTGCAATTGTGATTTAAATAATTTATGTTACTAGATTCTACCACATTCTCTCATTCACAGTTCCAAAACAACAACCTGAATTCTTAGATCTAATCCCATGGGTAGGTACCAGAATATAATCTTTTGTATTAAACGTTCATACAATCCCACAATAGTGATGGATTAGTTCTTAAGAAGTTTTTTTACTAGTGTATTCATAAAAAGAAATAAAACAAAAGTTTATTCATTATGTATACAATCAGAAAAGTAGTAGCAAGCAATGATCAAACCAAATTTGAAATTGTAAAAAAATTCCAATGAGACATAGAACAGTTATGAAAACCAAACCAACAAACCATCAGTGGATCTATCTCATGGTTCAAACTATAAACATTTAAATAATGTAATGATTATGTTAAAATACCTCTGTTATCAAACATCTCATAATGTGATTCTATGTGGAATTACCAGAGCGATATGATATAGAACAGAGTTATCACTACATACAAATTAATGAAATTAACATAGGTTAAATATTGCAATATAAATGAAATTTAAGAAAAGCAATCTAGACTAAGCATTGTACACTTCTCTCAACATCCCGAGGAGAGGTGGCACCTTTCCTATCCTAGTCTTGAGAGAAAGGAACTCAATATATCACGAACTAATATGTACCATTAACTAAATCTAAGCCTGTATTAAAACAGAGCAAAAATGAAAGTTATAGCACTTGCATCATATGGAAGTAAAACACAAAGTTTAATGGTGCTTGAAAAAAAAAATGTATTGATCTCATAATTACAACAACATTATCTTCTCTCCTCGATCTACAAAGTATGATAGATTATATAACAAGATTCTGAGTCTTTGGAAGATAACATTAGCCTCCCTGGTTCTTGTGGAACCAAGGGAAAAAATAGTTACATAGATTATGAGATCAAACTGATCTTGATTTGTTTAACCATCAATACAAACCTAGGAAAAACATTTAAATCGAGACTTGATGTTTTTTCTATTCATATGACAATTACACATACAAATAGCAACCAAATATTTTGTGAATCTCAACCCTAATCTCGTGATGCACTGAAATGTTTGTTCGGTGGTTCACTTGGAGCTCCATGCTTACAAGGAGTGGAATGAGCACAAAATGATAGGTCGACATCAACGTTGGCATTCATACCTCCAATACCCAAGTGGCCAAATCCAATCTAAGCACACACATGTATGTGAATCTTGGAATTCGGGTACCGTAACAACTATACTGGTGCAAGAATATATTCTATTGTACATGAATGAGTCTAATTTTCATCATTATAAATATATCCTAGAAATCCTTGTTAATATATCAAGAACTTAGGAATAATAGTAAAATAAACAAATTTTACCTCATAATACTTGTCAAGGGGTCTTAGGCTTAAACTGATGGAAATGGGTGGCATTAGGCTAGGTTTAAATGCAAAAACAGAGTACAAGTGGAAAAAATAAGTGTCTGGTGGGTGAAAAAATAGGGGTTCTACATCTCCCCCACACTATTCCATTTTCATGTCCTCATGCAAAGACATCACAAAAATAATCAAAATTAGAATTTCCCCCCTCCAACTACTGAGAGAGCCCTGCTTTGTTGATCAATATGCTAAGGCCTATGCCTGTCCTACCCAACTTGTCACTTCTCCTTTGAAATGGATACTCTGGTTTAAGCATCTTGTGCATTGTTTTGTTGATCTTATTGATATCTCCCCCACACTGTTCCATTTTCATGTCCTCATGCAAAAAAATCACAAAACCGATCAAAATTAGAATTCCCCCCCTCCAACTAATGAGAGTGCCCTGTTGTGTTGATCAGTATGCTAAGGCCTATGCCTGTCCTACCCAACTTGTCACTTCTCCTTTGAAATGGATACTCTAGTTTAATCATCTTGTGCATCGTTTTGTTGATCTTATTGATATCTGACTGGAGATTCTCAATTTCCTCTTGAAACTTCTTGCTCTACATCTTCAATTGCTCATTCTCTCTCTTTATGCACCTATTCAGGGCATATAACTCTGTCACTTCTTGTTTCAACTTCTTAATCTTTCAACTCTTTTTTTAAGCTTCATATATGATGGTGGTTTAACAAAAAACTCTTCTAAAGGAGCATTAGATTCCTCATATTCATCAAACCCTCTCTTAGAAGGTCTAGGGAGAACTATGCTTGGGGTCCTTGGAGTTCCAGGTTTATGCTTCTTGGAAGACTAGTGAACATCCTCAGATACCCTGTCAATACCCTTTCTTCCTTCTAAATAAATAGAGAATTGATTTTGTCCTTCTAATAATACATTTGGTTCAATAAGATCATTAGCCCCCTTATGACTAGGTTCTGGTGATGGTGTACGTAGTAGAGCTCGACCCTTAGCTTTTGGCCTCTTAACAATCTTGAATATTTTTGCAATGGGATGAATATTTTCATCATTTAAGGAAATTGTGTTTTCCTTTGTTACAGACTATGGATAGATGGAAGTTGGTTTAACCCTCTTTTTCAAGTGCAATTATTCTCCTTTTAGAACAATTCCTATGTTCCCCTGTTTGGCCATATTTTGGGTGACTCTATGAACTGGAAGAGGTGTAAATAGTTTCGTAACAACTGAAGCTTCTTTTGAATTATTAGCATTCCTTGAATTTTTCATATGAGGGATTAAGCCCTCGGCTCAAAAGAGTCAAGGTATTCATCAAAATAAATTGTCTTACTCTGTCTACCTGGTTTTGTTCGACTCTCCACTACAATTGCAGGGATTTGGTCAACAAATGATTTTTTCCTCAGAAAATGTTCCGAAGTATAATTTTTCTTATGAAGCTCTGTTTCTATCAGTGTATTGATCAAACCATGGTGGTATAAAATTCCATGATGATTTAGAATATTCTTCTTTACCATTTTTGACATTTTTCCTAAACTTGTCTAGAGGTAATTAGGGAAATTTATTAGAGCTTTAGATTCAAAGTGAATTAATATTATGATGTGGTATTGATAGGTAAAAGAATAACTCCCTTCACAAGTCAAATACCTCTAAAAAAATACTAATGGCACATGTCATTCATCCACAATCAATGCTCTTGGTATCCCCTTCACCTAGCTCGCATTCTGATGCTTTGGCTTTAAAAACCAGTTGCAAGCCTCTTATCGAAGAAAACAATTCTTGAACCAGTATTCTCTCATTCTAGGAAGACCCATGGAATTGGATAAGGTTTCTTTTTTTACTTATATATCCATATTTCCAACCCTATCCAATCGACCATTGAATCGTTTTGCAAACTGGAGCGCGGATTTGTCATTGAAACCCCAAAACTTCACAAAAAAATGATGTCATCCTCTTTCTTTAAATTTTTTTGGCACATATAGTATTATGGTATGGCCTCAAGGGATTTTCGGGACGTGGGTTCATGATGATCGAAAACCATTTTTAAATGCTACCTACCACACAAGCATCTCACTTTGACCAAATTACAACAACACCAAAGGAAGCATATAGGGTTATATCTATAGGAAATAGTAAATTCACAACAAAGTTGAGTGTCAATTTTGGGAACTGAGGGTTTGGATAAAAGGAAATAATCAAGATGCACAGAGGATTGGTGGTTGGAAACGATAGATATTTGGATCATTTGGAATCCCTTTAGTGATTCCAAAGGAGATCCATATATGATTTCTAAACAAGTTATGTTTATGGGTAATTGTGAAAAACAAAATTGGTACAGGAATGATGATTTCAATGTATGGGGACTTAGTGGGAATCATTATATGTCTTGAATGTTTTATCATATGGAATAATCATTGATATATATGGGATGTTGGAATATTGATTGTTGTCATTGATGTCAACCCTAGTCATGGGTTTTGGACTGCAATATTGATAAAGGTATTTGGACATGAAGGAAAATGCACATGCATATACAACACCCATGAATGGATAGTATACATCATGCTGTTTCCGGTGGTATGTGGCACATCACATGGATCCTCATGGTTGAGGAGAAATGAATTTTTGAAGATGACAAAGTGAATTGAAAAAGGAAGTACATGTAGGCCCTGAAAATAATTACAAAATAAGAAAGTGTTGGGTCGTCCCTAATGTTAAAAGGAAGTGACACAAATGGTATAAATAAATATCATTATACATTCATTTGATACAAGTCGAATTTCATAGGGGAGAAGAAGTAAAAGAAGGCCGGATTTCAAGGGAGGATGAAGTCTTTTGGTGATGTGTTCTAAGGTATGTTATTTTTAGGTCATCTTACCATTTTTGCTATAACTTTTTTTCTAGAATGATTCAGATGGCTAAATTTCTATGGTATTGATAAGACATATCAAGGTACCTCTGGTAAAAATTTCAACTCTTTATTCGCTATAATTATGGAGATACACTCTGTGGAATATAGGGTTTGTGACCAGTCCTGAAACTAGTCAATAAACAGGTGTTCTGGGTAAAACAGTCATAAATGTTTCATACAGACTCCAAATTCCGTGGGACCACTTCCATTGGAAATAGTACATACTTTAGTTTCTTGTGTGTGAGTTTCAGAATCAGATGTTAAATATTGAGCGCGGGGCATGCTGTACAAGTTGGGTCTTCTGAACAAACCAGAATTGAATAAAGTCTACCATTCTTTCTATAACCTCTTTTTGGGGAGGATTCAAGGAGTGAAAATTAGAGGAGTTTCAGAGAATACATTGAGTAAAATTATCTACAGGATCAAAGTACTCCAAGAATTGAATAATTGCAGAAATTGAAGAAGTCTCAAAAAGCATTATCAGGTTCTATGTGATGATTGGTTGATGGTGATGAATTAATGTAAATTTTTATTATCTCTCATACATTCTTGGGTGGAAGGAAGGGGCAAGGATAGAGAGTTCAAATATATCTTGATATTGGAGGATTGTATCTTCCTCTTGGAGGTTTATCCCTCCCTTTACATTTGGAAGTTGTAGCTACCTTTGGAAGTCATTACTTCCCTTGAACAAAAACTATTGATTATTTCTCATATATTGTGCATGGTGTATTGTGGTGTATTGTTCATTTCTCATTGGATATAATTGAATGGTTTAAGTATAAGTTTAAAAGGTTTTTAAATTGTACTTGATACTGATTCACCCCCCTCTCAGTATCAACATGGGAAACATATAATAGATGAAACTTAGCAATGGGTGTATGATCAAAGTATAAAGTGTGGGGATGTAATGAATGCTGGATTACTGAGAGAGGGGGGTGAATCAGTAATAGTACTTTTTAATCCTTTTTAACCACAGTGTATATAAGTGTTGTTAACTTTATGATCAATTTACCAATATCATTCAACAAGTGTAGAATAAATAAACCATGAGCAATGAGTAATCATGCACATACACAGTACACCAATATTTTTACTTGGAAACCCAATGCGGGAGAAAACCACAATTTTTTTTTCTTATATGTATTTAATAAGTACATTCATTGGGAGCACCAACTTCTTTTTTTCTCTAGTTCCAACTGGAAGTGTTAGTCCTTAACCTTGTTTTTGATTGATTGGGTGTCTCTAGTCCCTATCCTACTCAATTTTCCATGATTTTCTGTTAAAAATCAGTTTTTACCTCTTGGCTTGGAAGATTAGTTTTCAATCTTTATTGTACATTTTAAATGATTTTCAAGTTTTTAAAGATTAAAATTTGATATGAGAATTTTTTGTCACATCACTTGTCATTTCATTATTTGAATTTTCAAATTTTTCCAAGTGAAGAAAGGCGCTACATGAATAATGCTATTCCTGCAACTCTAGGAATAATCATTGTTTTGCATGCACCACCCTGCCCAGATCGTGTCATAACTTTTTCAAATCATGATTATAAGACTTGAATGCCTCTTTATGATCTATTTTCAGGTTGCTATTTCTATGATAACAACTACATACAAAAGATTGAGCTGTACTCACCATACCTGCATCAAATCACATGTCTGATTATCATGAATGAAATCATCACCTTTCTATTTTAGTATATCGGTAATTTTTGTTCAGGGATTGAAGAAAGAAGTAATTTATGGTTCTTAAATAGCGCATGGGAATTGAATATTTGTTGGCAGCCCCAAAATATTTTCACTTCTTAAAGCAACGAATAATAAATTATGTAGCTGCCTCCGCTTAATCACATGAACATTGCTACTTGAAAGATAAGTTTTGGGCTATAAAAGCTTTTTTTTAATTTTTATTTTTCCTAGTTCTCATTTTCATGCTTCGTTCATGATTGAAAGCATGAGTGAAGCATTGAAACTTATGAATTATTGTAGTTGAATTTCCCTAGGAGAATAAATGTTCATACAAACCTTTTTAAGAATGATATTTTTCTTAAGGCCTATATCATGTCAATAAAATAGTTGTTTTAAAATTTCTCATTGTATAAGGTATACTCTAAACCTTTAATGATACACCAAGAATCGATTGATGTTAGGATATGGGTTTGTTTCATGTATGATTCTTGGTAAATCCTTTCTATGGTTTATATGCTTTGATTTTTCTAGCACCTTATAATGAGAAACTCCACCCTTTACACAATGATGATACTTAAATGCATATGGTCGTATTCTGTACTCTGCTGATAGTGGAAGTTTGAAAATGACATGTCCATCATTTCGAGTTAAGTCTCGGGCTTTGATCTGTACTCTCAGCGATTCATTACACAAAACGCTCGATTCTCATAGGAAACCCCTCATTTCTTTATTTAATTCACATGAGGGTTTTATTTCCTTGGTTTTAGCCCTGGTTCTTCCTGTTCTGTGAAACCCTTCTTGCTTACAATGGATTTTGTTGCCTCCGTGACTGCTTGTTTGAATCCACATGACCCCTGTTGTCTGTATCGAACTAAATTGCTCGCAAACCCTGCTCCTGTATGATGATGCAAGGGAAGACCTTAAGGGTCAAGGCTAGCTCAAATTTCTTGAGCTATTTCAAGGTTTCAACTTGCAAATAGCCCATGAATTTTCCCTCTCTTTTGATGGTTGCCGAGCCAAAGTAGGATATGTTCAAATCGAAGTCATCGAGGAGTTTTTAAGCGAGGAAGTAGGTCTTCCACTTAGCAGGAAAAAATGGTTTAAGAATATCAAATTGGAGGATGTGCCATGGAGTTTGTTCTTTACCTCTCAGAAGATCCAGTGCTGTGATAAAGGTATGCCTATATCTCTGTTAAAAACTGGGTGGCAAGGTTTATTGGAAATCTTGAGACAGTTCGTTACATGCGAGGGTCGCTTTGGCCTCTTTTTTCTATATCACATAAGACTGTTAATGAACTTCATCGGTTTCCAGTGTAACATGCCTTTATATTTATTGAGAAGTTTATATAAGATTGCCAACAGGTATAAGAGACAGTGTTTGAATTCTAGTTTATTTCATCATGGGTTGATAAGGATGTTGTTATTCCATCATTTAAAATTGAAGGGTGATGATTGGGACACTTTCTTATCTCGAAATGGCTTTGATACATCCAGCCCTGTAGAGGTTGATAAGCCCATGTTAGAAGAAAACACAATCCCTTCCATTGACAGAACAATATCCTCATCCAAAGAACCATGTGATAGGGCCACGCTCGATGAGTCTATGTCCGAGCAACAAGATGTTGACCCAAGAGCCTTTGAATTTCATGAACATGAGAAGTACGCCTTCCCTAACACCTTTGCAAAAACCACAAACAGACCCTCGTGCAAACTATCTAAAATTGACTCGGATATAAGGTTTAAAAAAAAAGGGCAAGGAAATTAATTTCTAGGAGCCTATGAAATAAATTAAAGTCTCATATGAGCTTGATCAAAGCAATCGAGGTCCACGAGAGCTCTGATTCTGAGATCGAGAAGTTCTTGGAAAAACAATACCTAAGTTACCTCAAACCAAATCTCAGCCAGACCTATGATTTTGTAGACAATCTGCCACCATGCTTGAAGCATTGCGAAGGTTTTCCAGGGATCAAACTTAGTAAAGAACCTACAGATAATAGTGGTAGCATTCTGACACATGACCATGGATATCCTCAAACAACTGTTCCAGATCCACGATGTGAGGTTTGTTTGTTTTGGATCAACAAATATTACGCCGATATACCTTCCCTTCAATTGCAGATCAAAACCCTCACCACTCAGGTTGACTCATTAATGAGTGAAAATCACATATTAAAGTTCAGTGCTCAAAGGCAAGGGAAGCACTTGAAAATAACTGGAAACGTAATAATAAAGAATGTTGAGTGTGTCACAGTAGTAGTTAACTCTGAGGTCTTATGAGTCAAAAATAGCATGCAGTTAAGTGGTAAAGATTTGTTTGTTTACCTTAGTTGTGTTTTTATTTAGTTTTTTCTATTAATATAGATTTAATTAGATTTCTGTTGTTTAAAATAAAACTAGCTATAGAATCAACTGATTCTGTAGCCAGTCTATTCTCATTCAAATTTTTGGAAATTATTGGTTAGAATAATATCAAAACTCCTTTATTTTCATTTTTCCTTTCAGGATATCGTGTAGCTAGTGGTGATTTGATGATATGGACCATTTCTGAGATTATTAGCCATTTCTTTAGCTCATATTTTGTAAACAGAAACAATTTTTTTATAGTTTTGAGAGATACAGTGTGATATGGAGTGGCTCTATTACCCTCTATTTTGTAATTAGTAAATCATTTTGAGATTTAATCTTGTCCCACAAGATAATATGTTTAGCTTGAATGAACTCTTTAAATACTAGAGATTTTTGTAATGAAGGCATCCTCGCCTGGGGCAGAAGATGGACAATTGATTTACAGACTTTAATGGAACAACAACACACATTTCAGATTTAGCTTCTTGTGGATGGTGTCTTCATTTAAGTTTTGTTTATCCTGATGTGATAATAGGTTTTGATATCTTTAGTCTTCATGATTTATTATGTTTTGGGATAATTCCTTTATAAATGTTTTCCATAAATGATGCTTCGGATATTGATCATGTGATCATCTATTCAACTTCAATTACAAGATTTCTCCTTAATTTTTGTTGAAAGATTAAATGCAAGGTTATTGCTAATAGATTATTCTTAATGTAATTACTTGCAATCATGATATCACATTAACTATTTCTATCACTCTTTCTGTCATTAAAATTCAACTACCAACACAATTGTTATGCATTTATTCAGAACAGATTTAAGGCTTATTGCAGGTGTTCCTCATGGACAAGGTGGTTAGATGTTCTATGATCGTATAGATGTTTGGATGCATATCATTAGCTTGTTGACAAGTTAGCTTGTTTACATTTTTATGCTATTTGTTTATCACTGAAATTCGAACGGATGTTTTGGCTTTTGACAATCCATACATTTCCATTTCATAACATTTTCTTTTATTAGTTTAAGACTTATAAAGGAAAAACAAATAAAAAAATTATGTTCTTTCTTTATCTTCTTTTTCAAAGTTGTCATTTTCACATTGAGTTTCGTAAGTTTAGATTAAAACTTGCAGCTTGTAAATAATGTCCATAAATAAGAGTTATCTATCTTTGGTTTAAATACACATACTACAGTTACATTAGAACATATATATATATATATATATATATATATATATATATATATATATATATATATATATATATATATATATATATATATATATAGTGTTTAGTAATTAGATAGTTATTTATTTCTTTTGTTTGTTTCTTTTAGAATTATTAGATTGGCTAATGGAGCCATTAAACCCATCAGAACGAGTTATACCAAATGGCTTGGGTTACTTAGATAACCCCAGACCAGACTCGTTCTTCCAATTGGCAGACAATCATTTTCGCCCATCAACAAATGGCACTAGAAGTAGGGATTGAATACAATTCATGGCACGTGGAAGTCGCAAGACCCCTCCCCCACACACTTGCTCCCCTATAGTAACAAGAAGTCATTCTGAAAACAACGTTACCTCTCAAACAACAACTACCTCAAACGATGATCCACAGATTACCATTGAGCTAGTAAAACCAAACCCTCAAGGGTCCGATGTACAAGAAATTGTTCGCCAATAAATTTTAAGGACACACAGTGCTTTGGCCCATATCAGACAACCTGGTCAGCCACTGAATAAACCTCTATATTTCTCTGATATTAGAGAGCAACTTGAAGGCACTGGTTTTCTCCTAAACCCCACAGATCTAGATCACATCCCCACTCCTACAGCCAGAGGATCTAGTATCCCACCTTCACCACCTCATTCATCTCCTTCCTCTTCAGGAGAGGAGTCATCTAACGAAGACAGTTCTTCATCTGAACCATCTCAACCTTTGACACCACCTACGCCCATGAAAAATCAAAACAACCCCACCAGACCTTGGCTCGATCAAGATGTTATGGTCATACCTGGACCTCGACACCCTTTACCTAAACACCCAGAGAAATGGCTACCTAAATTCAATCCAGACTCTAAGAAAATCGTCAAGGATCACATAAAGAAATTCATGCTAGCCATTAGACTTTGAAGCATAGAACATGAAGATGTAGTATGTAGAATCTTTCCTTACACGTTTGAGGGCAATGCCTCTACATGATATTTTTCCCAACAACCTCACACCATTGTATCTTGGGAAAAATTTGAGTCATGTTTCCTTGAGAAGTTCGGAGATGATAAGTCTCTCGAAGTCTTAGTCATGGAACTCTCCAACTTAAAGATGAACCCTAAGGAAAAATTAAAAGATTTTAACCAAAGGTTCCTCACATTAAAAAATCGAATCCCTGTTGATTCAATGCCCGGGGAAAATATCATTGTCGCATATTACACCAAATCTTTACACCAGAATGTAGCAATTTGGGTTAAAAGGTATAAGAAGGAAACATTATTGGAAGCCTTCGAGGAGGCAATCCATATCAAAAAATTTATTTTGAGCCTAAAAGATAATGTTAGTAATGAGGCAGAGATAACCCTGTCTTCTAAGAAGAAAATAGAAATTCTTCCTAGACCTCCCCAAACCAAAACTCAATCAGAGAACTTAGATTTGGAAAGTTTACAAAAGGTCGTTCAGAAATTATCAAATCAAGTCATAGACTTGAGGAGATTAGTTGAGGAATCATCTTTGAGCAAAGGGACTTACAAACCTCCTTTTAGAAAACCTTTTCCCTCAAATCGACCAAACCCAAACCCTGAAGACCTGAATTTTGAAATCTTACAATGCGCTATATAGACAATCCTTGAACACATGATAACTTAGTTCCCCCTAAGAATTCTGAAGATGTGGTTGAAGAATAAACAACCAAAGAAGAGGAATCATATCCCAATATCTTTAGGCATTTTTCCAACAGTATCTTTCAAGCCAATTTTGAAACTGTCCATCCTTACAATACTAGAAGTAAAACTCAGATTAAACCCTCTTCTAAAATAGGAACTAATGCCCCTCAGAAACAATTTAAACAAACTAAAACAAAACAGAATTTAGCAACCCCAAGTTTAGAGTATGATTTGATTGAAGACTTAAAGAAACTTAGAGCTAATATTTCTGTTTATGAACTTTTAAAATTTCCTTTTCTTCTACAGAAAATGCTTCAGAACATTGCAGAAAATAGTAAAAACAACAATCTGAATAGCAAGAAAATTGCAGAAATCAGTCCTAAAACACCTCAAAAGGTCCATACTAAAACAATACTCAAACCCTCAAATAAAAGAGACCTCACTGAAAAAACTGTTTCAAATGTAGATAAAGTCATTTCAGGGACAATGACTAAAAATCAACAAATTTCTGTTGTTAATACTCACAAAAATGTCCCACCTTTTTTGTTAACTTTTGAAATTTTCAATAGAAATGTACATAACTGCATGGTAGATTCTGGCGCATCATCAAATGTGATACCTTTGTCTATCTACCAAAACATCAATGCTGAAGTTCAACCTTCCAGTCTAAAAATCATTCAGCTCGATCAGATGAATGTTAAAGTAATTGGAGAATTAAAAAATGTACTTGTGTTGGCAGCCAATTACATTTTTTTTATTTTGCCCTAAAAAGTTGCCTACACCCCTTGCCTTCTAAACGAAAAGACATCGTCGCATTGTGCTTCTAGACATTTGTTTCATTTTTGCGATGATTGCATTTTGGTTTCGCTACAGTTTTCACAACTGAAAGTGTGAAAACACCTCTTTCGTTGCTCTGATTGTCGTCGTTTTATTGATTTACTGAAAAACACTTGACGATTGGTTTGTCACATCGTTGCAAAAKTTTCTTCAAACTATATCCATGCACTTTAATTGYGCAACTTGGTTTTTGATAAAGTATTGAAAATATTAAGTTATGAGTTATGTTTGATGACATAAAAGTCATAATTCCTTTTGGTTTTATATATGACATGATTCTTGACCTATCATTTTTCATATGGCCATTAGTTGCAATGTTTTACACTTTGATTATGCTAAAAACACATTGGCAATGCTATAAGTTTGATATCATAAGTTTGAAATGGTTTGAGTTTTGCAAGGCGCATTGATCGACCTTTGGGATTTTCGATTTTATGGTTTGAACCCTTGCTCGATACATTGTTTTGTGAGTTTGATACCATATGGAACGAACTGTGTATTGATTTTATTTAATTAACATTGGTTTGGTACGTTTGAATGACACGATAGATCGTGGTTAATGCTGAACTTAGTGTTGATTTGGATTTAACACTTGGCGCATGATTATCACATATGGTGTTGGTTCTGACTCAGATGAGTGGCACGTTGGTATGATGATTCACCTATTTGATGGCCGATACAAGTGGCTTAAGTAATTGTGATTGTAATAGCACTGTACGTGGTCATTAATACAATGCGTGGCGGTGGTAATCCCACCACCTTCGCACGCATGTAGTTAATTCATGCATCTTTGAGCGCTGAATTGGTTAAACCCTATCGTTTTTGACCCTGTGCTTTGTTTGTTTAGCTCAAACCCTACCATGTACCGATGCCATGGCTCCTATCGTAAGGGCAGAGCCCAACGGGTGCCAGGCCCTGCTGATGTTTGATGGTGCGTTTAACGACTTGAAAGAGTTCGGGTGGCTTGCTTTTATAAGGAAATTTGATGGTTACAACATCACTGTGGCTCGGCAATTTGCATTGTCGTTTGATGGCTGCCGAGCCAAAGTTGGAGATGTCCATCTTGAAATCACTGAACAATTCCTCAGCTCGGCAACTAGCTTGCCTGTTATGGGACAAAAATGGTCTAAAAACTGCAAGGTTGACGATGTCCCGTGGACATTGTTATTTCAGTCTCAGACAGTGGATTCGTGTGACAGAGGTTTTCTTGCGAAGATGTTGAAACCCCGCTGGTATGATCTCTTGATGATTATCAAGCAATTCATTACGTGTGAAGGTAGGTATGTTTTCGTCTTCCTGTTTCACTTGCGTTTATTAATGGTGTTTATGGGTTTTGAGCTCAGTATGCCCCATTATTTGCATCGAAGCTTATTCAAAATGGCTAAAAGATACAAGCGTAGCCAAGCTGACACCAACCTTTTTCATTTAGGTTTGATTAAGTTAATAGTGGTTTACGAGTTAAGGTTGCACGATGATTGTTGGTCTAATTTCCTTAGCCGTAATCATTTCGAAGAGTTGGACCCTCCACAGGTTGATAAGCCCGTGGTAACCGAGACCAAGCCTACCCCTGTGCCTTATAATATTTTACTACCTAAACCTGAACCCGACCCACCTACAGGTTTACCTATGGCCGTGACTAAGTGAGCTGAAGTGGATAAACTCACGACCAAAAAGCCAAAACCTAAGACTGGTACTAATGCTAGAGGCAAGAAAAATGCAAGACTGATTTCGCGCATGGCGAGGAATAAACCCAAGCCCCCTGTTAAAGTTGAGCCTATCGCGGTCAACGAAGACTCAGATTCTGAAGTGGAACGATTTCTCGCCGAGGAGTATCCTTTCTCCGAGGGCTTGTGTAACAAACCTCCTTGTTTATGGATAAATCCGTAAGTGCGGACACAAACCGATCTCCCTAGATCCACCTGGATCTAGAACAAAACAAGACAGAATATACCACTTTCCCTAGATCTAACTATTGAATTAAATTGGAAGTGAGATGAATATATGTACCTTGTAAT
>ML779465.1:223606-252226 GCA_009831015.1 Picea engelmannii
ACATCCATGAAGTGTATGGTTTATTTTTAAGCAAGGATTGGTCCAAACAGTTGCATGGATACTATGCAATAGACTAGTCCCATCTGTGGCTACCAAAGAATGGAAAGCCAAACAAAATTATGATTAATCGTGAGCGTTACCTCAATCACAACGTGAACGATTTAAATGACGCTAATGAACCATTTACTGCTTCCACTAATTCACTCGAAATGCAGGGAATGAACACCTTTTTCGATAACTTCATGGTGGAAACTTTCATCATCACTGATCCAGAACAATAGTCAGAACTCATGACATGCACACAGTCAATAACTTTACCAATATGCCTAACACAGCTAATGAAGATCACATATGGTCTCTCTACTTCGATGGATCCAAATCTAAAGAAGGAGGTAGTGCAGGATGTGTACTCCTTGACCCGACAGGTAATAAAACTTTGATCGCTTGCCGATTAGAATTTGAATGTACAAACAACACCGCCGAATACGAGGCACTTTTGTAAGGACTCAAGAAGGCAGTAGATATGAATGTACAGAACTTAATGGTATTCGATGATTCAAAAATTGTGTTCAGACAGGTAAGAAATTCCATACATTGCCTATCGCCACACTTGAAAAGTTATCAAGCCGAGATATGGAATCTAATGCACAATTTTTTTGCATTTAATATTAAGTCCATTCCAATATCAAACAACTCTAAGGCTAACTTGTTAGTTAACGTCGCTTCCAAAATTTTTCCCGCAGAAGGTATTTCTTCAAACGCATTTTCAATTGAGTTATTGTTCAGAACATCAGTCCCAGACAACATCACTAACTGGAGATTGTTCGATGATGATCAACAGATCATTAGTTTTTATCACATGGAGGACACTTTTCGAGATGCGGTTATTGATGAGGGCATCCACGATGAAGATCCCCAAAATTTTATGGTAATATCAGACCCGAGGTCTCCCGAATCAACATCAGATTTGGTAAATTCTATCCCTAAATCCATGGTAAGATTAGAAATTTTTTATGATTTGCATGACAAATTCAGAAAATCAGTAAATTGTAAAACAAATAGTTCTTCCTTGACCCACAAAAAAGTAAATCTAGGGACTAAATATAATCCACAATGTATCAATCTGGGAATGGGATGTTCCAAGCAAGAGAAGTCATCCTTTATAAAACTGTTTAAAGAATTCAAGGGTGTATTTTCTTAGACATAAGATGATTTTAAAACTTTTGACCCTAACATTATACAACACATCATCCCCATGAAACCCCAAACTCAACCTTTTCAGCAGAAGCTGAGAAAGATGCACCCTAAACTTGAACCCACAGTCAAGAAAGAACTAAACAAACTATTGAATGCAAAGATAATCTTCCCAATAAGATAGACACAATGGGTATCTAATCTTGTCCTGTAAGAAAGAAAAGTGGCGAAATTCAACTTTGTGTCGATTTTTGAAACTTAAACCGAGTGTCTGAAAAAGACAATTATCCTATTCCTCCAATGGATCAAACTCTCCAACATGTATCCGGTTATGAAAGATTGTCACTACTAGATAGTTTTTCAAGATACAACCAAGTCCTCATGTTTCCCCCAGACTAGTTGAAAACCACTTTCCGTAACCCATGGGGTACCTACGCCTACAGAAAAATTCCTTTTGGACTTATAAATGCTAGGGCCACTTTCCAGAGAGCAATGGATATTGATTTTCACGATCTCATCAATCAATTTGTAGTGGTCTACCTTGATGATGCTACTATTTTCTCCAAAATTAAGAGAGATCACTTATCCCATATGAGATGTGTTCTACAATGATGTTGCAAGTACGACATCTCTCTAAATCCTAAGAAGTTTGTATTTGAAGTGAAACAAGACAAGATTCTTAGATTCATAGTATCCAATTAAGGGATGATCATTGATCCTGAAAGAACTCAAGCCATTTCCAAGCTCCCCCCCCTCCCCCCTCCCCCCTCCTCCAAAAAATCCATGCAATCTTTTCTAGGTCAAATAAATTTTGTCAAAAGGTTTGTCTCGAGTTTCTAGGAAATGGTAAGGCCATTCCAAAACTTAATAAAAAAGGATGTTCAATTTCATTGGGGAAGACAAGAGAGTCAAGATTTTTAATCCATCAAAAATGCCATAGTGGAAGCTCCCTCCCTATTGAGCCCTGATTTTTCACAAGATTTCACTCTTTATACGTTCGCCTCTGATCGATCTTATGCTGCTGTGTTGACCCAAAAGAATGTTGAAAACAACTAAATTCCCATTTCCTTTATGAGCTCAGCCTTCAAGGGAGTAGAGCTTAATTACCCGGCTATAGATCAGCAGGCTTACGCTGTTTTTAAAGCAGTGAAACATTTTCAATCATATCTACTAAAATCCAAAACTAGAGTCATTGTGCCTTACCCTATTGTCAGAAACTTGTTAGTACAAAAGAAAATGGGTGAAAAACGGGAAAACTGGATGACATCGTTACAAGATTATGACCTCGATATTACCCCTATGCAAATTTTTAGAGGCCAAGGTCTATGTAAATTAGTGGTTGATTTAGATGAAGAGTTGCAGAGTCAAATTAATGTTTTAACTGAAAATCAACATAGTCAAAGTCAAATATGTTATGCACAAAATGTTTCTAATTCTTAGTTTGATGACATTAAGTTTTATCTAACACACGGTTCTGCTCCTCGTCATATTTATCCGAAAAAGAGAAGAGCATTAAGACTAAAATCTGCACCTTTCCAGCTGGTAAATGGCATATTATTCTGTAAAAAGTTTGATGAAGTCCTTATGCATTGTCTGGAAAGAGATGAAGAAAATAAAGTGTTATCTGAATTGCATGCAGGAGAAGTTGGTGGGCACTTTGGTGGAGACACTACTACTCAAAAAATATTAAGAGAAGGGTACTATTGGCCGACATTATTCAAATATGCCCATACTTTATGTCGTAAATGCATGATTTTCCAAAAGGCTTCTGGATGAGTGCAGAAGGTAGAATTTTCACTGCAACTTGTTTCAGTAGATTTCCCTTTTCAGTAATGGGGTCTTGACATCATTAGCTCTATCAACCCCACTTCCTCGCAGCAGCATAAATACATCATCACAGTGACAGACTATTTTACCAGATGGTCCGAGGCTACATCATTAAAAGTGGTAAACACCAGTCAGGTAATATTTTTCCTTAATTCAAACATCATTACTTGATTTGGTATTCCTGAATGTTTGGTCTTCGATAATGCTTCCTATTTTTCATCCCTCAATATGAGTGCCTTTTCTTTAGAAAAGGGATAAAACTGAAATATTCTGCCAGCTATTACCCCCAAGGAAACAATTTAGCAAAATTGACAAACAAAAACCTGATCAAACTCATCAAGAGGACAGTTTTCGAAAACAACAAAAATTAGCACAACACTCTTTTAAATGCAATCTGGGCTGATAGGGTGACTCCAAAAACTGTCGTTGGTAATTCCCTCTTCTTTATCATTTACAGACGAGAAGCAATTGTCCCTCCTCATGTCCTGCTTCCCTCACTGCAATTATCACAGAAAGTTTAGGAAGAGAATTGTCCTCCTCTTGAAATTCACATTAACGCTTTGTTGAAAATAGAGGAAGTGAGAACACGAGTGAAAGAAAGATTGAATCAACATCAACGTATTGTTAAAAGATGGTTTGATTCAAGTTCTTTCTCGGACAGGAATTTCGAGGTGGGAGATTTAGTGCTCAAATAGGATAAACCTCATGAAGGAAAAGGGGAACATTCCAAGTTCCAAAATTTATGGTTAGGACCCTTATTGATCATTGAGAAACTAGGTCCCAGCTCTCTCCACCTGCAGAATTTAGAGCGATATCCAGACACCTTCCAGGTGAATGACCAAGCTCTCAAAAGGTATTTTTCATGACGATTCTCAAATCCATCTTTTGTACATATTTTTTTGTTTTGATTTTGTTTTGTTTTATGGTTTTTTCTTCTTCAATTTTCTTTTGTTATTGGTTTTTATCACTTTCGGGGTAAAACATACCTGTATCACAGTTTAGTTCAAGGAGGGAAACTAGAATGCCTCATCTTAAAAAAGTAGTCAAGGTTTGTCAGAGCATCAATTGTTATAATTTTACTGAAACGTGGACTAGCTAAAGAAGTTTCTCTGTTCATAATAGATTTCATGGTTTCACTTTTCAATTATGAGCAGACACGACTATCATTAAGATATATTTACGCTATCCCTTCTTTTAAGAAAGTGACTCAAGGATTCCTTCCTGTCCTCAAAAAATTAGTTTCATTAGTAAACTATTTTCAGATCATAATGAAGGTTATCAAGCAAAAAATTAAAATTCTGGAAAATAACAAGTGTTGTAAAAACCGAAATTTTCAGCATCACCCCGCTCTCCTGAATGTCTTTAAATTTATATCAAATTGTGAATCATTTCTCGAGAGTTATGGGAAGTGTTTGTAAACCCGTCGGGATAATGAACAGGTCTACTGGCAGTGGGTAAATGCATGCATTATGCCAAGAAAACTTTGTCGGGGTACTGAACAGGCTCGCTGGTAGCAAAGCAATGTCAGGTTCAAGAAAAAAATTTCAGGTATAAATTTTGATATTGGGCATAAGCATCCTACATTTTGAATTGAAATTTCTTGGATAGGATAGAGGCATTAGAGTGGGTTAATTGACATCCCTTTTGAGGATATGGACACCTACTGGAAACAGTGACCCCATCAGCAGTATCAGAGCCATTGACTTGAACATCGTTTCTCTCATTTTTAAAAATTTGTCACCAGATTTCATTTTAATGGAAAGATGTTTGAAGTTGGACCGTGTAATGATCGTCGAGATGATTGATTTCCTTCAATTGTTCTTTGACCTACAGTCATTTTAACAATCCTAACATGAACTCGTCGGTGATACAGAGATAACTGCTTCTCCCAGCAAGTCGCCATTGTTGGCAACCCCACAATATTTTCACTTCTTAAAGCAACGAATAATAAATTCTATATCTACCTTTGCTTAATCACATGAACATTTCTACTTGAAAGATGAGTTTTGGGCTATAAAATGTTTTTTTTTTTTCTCCTAGTTCTCGTTTTCATGCTTCATTCATGACTGAAAGCATAAGTGAAGCATTGAAACTTATGAATTTATTGCAGTTGAATTTCCCTAGGAGAATAAATGTTCATACAAACCTTTTTAAGAATGATATTTTGCTTAAGGCCTATCTCATGTCAATAAAATAGTTGTTTTAAAATTTCTCATTGTATAAGGTATACTCTAGACCTTTAATGATAAACCAAGAATCGATTGATGTTAGGATATGGGTTTGTTTCATGTATTATTCTTGGTAAATACTTTCTATGGTTTCTATTCTTTGATTTTTCAAGCACCTTATAATGAGAAACTCCACCCTTTACACAATGATGATACTTAAACGCATCTGGTCATATTATGTACTCTGCTGATAGTGGAAGTTTGAAAACAACATGTCCATCATTTCAAGTTAAGTCTCGGGCTTTGATCTGTACTCTCACTGATTCATTAACAAAACTCTTGATTCTCATATGAAACCCCTCATTTCTTCATTTAATTCACGCAAGGGTTTAATTTCCTTGGTTTTATCCCTGGTTCTTCCTGTTCTATGAAACCCTTCTTGCTTACAGTGGCTTTTGTTGCCTCCATGACTTCTTTTCTGAATCCACATGGCCCCTATTGTTCGTATCGAACCAAATGGCTCACAAACCCTGCTCATGTATGACGATGCAAGGGAAGACCTTAAGGGTCAAGGATAGCTCGAATTTCTTGAGATATTTCAAGGTTTCAACTTGCAAACAACCCAAGAGTTTTCCCTCTCTTTTGATGGCTGTCGAGCCAAAGTA
The DNA here is from genome assembly GCA_009831015.1 of Picea engelmannii. Taxonomy (NCBI): domain Eukaryota; kingdom Viridiplantae; phylum Streptophyta; class Pinopsida; order Pinales; family Pinaceae; genus Picea; species Picea engelmannii. The sequence continues at coordinate 229,461 of ML779465.1, forward strand.
GGAGATGTTCAAATTGAAGTCACTGAAGAGTTTTTAAGCTAGGAAACAAGTCTTCCACTTAGCGGGAAAAAATGGTTTAAGAATACCAAATTGGAGGAGGTTCCATGGAGTTTGTTCTTTACCTCTCAGAAGATTTAGTGTTATGATAAAGGTAAGCCTACATCTCTATTAAAAATTATGTGGCACAGTTTATTGGCAATCTTGAGACAATTTTTTACATGAGAGGGTCGCTTTGGCCTCCAGTTTATTTCATCATGGGTTGATAAGGATGTTGTTAGCCCATCATTTAAAACTGCAGGGTGAATATTGGGACACTTTCCTATCTCAAAATGTCTTTGATACATCCAGCCCCGTAGAGGTTGATAAGCCCATGTTAGAAGAAACCCCAATCCCTTCCATTGACAGAATAGTCTCCTCATCCAAAGAACCCTGTGAGAGGGACGCGCTCGATGAGCCTATGTCCAAGAAACAAGATGTTGACCCAAGAGCCTCTAAATTTCATGACCAGGAGCAATACTCTTTCCCTAACACTTTTGCAAAAACCGTAAATAGGCCCTCGTGCAAATTGTCTAAAAATGACTCAGATATAGGGTTTAAAAACAAAAGGGCAGAGAGATTAATTTCTAGGAGCCTACAAAATAAATCAAAGTCTCATATGAGCTCGATCAAAGTGATCAAGGTCCATGAGAGCTCTAATTCTGAGATCGAGAAGTTCTTGGCAAAAGAAGACCTAAGTTGCCTCAAACTAGATCTCAGTCGGACCTACGATTTTGTAGACAATATGATACTATGCCTGAAGCATAACAAAGGTTTTACAGGGATCAAACTTGGTAAAGAACCTATAGACAACAGTGGTATCATTGTGACACACGGCCATGGATATCCTCAAACAACTGTTCCAGATCCATGGTGTGAGGTTTGTTTGTTTTGGATCGACAAATATTACAAAGATATACCTTCCCTTCAATTGCAGATCAAAACCCTCACCACTCAGATCGACTCATTAATGAGTGAAAGTCACATATTAAAGTTCAGTTCTCAAAGGAAAGGGAAGCACTTGAAAAGAACTGGAAATGTAATAATAAAGAATGATGAGTGTGTCACATCAGTAGTTAACTCTGAGGTCTTATGAGTCAAATTTAGCATGCAGTTAAGAGGTAAAGATTTGTTTGTTTATCTTAGTTGTGTTTTTATTTAGTTTTTTCTATTAATATAGATTTAATTAGATTTATGTTGTTTAAAATAAAACTAGCTACAGAATCAGCTGATTCTATAGCCAGTCTATTCTCATTCAAATTTTTGGAAATTATTGGTTAGAATAATATCTAAACTCCTTTATTTTCATTTTTATTTTCAGGATATCATGTAGTTGGTGGTGATCTGATGATATGTACCATTTCTGAGCTTATTATCCATTTCTTTGGCTCATCTTTTGTAAACAGAAAAAATCTTTTTATAGTTTTGAGAGATACATTGTGATATGGAGTGGCTCTATTACCCTCTATTTTGTAATTAGTAAATCATTTTGAGATTTAATTTGATCCCACAAGATAATATTTTTATCTTGATTGAACTCTTTAAATACTAGAGGTTTTTGTAATGAAGGCATCCTCACTTGGGGCAGAATATGGGCGATTGATTTACAGACTTTAATGGAACAACAATACACATTTTGGCTTTAGCTTCTTGTGGATGGTGTCTTCATTTAAGTTTTGTTTATCTTGATGTGATAATAGGTTTTGATAGCTTTAGTCTTCATGATTTATTATGTTTTGGGATAATTCCTTTATAAATGTTGTCCATAAATGGTGCTTCAGATATTAATCATGTGATCATCTATTTAGCTTCAATTACATGATTTCTCCTTAATTTTCGTTGAAAGATTAAATGCAAGGTTATTACTAACATATTTTTCTTAATGTAATTACTTGCAATCATGAGATCACAATAACTATTTGTATCACTCTTTCTGTCATTAAAATTCAACTACCAACACAATTGTTCTGCATTTATTCAGAATTGATATAAGGTTCATTGCAGGTTTTCCTCCTGGACAAGGTGGTTAGATGTTCTTCGATCGTACAGATGTTTGGATGCATATCATTAGCTTGCTAACATGTTAGCTTGTTTACATTTTTATGCTATTTGTTTATCACTGAAATTTGAATGCATGTTTTGGCTTTTGACTATCCATACGTTTCCATTTCATAACATTTTCTTTTATTAGTTTCAGACTTATAAAGGAAAAAAAAATAAAAAATTATGTGCTTTCCTTATCTGCTTTTTCAAAGTAGTCATTTTCACATTGAGTTTAATAAGTTTAGATTAAAACTTGCAGCTTTTAAATAATGTCCATAAATAAGAGTTATCTATATTTTGCTTAAATACACATACTACAGTTACATTAGAACATATGTACATATATAAATATATATATATATATATATTGTTTAGTAATTAGATAGTTATTTCTTTCTTTTGTTTGTTTCTTTTAGAATTATTAGATTGGCTAACGAAGCCATTAAACCCGTCAAAATGAGTTATACCAAACGAATTGGGTTACTTAGACAACTCCAGACCATACTCGTTCTTCCAATTGGCAGATGGTCATTTTTTCCCGTCAACAAGATTCAAAACATCAATCTTCTCATATTTGTTTACACGATCATATCAGCGGTATGGCACCCAAAAAGAGTGGCCAGATAACTAGACTAAAGCCCAAAGGCACATAATTTCTCGAAGCATACCCTCAGATGGCACATAAATTCAAGGATGTTGGTTGGTTTGAATTTTTCGCAACCTTCCAAGGGCATGACGAAGAGATCTCGATGGCGTTTGCATAGAATTTTGATTCCTTCGGATCTATGGTTGGAAAACTTCTTATGCATGTGACAGAACATTATATTTCTAGAGAATGCAGATTGCCAGTGTATGGGGAAAGATGGTGGAAGAAGGAGAATGTGGTCATGGATTTTGTAAATCATTTTCTAATTCCAAAGAAACAAAACCCTATCTAGAAAAAGGGAATCCCACACAGCTGGGTAAGGAATGAATGGCACACTATTTTGCTAATCATCCACAGGCACATTACATGTGAAGGAAGGTTTTCCTTGGTTTATCTCTATCATATCATACTGTTGATTCATATAAATGGTGATTGTCCTCTTAATTTACCCTATTTTATGCTAAACATTTTATCCAAAATGTCTAAGAGGGTGCAATCTCATCTTTCTACAACAAAAGGCAGTTTCTTTCATCAGGGTTTAATTAGAACATCAATAGTATTCTCTTTAAATGAATTCCAAAGATCCTGGGATTGGTTAATCTAGTATTTAAAACCAGATTTACAGTCAACTAAATCCAAAACTGTTAAAGGGAAGAAATCAACCAAATAGAAACAGACTCTTCAAGCCACTGAATTCTTAATAAAAGAAGAGTCATCTACAATTAGGGTAACTCAGGCTAGCAAGACAAAATTGAAAACTTAGCAAACTATTGGAGATTTTCCTGTAGGTGAAGACCATGAGAAAGCTACCACTAGTCGAGGTAATAATTATAGAAAAAATGAAGACATTGACTATATTCTAATCCAGATATAAATAGGGAAATTGATGAAAATGAGGATTACACTATAAGTCCAATTGAGACTCCAGTAAAGCAGAAAAAACGATCTGCAAGTAAGAAGAATGCAAAGGGTAAAAAATAGAGAAAAAAAAAAACACCTGTGCCTAAGTGACCTAGAAGGAATTCCACTAGAGCTACCAATAAATATAGATCTGAATTTACCTACCCCTGTAGAATAATATCCAGAATTTAAAGTGAAAGCAAGGAAGGAAAAATATAGAGTAAAGGAGATGCTAACAAAACAAGGAAAATGTTTTGGGAACTGTAGCTATGTTTTTTGATGGAAGCACTACATCTACATGCATTTATTCAGTCAATGGTACTGGGAACAACTTATTTTATGGTAGTGTTGCAAATGTTGCAGTTTTACAAGTTCATTTACTTAGTTATGTCATCCAACAATATACCTTTCTTTTCTTTATATCACCTACTCTCTTTGGAATATAATACAATGGACTCATGGTGTTATCACCCCATAAGTTATGGGAATCAACTGGTGACTGGGATATTATCTGTCTCTAGTATTTTTGTTGACAAATGATTTTTCATTATGCAAATAATTTGAAAAGAAAAAGAAAAAAGAAAAAGAAAAAGAAAAAGAAAAAGAAAGAAGAAAAAGAAAAAGAAAAAGAAAAAGAAAAGAAAAGAAAAAGAAAAAAGAAAAATAAAAATAAAGAAGAAAAAGAAAAAGAAAAAGAAAAGAAAAAAGAAGAAAAAGAAAAAGAGGGCATAAAAGAATTGAAATAAAAGCCCCATGCAATAATAGTAACTTGGCCATACCTTTCAAGCATGGCCAAGTTCTTTTTAAATTTAATGTTGACAGGGTAGTGAATGATTTGGCTAAACTGTTTAATCTTAGCCAAAGTGTCTAGGGTAGATTAGTGAATAAATCTGACCAGACTGTCTAATCCTGGTCAAATAGCCCTAGGGTAGAGTAATTTCTTAACCCAACAGTTTAATCTGGGTTAACTGTCATAGGAAGATAGGTTAGCATGTAGGTTAGTTGCTTCATTGTTTCACTCCAATAAAACCAGCTTGATGTAAAGTGTTGCACCATGTCTCAAATGCCTAAAGGATAGTTTGGTCGAAGCCCCATGGTGGTGCCTCTTTGAATATTTGGGGAAAAACCCATAAAATGCATTTATCCTAAGTTTTCCTCCCAGCGCATGTGTTCTCCGCTCCCAGTTTATGCTCCCTGCACATTTCAACGGTCCTGATCGTGGCGCTCAGATCTACGGTTCACAGAGCATTCCGAACCCCCCCCCGACCGTTCTGCTTTTAACAAAAGGGGGGGGGGGATCCAGAATCGGTAATAAGAATTGCACACATCTGGACGACCCAGGGATGAGCGCTTAAATTAAAGGTCCAGATTGGATTCCAGACGCCCCCCCATCCATTCTACCTTTAATGGAGGGGGGGGGTCCGGAATGAGTAATAAAGGGCGCGCTAAGATTTGTGGCCAGGAAACGGGCGCGCAGATCAACGGTCTAAAATGGTTTTTGGACCCCTCCGGATGATTTGCTTTTAACCGAGGGGGGGGGGGGTCTGGAATGGTTATCTCCCTCTGGCGGGCCCCTTGTCATATGTGGCATAAGTCTATTGGTCCCGAAGTCCCGTCACCATATGCTATCTGATAGCCCCATCACCCATGGACGCCATCTTCCACTGATTCCACTTGTTCCACTTGTTCTCGAGTTATGTCCCATCCCATAACTGCTGTCATTCCCTTACCCTTTTCACTCATGACCAGCCCCTTATTGTGACTTTTACCTCCAATCCCTAGCCTCCACGTCACTCGTCCGTATGTTTTGGACACCGTCACCGGCCATCTCACCCCCAAGTGGTCCATTGTCCATTTATTACTAGATAACATACCTGCTGACCTATCTCCCACGCCCAACTGACTCCAGTTTTAAATAAAACTACCATTATTCCCCCTTCATTCACTATTCATCCATCGCACCAGAAAAATTTACCTCTTACGCCTCCATTTCTTTTTCCTCACCTTCATCCACAGTTAGTCAACCCCACTAACTTCGTGTTTATTGCAGGTACTGTTGCAGAGATGGCGCCAAAGCCAAGACAAGACGAAGGAGAGGAGAATCCTTTTCTCATGCCTCCTGTCGACCTGGATAAAATCCCACTGGTCGACAAAGATAGATTGATCGCAGATACCAAATGCGATTTCAATTTCTCAAGCCTCCAGTCATGGATCAGAGAGGTTTTCCTGGACCAGAGCGATGAAATTGGACTCTAGGAGTCCAATTTACCCCTGTACCTTTTTCCCCAGGTCCACCATTTTCCTGAGTTTGTGCTTAAATGCCAAGATCACTATATTCCCGAATAGAGAGCCATCATATCCTCATCTGGAGACACCCTGTTCGTCATCACACCCGAAGACATAGACCAGATGATGCAAATTCCCCGTGCAGACTCTGCGGCTCCTTTCAACCTGGAAATCCTTATGGAGTTGTATCAGAAGATGAATTTTCCCTAGAGAGCTCAAATATTTGATCTTTTCCTTCCCCCCTCTGCTCAATTCTCTTCCACAAATCCCCCTTACCCGTCGTCCATGTTCTCCACCAAAAAAAACCAAGTCATCTCCTCCCTTTGTGCTCTGTTAGGGTACTATTATGACCAGTGGGTAGATGAGCGCATTCTGGGTTTTCTATCGATTTTCTCCATTGATGAAAATCCCACCACATAGTTTGATTTCAGCACCTTCTTGGACGACAATATTCACGAACAGTTCATGAATTTTGGCATAGAAGGCATGTTCAGATATTCGTCTATACTGGCCTACATGTTTGTTTCTATCAAGCAGATAAGTTTAGTTTTTCCATGCAGAAAATGGACGCAGATGGAAGGCCTCAGCTAGTCACAACATGGACCTCTTTGCTGAAGCATAACTCTACAGAATACAGCTTCAAAGCATTCATCGATCTGTTCTACCACCCTGTGGTAAGCATGCTGAGCAGCATGCCCGAGCCTCGAATAAATGACGAAGTCTAGAGAATCATACATCTCTCGGACAACACAAAGACCGGGGATTGGTACCTATATCAAAACCACACAGAGATCAGAGTATTCAGGTGCGATTTGGCGCCCTACAAGCTGACCAAATATGTGCTGGTAAGAATCTTTGCTTTGGAATACATAAGGTAGATCATGAATTCAGATGATATTCATTTCGTATCTTTGAAGAAAAAACAACAGCTTCGATTCAAGGGGAAAATTGGCTCCTTCATCTGCAACAGTCATGGCACCAGAGAAGAAGCGGACCGGATGCTGAGAGAAATGAAGTTTTTCTTAAGTTTCCCATGGCACTATGATCCATGCGGGATCATTTCAGAAATGTGGGTGAAAAGTAAAAACATCCCGTATGTTCATGAGTCCAAGCCCGAGATTGAAAAATTCGCCAATCAGACAGTGTGGGTGCCTGACACCATGATCGAAGTGGAACAATAGGTTCCCCTAATCACTGTTCCACCAACAACCATGCCACAGGTCCCTAAGGAAAAAAGGCCTCGACAAGAATCATCTCCGCCTGTCACGGAGGTGTCGTCCGAAGAGTTCCAGTTGCACACTAAGAGGCCCAAGACGACCATAGTTCCCGGCCCTACGGGGGAGAAAGAAGCTCCGCCTACCACAGTGGTCAAATCTATCATTCCACCCTTCGGGTCGATCCTTCATAAGTAAATCACCCCAGTAGTACCGAAGAAATCCACAGACTCCTCGCTGGACACTCAACCAGGCAATACTGGACCCAAATTGAGCATTTTCGAGAAGTACGAGCTGATTAAGAAATAGAATCAAACCCTTACCACCAACACTTAAGCTCAATTTCGAAAATAGATGTCGACTACGCAGCATAGGCTGCTGTCTGCATTTGACACAGAAAAGGGCAGGATGCACATGGCCTTCCTCCAGGCACAAGTACCAGACCCCAAGGTAATCACAGACTACAAGAGGGCCACCTTCGAATTCCAGATGAAGGACGTGCACCCGACAGATTAGATGGATCTTCACAAACATACAGGGGAGATGGTTTTCCATACATTGGCACATGCTTCTGTGCTCAAGCTGCTCATGGAGCAGAATGCACAGCTCAAAGAAATGGAAGCTGAGATGGAGAGATTATTAAAAGAAAAGGAGTAGATGAAGCCATTGGAAGTCATTCCATTGAGTGCCATTTCGATTTCAGGAGCAAGCACAGCAACAGTAACAACAATACCATCCGTAACACCAGTGACACCACAAGAGGGGACAACCGACCTCGCCAAATCCATGGAAAAGATGAACCTGCAAGAGACATAAATTAGCAGGCTTAAGAAGGAAGTTGAGAACCTTCAGGAACTCAAAACTTCTTTCTAGACCGGTCTCTCCAAAGAAAAGCAGGTAACAGAGCATCTCAAGAAGGAACTACAACAACTCCAAAAGAAAATAATGGCAGGGAAGACTTTGGCTGAGGTCAAAGAGAATGTATGGACAGACATCACAAAGTCTATAAATGAGATATGGCCCATGATCCAAATTATGTTTGAATAGAATGAGTTGGTCTAGAGGAGCAAACAGGCCATTGAGAAGATCAGAATAGAATTGGGAGATAGACCAACTCAGGAAAACGATATCATCAAATTCCTAAATTCTAAGACCAGAGAAGAGCTAGAAGAGCTGAAGATAGAAGACAAGACAGAGATCATCCTTGAGGTCAAAAGAGTTTTGGCCAAGAGAGGATTAATGCTTCAACTAGAAGAAAACGTTCATAGCATGGAACAGAGAGTACAAAGGTTCTTCAATAAGATTGAGGCTCTCCAGAAGAAAGGTCTCCCCGGTCTGAAGGTCATTAATGATAAACTGATGACACTCCCAGATTACAAAAAGAGACTATCTAAAGTGTCTAAAGACAGTTCAAAGTTTTCTGGCATACAAGGGAGCATCACTGGAAAAGCGTTCCTGGACGCTCTTCAGTTGGACATTAGTATCCAATATGAGATTCGATACATATTCCTCACTAAGCCCACATTCGCCAAGTATACGGAAATGGACGAAGTGTATCAGAGACTGCTCAAAGTCATTGTGCCTAGTCATCTCAGATGGAAGGAACTCTGTGATCTACTCGATTAGCAGATGAGCTGTCCAAGTCCGTTCACCTGCCCAGTCAGATGAGGTCGTGCAATGGCTTCATCAATGGTCTACTCAGAAATTCCGCGTGCAATTGCACCAAGTCATCAAGCAATTTGATTTGTTAAATTAGTTAGGCTAAAAATAGAATTAGCACGTCCTGATCAGTTATGATAGGAACGGTTGTAATTTGAATTATAAATACTTGACCTTTCGAAGTATTGAGGGTTGTTGATCTTCACACCCTGACGCTATCAGACTGAACCATTTTTATGAGATCTGCCATTAATAAAAAGGAGGCACTTTTACAGGATTCTTGCGTGTATTCACTGGTGATATTTATTCTCTAAGTTGAATGTTTTTATTGCTTTGTGATCATATTGTTCTCTGAAACTAATCTTTAAGAGTAACATATGTTGTAGGATTTATCTTTGATACCCTATTTCTGACTCTAAAATATTTTAATGTTTATCTTCTCATGTTTTCGATTAAGAAATTCTTAATTTCTTCTTAGTTGAATTTATCTTTCGCATCTTTTATTCTGTCCATCATTTAAGCTACTAAAAGATCCAATGAGTATATTATCTCGCCCTGTGGAAGTCTTCTTTTCTCGTTTCTGGTTGTATTTCATATTTAATTAAATACAAACCCCATAGCCCAATGGAGGTGTAGACTGTCTCAACCAATTAAAAAACACTTTGACAACAAAACTTACAGATTTCTTTACCTAGCCCAATATCTAAATTGAAAACATAGCTAAATCATATAGAGAGATCCCTCTCTGAAGCTGGAAGGGCTAGATCCCAACTTTAAAAGTGGTTGGATAAAGTTACCTTTGTAGATTTCTTCTATTTCAACCTCTAGGAAATTTACTAAGTGCTAACATAATGGCGACTCCACTGGGGAAGAACTAAAAAATGATAATTTCACGTTTTCTTTCCCCTAAAAAGAAAGTTCGAATTTGAGAAGAAAGTAATGTTTAGAGGTTGATCTAACTTTGTACATATTATTTTCAGGCTCACAAAACTAATATATATATATATATATATATATATATATATATATATATATATATAACCAAAAAGAGTTCTGGCTTCCAAGAAAGTTCATACTCGATCTCATCCAAACCCAGAACCCGCGTTAGTGGTAGATAACCCCGAACAGTTGCTCAGGTGAAAGACCTTAGCTACCGGTTCAGTGAGTCATATTCCCCTTCATAAGTCTCCTTCCTTTTCAGAGAAGCCGGTTGCCTCTCAAAACCTTGACCTCAATACCTTTCCACAGTGAATTCTAGTTAGAACACGGTCTGACAACTTTGTGACTGAAATCATCTTTGACCCAACTGTTCTGCAACCCCGAACCCCCTAAGTTCTATCTCCCACGACTAAACCTCAAATCAATCCCTCAGCACTATCCAGTCCCTCCTCGTCCTTGTCTTCAGTCGCTACCTCACCGATCACCCAGGTTGTCACCCCACCTCCTCCACCCATCATGGTATCTCGATATGGTCCCTTGGTGTTGGCTGCACCACTACATACAATGCCCCAAGACTATCAAACTAGACTTCCACAATTCGATGCAACAGGACCTTTAAACACCCAACAACATGTTGACAAAATGAATGACTATTTTGACCTGCAAGAAGTTTATGAGGCTGATGTCCAAATGCGACTGTTTGCCCAAAGTTTGACAGGTGATGTCAAGAAATGGTACAAAGCTTTACCTACTGCCTCAATCCCTGACCTTTTCGCTTTTCAAAGGAGTTTTCTTGACATATGGGAGGTAAAGAAAAACCCTCTCCAGATATTGTCAGAATACGAGAATATAAGAAGAAATCAAGGTGAGATGGTACAAGATTACTGCACCTGTTTTAATAACCTGTACAATGCAATTCCAGCTGAAATCAAACCTCCACAGGACCTGGCATTGATAAAATTCCCTGATGGTTTTGATGCCAATATGTCATACCAATTAAGAAAAATAAATTCTACCACCTTGGCAGATACGCAGAAAAGTGCTATAAGTGTGGAGGCCAATCTATTGGAAAAAAGGGCACGTCAAAGGTCAGAAAGGAGAGTCACAATTAAATAAGAACCTTCCACGTCGACCACAGATTCCAAATTGGATTCTTTGACCAGAGCAGTGGAAATTAATGATGGAAAGACTTACTGTGTTAGACAGAAATCCTCCAAGAGAAAACCCACCATCTCCCCAGGTTCAGAACCCTAACTTTAGGAGAAACCCTCCTCAGATTAGACAAAGAGACCCTAGATATCAGAGAGAGCAGAGGGGTCTGGATCAGCAGATTAGACCTCCTCTACAAGAAAACTATGTTGATGAATGGGGGGGAAGTGATTGAGGAATTGGAGGACACTCATATCAACCTCATGGGCATTCACAACAACGAAGCTATATTCCTTACCCAAGAAGAGAAGGAACTCTTTCTTCTTAATCAAGCAAAAGTAAGTGAAGAAGCTAAAGATACAGAACAATAGGCCCTTGAAACTACTATTTTGGAGGTACACCGTCAGTACAATCTGTGGATTAAGAAGACTGAAGGGAATTTCCCAAAAAAAATAACTGAAACACAGAAGGTAGTTGAGACCAAGAAGACCCCTAAGCCATCTGCCGAGAAGACTCTTGAGAAGACTACTGCTGAGAAGACTCTTGAGAAGAGTAATGCTGATGCTCCCATGAAGAAAAACCTCACCATTCTGAAAAGGCCATCACAGCCCGAGGTTTCACCAATTAATCCACCTAGTACTTCTGAGCAGAAGAATATGGTGGACAAACCAGAATTGATGAGCCAAGGCAGAGCTCCTACACCCTTTAGCCTGGAGGGGGAATTGGCCAAAATAAAAATTCCCATCCCACTTATAGAGTTGATGAACAAAGGCGATTATTGTTCACAGGTGATTAAAGCACTGGCCATTGAACCTGACATAGGCACGAAGGCCTTAACCATTGGATCAACAAGTCATTCAGACACTGTGAACCTTACTGATGATAGACCCGAGCTTCTTTTTGGACCTGAAGTAGATGGTCGAGATGATACTGGTGAGGTCGCTCCTTTTTACATCAGTCTAAACATACATGACTTGATCTTGCATAACGCTATGCTATATTCGGGTACCTCCCACAATCTAATGCCTAAAGCAGTAATGGAAAAACTAGGACTGGAGGTCACCATACCATACAAGGATTTACACTCATTCGACTCCAATAAAGTTAAATGTATTGGTTTGATCAGGACCTCTGCATCACCTTGGTTCAGATTCCTGCGAAGAGCATGGTAATGGATGTGGTGGTTGCAGACATCCCGCCGAAGTATGGAATGTTGCTATCTCGGTCTTGGGGAGCAAAGTTGAAAGGAACCCTGCAGCTGGATATGTCTTATGCCACTATCCCAGTGTTTGGGCAGCAGAAGAGGCTGTACAGAGAAACATTGATGAAGTACATGGTCAATAGCCAAGAGAAACCACACAATTATCCCCTTTACTCAGCACATTCCGATTTAGATTCCTTTATCTTGTACAATGATGGTGACACGGGAGAGAAAGATACTCAGCTGGCAGAAGATACATCTAGCCAGGACGAAGGCCAAGAAAGCATCGAGGTAGCAAAGATGAAGAACATAATAACTGAAGAGTTACCCGCTGATTTCTGGAGTATGGACTTTGATGGAGTAGTGAGTAAAGAAGGAGCTGGAGCAGGAGTATGGTTGCACAATCATAGAAATAGGTACTCAGAAAATCATTCCTACAAATTAAATTTCTAGTGCACTAACAATATTGCCGAGTATGAAGCCTTGATGCTCGGTCTGAAGCTTTTGAAAAAGGTTGGTGCTAAATAGATTATGGTAAGAGGTGATTCTAAGTTGAGAATCAAGCAAATTAAAGGTGAGTATGCTGCGAAACACCCACATCTTAGAGCTTATAGGAATGTTGTTCTTGATGCCTTGAGGTGTTTTACTGAAGTTGACTTGCAGGTAATGCCGAGGGGACATAATATTCTGGCAGACAGATTGGCCACCTCAACAACCACCTGTAAGATTCCTTTCCGCTAGACTCGTCCATATACTATCGAGGTGAAATGTAGACCAACTGTTCCAGACAATATCAGGTACTGGCAGGTGTTTGGTAATGATGATCAAATTGAAGACTTTCTGCAGTGCAAAAATGATTTTGAATGTACAAATATAGATTTAGAGAATGAAGATGAAAATGTAAATAGTTCTGATTTTGAATTTGATAGTGTAAATACAGTAGATTCAGGAGAATTAGGCGATGACGAAATGGACACTGAGGTTCTACAATTGAAAAGAAATGTTTTGCCTAGAGGTCTTGTTCCTTTAGAAGACTTGTTTGATAGTAACGATGTAGCCAAAAAACCAAAAATAGAAGCCCATGGACAAGATGTAGAATATTGTAATATAGGGACTGAAGAGAAACCTAGGATGGTCAAACTATCTAAATCATTACCCCCAGAACAAAATCTCAAATACATTGAGTTGTTCAAAGAATATTCGAATGTTTTTGCCTGGGGCTATGAAGATTTGAAAGCCTATGATACCAGCATCATACAACACAGGATTCCAATAAAAGAAGACCAAAAACCGTTTAGGCAGAAACTTAGGAGGATAAATCCCAAGTTGCTCCCTTTGATAGAAAAAGAAATCAAGAAAATGTATGATGCCAAGATCATAGTTCCGTTGCATTTCTCCAAGTGGGTCTCTAATTTGGTCCCTACACATAAGAAAACCAGGGAAATCAGACTCTGCATAGATTTCTGAAATTTGAATAAAGTATCCCTGAAGGATAATTACCCCTTGCCGAAAATGGACCACATCCTGTAAAGGGTTATCGGGTCCAGTCGGATATCTCTGTTGGATGGTTTCTCGGGTTACAATAAGGTCTTAGTTCACCCAGACGACCAAGACAAAACCGCTTTCACCACACCATGGGGCACTTTCATGTATGTGAAAATTCCTTTTGGTCTGATGAACGCAGGAGCCACATTCCAGAGGGTGATGGATATCGCCTTCATGGAAGAATCAAGTAAGTTTATTGTCGTCTATTTAGATGATGGAACTGTGTTTTCTCAATCGGATGACGAACACCTAAGGCACCTCAGACGAGTCTTCGAGAAATGTAGGAGGTTTCTGATTTCTTTAAATCCTAAGAAGAGTCTTTTTGGGTTAGAAGAAGGCAAACTGCTGGGACATATCATCTCAACGGAGGAATCAAAATAGACCCCAGTAGAATAGAGGCCATACTAAAATTAGAACACCCAAGAAACCTCAAGGAACTACAGTCGTTTATTGAAAGAATTAACTTTCTACGAAGATTCATTCCCAATTTGGCAGAACTCCTCAGGAACATTACAAACATGCTTAAAAAGGACGTAAAAATAAAATGGGACTTTGAGTCTAGACAATCTTTTGAACAAGTCAAACGAGCACTCACAGAAGCCCCTGTTTTGATCAGTCCAGACTTTACTAAGGATTTCTATCTCTTTTCTTTCACCTCTGAACATACTATAGCAGCGGTGTTACTGCAGAAGAACAACGAAGGGTATGAACAACCCATAGCTTTCTTTAGAAAAGTGTTAAGGGACGCTGCTCTGAATTACAAGATAATGGAGAAATAAGATTTTGCTTTGGTAAAAGCCATAAAAGACTTTAGGGTCTACATTCTCCATTCCCACACCATAGCTTATGTTCCAAATGCGGTAGTAAAGGACATCTTGACCCAGGACAATCAGGATGGAAGAAGGGGGAAATGGATTGTTGTCATTTTAGAATATGATATAGAGATTAAGCCCATGAAACTAATCAAAGTTCAAGGCCTTGCTAAATTAATGGCTGAATCTAACTTCCATGCTCTTGACATTAATTTTCTAGATGTGGCAGATGAACAAGGCGAGATGGCGACTCCAAGCGTGAGAGAGGTATTTCTAAACTCTCCATGGTACGTAGACCTTATTTTTGTTTTGCAAAATTTACAAGTTCCCCCTGGTTTGACTAAGACTAAAGCTATATTTTTGAAGTTGAAAGCTTTGAAATTCTGTATTCTAGAAGGAAATTTGTATTGGAAAGATCCTGCAGACATTCTGTTAAATTTTTTACTGAAATATGAAGCTGATAAAGTGTTGCAAGAGTTTCATGCAGGAGAATGTGGTGGCCATTTGAACTAGAAGGTCATAGCCAACAAAATACTCAGAGCTGGATTTTATTGGCCCACCTTGTTCGCCGATGTGCATCAGAAGGTAACAACATGTCACCAGTGTCAACTGTTTGAAGGCAAAAGGAAACTCCTTCCTCTACCTCTAAAACCTATCTCAATTGAGGCCCCTTTCCAGCAATGGGGGCTCAACTTCATTGGAGAAATACACCCACCTTCTTCAGGCCAACACAAGTGGATTCTTACTACCACTGATTATTTTACCAAATGAATCGAGGCAGTACCAAATAGGCAAGCCACTGACTCTGTTATTATCAAATTCCTTGAAAATAATATTTTGTCTCGTTTTGGTTGTCCTAGAAAGATTATAACTGACAATGAAGCTGCCTTTTGGTCGAAGAAACTCATATATTTTTGCAACCAATATCACATTGGTTTGGGTCATTCCACGGCCTACTACCCTCAGGGGAGTGGGTTGGCAGAATCTTCAAACAAAACTTTGGTAAATATCATCAAGAAAAAATTGTAGGAAAACAAGAAATCATGGCACAATAAGTTGGTGTTTGCTTTATGGGTTGACAGGTTGACCACCAAAAGGTCAATTGGTATGTCACCATACTAGCTGGTCTATGGTACATAGGCATTTTTCCCCACTTCTTTAGGAGTCCTTGTCATGGATTTTCTTCAAGAGGTACAAGCTGAGCCAAATGACTCACAAAGAAGGATCAACCAGATGATCCATTTGCAACAGACTAGAGAAGAGGTTTTCAACAAGACTCGGGTAGTCCAAGGGAACATCAAGAAAATCTTTGACAAATGAACCAAGGAAGATAATTTTGAGTTAGGAGATTTGGTGCTGAAATGGGACGCCATAAATGAAGACAAGGGAAAGCATGGAAAATTTGATAATCTGTGGACAGGTCCATACATGATCCAAGCTTTCAGGGGAAACAATGCTTTTTTGCTAAACAACGCTAATGGGTCAGATCTGCCAGGAGCACCTGTGAATGGCAGAATGCTGAAACATTATGTCCCACCTCAGTAGAGATCCAAGTTTTCATTCTCCATTGTATAGACCATATCTATTTTTATGTTTCACCTGCATTTTCTAAGTGAGGAACATTAGTCAGTTGGTTGAAGCCCGAAGAGAAGGCCCTAAGCTACTGACCATTGTTTTTCCAATTTTTTAAGATAAAACCAATGAAGGCTGCTAGGCAAAAATTGTCAGAACTAAAGGAACCAGGATTCTTGGCACTTCACAGGGAAAGTACCATCCCCAGGTGGAGCCGCTGTTATCACCCCATAAGTTATGGGAATCAACTGATGACTGGGATATTATCTGTCTCTAGTATTTTTGTTGACAAATGATTTTTCATTCTGCAAATAATTTGAAAAGAAAAAGAAAAAAGAAAAAGAAAAAGAAAAGAAAAAGAAAAAAGAAAAAGAAAAAGAAAGAAGAAAAAGAAAAAGAAAAAGAAAAGAAAAAAGAAGAAAAAGAAAAAGAGGGCATAAAAGAATTGAAATAAAAGCCCCATGCAATAATAGTAACTTGGCCATACCTTTCAAGCATGGCCAAGTTCTTTTTAAATTTAATGTTGATAGGGTAGTGAATGATTTGGCTAAACAATTTAATCTTAGCCAAAGTGTCTAGGTTATATTAGTGAATAAATCTAACCAGACTATCTAATCCTGGTCAGATAGCCCTAGGGTAGAGTAATTTCTTAACCCAACAGTTTAATCTGGGTTAACTGTCATAGGAAGATAGGTTAGCATGTAGGTTAGTTGCTTCATTGTTTCACTCCAATAAAACCAGCTTGATGTAAAATGTTGCACCATGTCTCAAATGCCTAAAGGATAGTTTGGTCGAATCCCCATGGTGGTGCCTCTTTGAATATTTGGGGAAAAACCCATAAAATGCATTTATCCTAAGTTTTCCTCCCAACGCATGTGTTATCCACTCCTAGTTTATGCTCCCCGCACATTTCAACGGTCCTGATCGCAACGCTCAGATCTACGGTTCACAGAGCATTCCGAACCCCCCCGACCATTCTGCTTTTAACAAAAGGGGGGGGGGTCTGGAATCGGTAATAAGAATTGCACACATATGGACGGCCCAGGGACAAGCACTTAAATCAAAGGTCCAGATTGGATTCCAGACCCCCCCGTCCGTTCTGCCTTTAATGGAGGGAGGGGGGGTCCGGAATGAGTAATAAAGGGCATGCTAATATCTGCGGCCAGGAAATGGGCACGCAGATCAATGCTCTAAAATGGTTTTCAGACCCCCCCCGGATGATCTTCTTTTAACCAAGGGGGGGGGGGGTCTGGAATGGTTATCTCCCTCTGGCGGGCCCCTTGTCATATGTGGCATAAGTCTATTGGTCCCGAAGTCCCATCACCATATTCTATCTGACAGCCCCATCACTCATGGAGGTCATCTTCCACTAATTCCACTTGTTCCACTTGTTCCTGAGTTATGTCCCATCCCATAACTGCTGTAAGTCCCTGCTGTCAGTCCCTTACCCTTGTCACTCATGACCAACCCCTTATTGTGACTTTTACCTCCAATCCCTAGCCTCCATGTCACCCTTCCGTATGTTTTGGCCACCGTCACTGACCATCTCACCCCCAAGTGGCTCGTTGTCCATTTATTACTGGATAACATACCCATTATCCTGCTGACCTGTCTCCCATGCCCAACCGACTCCAGTTTTAAATAAAACTACCGTTATTCCCCCTTCATTCACTATTCATCCATCGCACCAGAAAAATTTACCTCTTACGCCTCCATTGCGTTTTCGTCACCTTCATCCACAGTCAGTCGACCCCACTAACTTCGTGTTTATTGCAGGTACTGCTGCAGAGATGGAGCCAAAGCCAAGACAAGCAGAAGGAGAGGAGAATCCTTTTCTCCCGCCTCATGTCGACCTGGATAAAATCCCACTGGTTGACAAAGACAGATTGATCGCAGATACCAAATGCGATTTCGATTTCTCAGACCTCCAGTCATGGCTCAGAGAGGTTTTCCTGGACCAGAGCGATGAAATTGGACTCTGGGAGTCCAATTTACCCCTGTACATTTTTCCCCAGGTCCACCATTTTCCTGAGTTTGCGCTTAAATGCCAAGCTCACTATATTCCCGAACAGAGAGCCATCATATCCTCATCCGGAGACACCCTGTTCCTCATCACGCCCGAAGACATAGACCAGATGATGCAAATTCCCCGTGCAGACTCTGCAGCTCCTTTCAACCTGGAAATCCTTACGAAGTTGTATCAGAAGATGACTTTTCCCTAGAGAGCTCAAATATTTGGGGATTGGTACCTGTATCAAAACCACACCGAGATCAGAGTATTCAGGTGCAAGTTGGCGCCCTACAAGCTGCCCAAATATGTGCCAGTAGGAATCTTTGCTTTGGAATACATAAGGCAGATCATGAATTCAGATGATATTCATTTTGTATCTTTGAAGAAAAAACAACAGCTTCGAATCAAGGGGAAAATTGGCTCCTTCATCTGCAACAGTCGTGGCGCCGGAGAAGAATCAGACCGGATGCTGAGAGAAATGAAGTTTTTCTTAATTTTCCCATGGCACTATGATCCATGCGGGATCATTTCAGAAATGCAGGTGAAAAATAAAAACATCTCGTATGTTCATGAGTCCAAGCCCGAGATTGAAAAATTTGCCAATCAGAAAGTGTGGGTGCCTGACACCTTGATCGAAGTGGAATAGCAGGTTCCCCTGACCACTGTGCCACCAACAACCACGCCACAGGTCCCTAAGGAAAAAAGGCCTCGACAAGAATCATCTCTGCTTGTCACAGAGGTGTCGTCTGAAGAGTTCCAGTTGCACACTAAGAGGCCCAAGACGACCACAGTTCCCGGCCCTATGGTGGAGAAAGAAGCCCCGCCTACCACAGTGGTCAAATCTGTCATTCCACCCTTTGAGTCGATCCTTCATAAGAAAATCACCCCAATAGTACTGAAGAAATCCACAGACTCCTTGTTGGACACTCAGCCAGGCAAGACTGGGCCCAAATTGAGCATTTTTGAGAAGTACGAGCTGATTAAGAAAAATAATCAAACCCTTACCACTAGTACTTATGCTCAATTTCAAAAATAGATGTCGACTACGTAGCATAGGATACTGTCCACATTTGACACAGAAAAGGGCAGGATGCACATGGCCTTCCTCCAAGCGCAAGTACCAGACCCCAAGGTAATCACAGAATACAAGAGGGCCACCTTCGAATTCCAGATGAAGGACGTGCACCCGACAGATCAGATGGATCTGCACAAATAAATAGGGGAGATGGTTTTCCATACATTGGCAGATGATTCTATGCTCAAGATGCTCATGGAGCAGAATGCATAGCTCAAAGAAATGGAAGCTGAGATGGAGAGATTATTAAAAGAAAAGGATTAGATGAAGCCAATGGAAGTCATTCCATTGAGTGCCATTCCGATTTCAGGAGCAAGCATAACAGCAGTAACAACAATCCCATCCGTAACACCAGTGACACCACAAGAGGGGACAATCGACCTCGTCAAATCCATGGAAAAGATGAACTTGCAAGAGACAGAAATCAACAGGCTTAAGAAGGAAGTTGAGAACCTTCAGGAACTCAAAACTTCTTTCCAGACCAGTCTCTCCAAAGAAAAGTAGGTAACAGAACAACTCAAGAAGGAGCTACAAAAAATCCAAAAGCAAACAGTGGCAGGGAAGACTTTGGCTGAGGTCAAAGAGAATGTATGGAAAAACATCACAAAGTCTATAAATGAGATATGGCCCATGATCCAAATTATGTTTGAACATAATGAGTTGGTCCAGAGGAGAAAACAGGCCATTGAGAAGATCAGAATAGAATTGGGAGATAGACCAACTCAGGCAAATGATATCATCAAATTCCTAAATTCTAAGACCAGAGAAGAGCTAGAAGAGTTGAAGATATAAGACAGGACAGAGACCATCCTTGAGGTCAAAAGAGTTTTGACCAATAGAGGATTAATGCTTCAACTGGAAGAAAACGTTCAGAGCATGGAACAAGGAGTACAAAGGTTCTTCAATAAGATTGAGGCTCTCCAGAAGAAAGGTCTCCCCGGTCTGAAGGTTATTAATGATAAATTGATGACACTCCCAGATTACAAAAAGAGACTATCTGAAGTGTCTAAAGACAGTTCAAAGTTTGCTGGCATACAAGGGAGCATCACTGGCAAAGCGTTCCTGGATGCTCTTCAGTTGGACATCAGTATCCAACATGAGATTCAATACATATTCCTCACTAAGCCCACATTCGCCAAGTATACGGAAATGGACGAAGTGTATCGGAGACTGCTCAAAGTCACTGTGCCTAGTCATCTCAGATGGGAGGAACTCTGCGATCTACTCGATTAGCAGATGATCTGCCCAAGTCCCATCACCTACCCAGTCAGATGAGGTCGTGCAAAGGCTTTATCAACGGTCTACCCAAAAATTCCGCTTGCAATTGCACCAAGTCATCAAGCAGTTTGATTTGTTAAATTAGTTAGGCTAAAAATAGAATTAGCACGTCCTGATCAGTTATGATAGAAACGGTTGTAATTTGAATTATAAATACTTTACCTTTCGAATTATTGAGGGTTGTTGATCTTCACACCTTGACGCTATCAGATTAAACCATTTTTATGAGATCTGCCATTAATAAAAAGGAGGCACTTTTACAGGATTCTTGCGTGTATTCACTGGTGATGTTTATTCTCTAAGTTGAATGTTTTTCTTGCTTTGTGATCATATTGTTCTCTGAAACTAATCTTTAAGAGTAACGTATGTTGCAGGATTTATCTTTGATACCCTATTTCCGACTCTAAAAGATTTTAATTTTTATCTTCTGATGTTTTCGATTAAGAAATTCTTAACTGCTTCTTAGTTGAATTTATCTTTCGCATCTTTTCTTCTGTCCATCATTTAAGCTACTAAAAGATCCAGTGAGTATGTTATCTCGCCCTGTGGAAGTCTTCTTTTCTCGTTTCTGGTTGTATTTCATATTTAATTAAATACAGACCCCATAGCCCAATGGAGGTGTAGATTGTCTCAACCAATTAAAAAACACTTTGACAACAAAACCTACAGATTTCTTTACATAGACTAATATCTAAATTGAAAACATAGCTAAATCATATAGATACATCCCACTTTGAAGCTGGAAGGGCTAGATCCCAGCTTTAAAAGTGGTTGGATAAAGTTACCTTTGTAGATTTCTTCTGTTTCAACCTCTAGGAAATTTACTAAGTGCTAACACATGGTACTACAACAGGTGGTCACAGTTGAAATCACCCATTCTATGAACCTCATATTGTGTCTTAACACTTGTCTTATACAACCTCAAAAAATAAGAAGAGCAGAAATCAATACAGGCATACTATGTTTTTTACTTGTTTTAGTCTTTATCCTAAAGAGAGGTTTTAGAACATCTGGACATGAATTTGTTGAAACAAAAAGATATTTTTGTTGGGAATGGTCCCCTTCACAAAAACCTCTCTCAAGATTTACACATCTATCAAATTTTAAGATATTCAAATATATCTTTGAGGCCTATTTTTCTGAGATTTCACAATAAATAATTTCCCATTTTGGTCACTAATTTTGGGAGAGGTTGCAAAACAGTTGGAGATGATTTTTTGGAAACCAAAAGAGTTTACTTTTGCGAATGGTCCCCTTCAAAAAAACCTCTCTTGGTTTTTACACAGTTATCACCGTTTGAGAGATACAAAGATATTGTTGGACCCTATTTTTCAGGAATTTGCGAGATTTATTTTACTAAAAAATATCATGGACAACAGTTAACAAGCCACCTCATCAATTCGACTTGGAGATCAGATTTGATATTCTCCTTGATTATTTGAAACAAGAAACTAAATAAAGATGAGGATGTTTTTAGATCCATTTCTTTTGGATCTTGATAATCATGTATTGTTTCTATATAAACTATGTAGAAGGAGAAGTTAGGGGTCGATAAGTTGGGCATTCGGGGACCTATTTTGAAAATCCATTGTAAGACAATTTATATTACACATTGATACTAAATGGAAAAGGCATGTTGACGGTTAGGTTTTCTTTCATTTCATATTCTATTTTTGTTCTTACTTGAAGTCATTTTTTCTGTTGCAATGCATTGATATCTTGATCTTAAGTAACATAGTGAAAACTTTATTGTTCTTGTTTATTATCAAGATGTGCCTTCAAGTACATGTTCTTGTTTCTCAATGATATTTTGAAATAAGAAATCTATATGGGGTTGACAAATTGAACAATATCATATATTTCTTTCTTTATTTACCTTATTATCTTATCTATTAATGTGACTACCATTTACTAAATCAGTGGGTTATTTTTTGGCTTTATTTTGAGTTATGTGTTTATTTTGAACCCTTGAACCAGCTTTCAACAATTTTCTAAAAACTTATTAAGAAAACCCTTAAAAATACCATTTCAATAACCTGATGATGCCCTAAATTTCCATCTCATAGTCAAGTGCAACTTTAGGGACTAACATCTTTTGGCGTCATTGTCAGGGACAAAGACATGAAGTATTTATCCCTAGGAGAACGACAAAGATCAATTCTAGCTCTTGATGGTGAACATGAGTTCGATACTTTTTCTGACTGTATCATTCACTTGGTGACTCCATGAAGGAAGAATCCATTAGAAACTTGTTAATCCCTAATATTGGCTCATTACCCCTTAATTGGGGCATATTAGATTAGTAATGTTATTTTATTTATGTCGGCTTTAGGCCATTAGTTGTAATTTATATTAGTAATGTTATTTTATTTATGTCGGCTTTAGGCCATTAGTTGTAAT
>ML779465.1:266580-285614 GCA_009831015.1 Picea engelmannii
CAGACTGAGATAGTCAACAAATGGGTGGAAGGTTACCTTAGAAACTACGTAGAAGGACAACAGAAAGCATGGGTCAGATGGTTACATTTGGGAGAATATTGCTACAACACCACCCAACATATGTCCATTGGCATGTCACCCTTTAGAGATTTATATATCTATGATCCTTTATCATTTGTGGAGATTGCATTTGGTGACAGCAGGGCTCCGATGGTACAGGATTGGATACAACAGAGCCAAGACATTCTCAGGGAATTGAAGGATCATTTACAGAGGGGGAAAAAACAACAAAAGGTCCAAGCAGACAAGCACAGAGTTGATCGTACCTTTGAGGTTGGTGATTTAGTCTATTTGAGGTTGCAACCATACAAGCAGGCCTCCATTAAAAGAAGCAGAGCGGAGAAACTGCAGCCACATTTCTTTGGACCTTACAGAGTCAGTAGGAGGATAGGGGCAGTAGCTTATGAGTTGGAGCTTCCACAGGGTAGACAAATTCACAACGTCTTCCATGTCTCATGCCTTAAGAAAGCCCTCGGTCAACATGTCAGGCCTATTGAGGCATTACCTCCCATGGATGAGGAGGGACAAATTGTTTTGATTCCAGAGGAGGTGTTAGAAGTCCGAGAGAAGAGGCTCTGAAACCGAAGCATCAAGGAGTATCTGATCAGGTGGAAGGATTTACCCATTGAGGATGCCACTTGGGAGCAGGAGCACATGGTTAGAGAAGCAGGTTTGGAATTGCTTGAGGACAAGCAATTTCAAGCAGGGGACACTGTAATGTCCCCCACCTCTTAGAGAGGTAATGAGGAGACTCAGTGGCCTGGGCACCCCCACTAGGTCATAGTCTCACACTGAAGGGGGGAAAAGTCAAGAATTTAAAAGTTATATTATTAAGTTGACTTAAGAAAGGAAAAGGAAAGGAGTAAAAGATAACTCAACAGAAGAATAGAAGATTAACCCTGGGAGTTAACCTAACTCAACAGAGAATTAGAAGGAAAAGTTAACCTATTACTCATTCTGGTTTTGGATTAGCATTTGCTATTGCTCTTGAGCATTCAGTTTGGGGTTTTTGCTGTACAAACCCTTGTGAGCAACTCAGTGGTGAAATATCCACTCATCTTGTTCCACAGCTTGGTCTCGGGGATGAAATACTCCTCCACACCATTCTAGTCTCAGGGCCAGTTTATCGAGGGAGGTTCGATCCAGCTTATCCTGAGGGCCTAGGGCCATTTCGACAGTTGGGTTTTTTTTGCAGGGGCAGGACCATCAGTTTGAGGGTTTTTCTGAAGGGTTATCATCATTCTATATTTTTCTATAGATTGGGACGTCATGGAGCCATAGGGGATGTCCTGTGATTCAGTAAAACTCAAATCTAGGGAGATCTTCTTGAGATCTGAGCCCGAAAATTCTCCCATGGGATTATCATAGCCCGATATATATTCTTGGAGAGTTTCAGAGAATTTGGAGGCCTCCTTCATTGGGGCCGAACCAGCTAGGGTTTCAGTCATCCAGTGGGGCACACCATTCAGTGAAGAATTCAGATCTACGGGGTTTGACAGTGGATTTGGGAATTTGGACATCTGGGTTTTCCTTACAGTTGCCCGATCTATCATTTGGCATATTTCTCGGGATGATTGGACACTTTTGGTAGCAGGGAACAATTATTCAGGGCTTCAACATTATTGTAGGACATGGTACTTTCTAGCTTGGAGGTTGAGCCTTAGTGTGGCTCAGATCTGCTCGATTTAGTCTCCATTGTATATCTAGCCTTTGGAGGCTTATTTTGTATTGTCGGGAGCATTTTGTAGCAGCTCATATCTATTGCTTGTACGACCATATGAGGTTTATGCCAGATCAACCATCTATTGTATTGATGTTACATTGCTCATAATAAAAAGGTCAGATCTTTGCTTCTACATCTTGAATATATTGTGATCTCCATGTGTTGATGAATCTTGTATGCACTTAATAACTCAATAAATTAGTAGTAGTTAATGATTCCAAGAAAGAATTTGGCTTGGGATCATTACAGGTTCCGATGTCATCAAATATGAAGCACGCAGTTGTAGTTTCACTATAGTCCTTGATTGCTCTTGCTTCATCCCACCTAGTCGAGTATTATGTCATAGTGATGATGTATCTTGCTCATGTGCACTTGCCTAGTGGGTTTATAAGTCCCACAAAATCAATGGCTCATTTCTCAGATTCTTGTAGGGTCAATTGTGGTGCTAATGGAATTTCATGTCTTCTAGATGGTTTCCCAAATCTTTGGCATATGTCGTAGGCTTTGTAATAATCTTTAGCATCTCTGTGTAAGGTAGGCCACCAAAGGCCAGGTCTAAGAACCTTCTTCACAGTTTCTTTCCCTGCATAGTGTCTTCCTGTGATGCCTTCATGAGCTTCTTTGAGGATCAATGGTTGGTCTGCCTCCATAACACATCTTCTTAATATCTCACTAGGTCTCATCTTGTATAGATATCCAGCTATAAGTGAGAAGTCTACAATGCACACTACTAGTTGTTTCTTCTGAGGAATTGTGTACTCACTAGGTGTCATTCCCGTTGATAGGAATTGGACTATCTCTGCGAAGTGGTCATCAATATTTATAATATCTAGCAGTTGTGCATCCGATAGTGCATCCTCCAAACTAGTCAGCTCTTCAGCATGTTCCAACCTAGAAAAGTGATAAGGACCTTTGTTCATTCTCCCTGGTTTTACTATGATCTCAAAATCATATTCTTGAAATAGCAGAAGCCATCAACATATTCTTCCCCCCAACGCTGGCTTTTTGACTAAGTATTTCAGCACAGAGTGATCAGTAAACATTTTAAACTGTCCTCCCAACAAGTAGTGGCAAAAATTCTGCAATAAGTACACCATGACTAACCCTTCTCGCTCAGTGGTGGTGTATTTAACCTCTGCAGTTGATAGCTTCCTTCTAGCAAAATCTAATGGATGATCAATCTCTCCTTCACTAGTTTGTGCTAACATTGATCCTAAGGAAATAGAAGATGCATCGAAATGCACATGAAACTCCTTACTCCAATATGTAAACACTAGAATGGGCGCACTAACCGTTTTTTGTTTCAGTGTATCGATGCTCTACTGGCATTCTTCTGTCCAATTAAACTGACAATATTTCTTCAATAGTTTCTCCATCGGTGTTGTGATCTGAGCATATCCTTTGATGAACTTCCTATAATACATAGTGCATAGTTGTTTGACTGAAGTAGGAGGTGGTAGATCAAATATAATGGCAATTTTAGATGGATCAACTAGAAATCCATGCATGCATACAATATGAACTAACAACACTCCAAATGGTGAGAAGAAGATGCACTTCTTCAGATTCAAAGAAATTTGACACTGCCTGCATTTGTCCAACATTAGCCTTAGACATACAATATGATTCTTCAGTAAACTAAAGATAGTCCAATCATCAAAGTATGCTTCTATAAATCTATGCAAAAACTCCTTGAATGCTTCAACCACCACACTGGAAAAGATGGCTAGGGCATTCTTCAATCCAAATGGCATCACTGTATACTAATAAGATCCCCATTCTGTTGCAAATGTGGTCTTGTGGTGATATTCCTTGGCAATTTGGATCTAATGGTATCCTGAAAATCCATCTGTAAAAGAATATACTTCTTGGCCTCCCTCATTATTTGACACTTCGTCGGTGAATGGTGTAGGGAAGGGGCCATGCAAACAAGCATCATTCATATTTATGAGATCTATGCAGATCCTGATCTCTCCCGTCTTCTTTTCTTGTACCACCATAGGGCTAATCCACTATGACTCTTCAACAGGTTCTATGATCCCTACTTCCAGCATTCTGTCAAGCTTAATTTTCACTTTCTCTTTGTACCTAGGGTTCAATCTGTAGGGCCTCTATTTGACTGGTCTAGCATCTGGCTCCAAAGGGATACTCATGTCTCCCATAGGCCCTTTAATGCCCTTCATATCAATGAACTTTGTTGGAAACAAGTCATGATATTCTTGCAGTAATTCATTAATCTTACCAATAGTGGAAGCATCCCAATAATCTCCAACATTTACAAGATTCAGTGTTTGTTCTGTTCCAATATTGACCTTCTTAATCTTGATTGGGTATCCAATGAATGGTAACTCAACTCCTGGTCCTTCCACATCTCTTTGGCATTCTATTTATGTAATGTTCACTTTTCTTGGATCATCGTCTTCATCAACATTGATGTTGTAACAACCTTGCATTTTTTGTAGAGGCACAGTCCATTCGTCCTCGTCTTGCTATAAAGGGAATCTAGAGACATCCTCAAATAATTTTTGTCTAACAATCTATAGTGCTTGATCTACTAAAGAATATTGACTTCCAAATAATAAGGTGGTTACAAAATTCTGAGTCATACCTTTCCAATCTATAGTGATGAGGCACAACTCTGCTTGAAGGTACCAGTTGATAGGTGTTGTGTCCAGTGTGCTGGTGAATTTGTGTACCCATTGTTCTTGAGGAATGTTTCTCCAGGATTCCTCACAACTTTGCACATGGTCCTTTGGGCAGCTTCGATCTGTGTATCGAACTTCATAGCCTTCTACTTTTGCTGAGAACCGCATTGTCATCAAGGTATGACATTGTACCCAATCTGTAATATTACTTTTTTGTGCCCTCCACCATCTTGTTAGGGTTTCTTTTAGGGCCTCATCCATCACCAACAGTCTTTGTTTCATTGGTACACTCTCTTCAAATTCCAATAAGAAGGTTTCTAAAGGATTTAAACCATCAAAAGTGGGCAAGTTAGTTATTGTTGTGCCTATCCAGTGAACTTCTCTAGTTAGTCTAGCACATCTTCTTTTAGATACTTCATACATTTTATTCTGCCAATTCTCTAGTGCTTCTTTTGAGTCTGATGAACCTGCACTATCACTTCTCCAGCTTAAGTTTCCATCGGCTGTAGGATTAATGTAATCATGTTGTCTAGCTGTCA
The DNA here is from genome assembly GCA_009831015.1 of Picea engelmannii. NCBI lineage: Eukaryota > Viridiplantae > Streptophyta > Pinopsida > Pinales > Pinaceae > Picea > Picea engelmannii. Next base: position 271,548 of record ML779465.1, read on the forward strand.
ATTTGTATATATTTTCTAGTTCGTATGCACGGTATTCTTCTCTAATGGGCTTTGTGTATCGTTGACCTTCATATAGATCTAAATTTTAAATGAACCTAAGGCCATCTTTTTCAAAAGTCATACGTCTCTTCTTTAAATCAACCACAGTGGAATTTTTGAAGGCCCAATCAATTCCTAACAACACAGGGTAAGGGTAGTTGTCATCAACTATCTCAATTACCTCAAAATATGCAAATGTTCTTACTCCATCAATGTCCATAGGGACATGTTCTAGTCTGCCAAATGGACTTACATCTTGTTGATTAGCCATCCTAAGCCTGATAGGGGAATAGATAAAATTTGGTTTTCCCATCAGTGCCTAGGTTTTCTTCGTCATGACATTGACCTCTGACTCTAAGTTGAGGACTACATAATCTATATCATATTCTCCTATTTGAGCATTCAAATGTAATTCCTTATTGGTCCTTCTCTTCTTACAAATTTTGTGTACTTCCCTATTCAGTAAGGGGTCTATATTTCCTAGCTCATATTGTCTGATTACAGTCTGTAGTTCTTGGACAACGCTCTCATCTTGAATCAACTTAACACAAGTATATAGAAATTCCATGAAATTTCTTAACTCTTTTCCTTCTTTTGGTGAAGCAGACTGATCAAATGACTGAGGCATTCCATATTATCTCACTTATAGTTTTGTCTTTGATGAGGAACCTCGGTCTCCTTTGAACTCTTTTCTTTCTTCCTCAAATATTTGTCTTTCTTTCTTTGCATCAAAGGTTTGGGTCTTCTCTACAACTTTCCTAATTCCCAAATATTTTGTAGTCTTCCCTTGGGTCATTCTTTCATCTCCTATAACAATGCCTACTCTAGTAATAACAATGACTCTAGGGTATTCTCTGCGAGGTTCATCATTGATCAACTATATCTACAGGTTCTGTTGAGGTCCTCATTTCTCTTGAAGTTTAGCTAGCAATGTTGGACATTCTTCAATAACATGCTCAAAGGAGTTGTAGAAGTTGCAAGTAGTGTAAGATTTCTGATAGTCCCTTGCCAAGTGTCATGGATGTGCGTAGTTATAATAGATGATCTATCTTCGGCCTCGACCCATACCTCCTCCTCACCCTCATCCTATGAATCCATCGTGAGGATTGAATTTTCCTCTCCTAGGGGATTTGTACTATGTAGAGTTTACTTCTTGTTGTACTTCACCTTGAATATTGTATATGTCTCTCAAAATTTCATGCATGAGATCATAAGCCCTACAATCCCTATCATCATGTCCCACAGACTTATAGAATGTGAAATACAAATTTGTAGGTGTTTGAACATATTTTTTCATGTAATAGCACTCACCAGGGCAATGCCTATTTCTGTATACCTTGCACCAAGGTAAGGTAACTTGCTTCAAAAGGCTCAGAGCTCCAGAGGCCAAGTATTCATGGAATAGGGGGCAATGCTCCTTGTCATGGCCTTCTGATCCACATCTGACACATGAGATGTCTTATTTTTTATCTTTTCCCTTGTCCTTCTTCATATCTTCAACCTGCAAAGAAAAACTAGTCAGCTGACTCAAGATCTGACTCATACATGAGATATATTCTCCCATAGGGTTTGATTCTAGCTTCATGGCGATCTCCAATGCCTCAGCCTGCGAAGCAATATTCTGTTGCATCAGAGGAACTCTGATGTGTGGTAAGAGGGTAGCAATGAACCATTCCTTGTTCTGCTCATCTAGGATCTGAAAAGTCAATCGGCATGTTAGGGTCTTGAATCTCTGATCGAACTCCCAAACTGGCCTAGCTACCTTTTGCTTGATCTCCTTTAGTTCTGTAATATGTTGGGACTTAGACTTAGGTTTCTTAAATTCTGCAATCAACGCATTCTTGATTTCATTCAATGGCTTAGGCTGCACAATTCATTGGACAAGATTTGTGTGCCAACTTAGTGCACAATCTCTTAGGGTAGTAATAAACTGGGTTCTTTTAACTACTTCATCGGTGGCATTCTTAATATTCCATACTGTTGATGGGAGAAATTGACCGCTTGTCAACTGGAGGGGTGGATCTGGTCCGGGGTTGTCTAAATAACCCAAGACGTTTGGATTAATCCACTCCGATGGGTTTAGAGGCTCCATTGGTCGATCTAAGTCCTAGGAAAGTGAAACAACTAAGCTAAAGAAACTAATCTAAGTAAAAAAAACAACAGCTACTGCAACCTATATACAATCTAACATATATTTACAGTTTGCTAATTAATATTAATGAAATAATAATCCTACTTATTAAATGTACAGTGTATTGATATATTGTATCTCTGTTGCATATACAATATTTACAAAATGCAAATTTTGATTGAAATCTGCAAAATCATATATGAATTGTCTTATGACAGCGAAGCTAGTATTTTTGGATTTTTATAACTTTTATGAAAAAGAAATGAAACAATAGCTATCTAACTAAGCAATAAAAAATAGTAATCTGTACTTTATATCTATATAAACTACAGAGAATTATCATATTAATTAAACTATTAAAACAAAATAGCAAACTAACCTGAAATCATCATCTCCTACTTGTCCTGTACATAGGCATCTGCGTTCACTGTTTGATGAGGCCAACCCACATCAGATTCTCCAATACCTCGCGTAAACGCGAAGTAACAACGCTTTTGAATGCTAACGACAGAACAGGTAAAGGATGTAGCAACAACAATTTTATAGTTTACAAATAATCACATCAAGATAAATCTCACTGCAAAGATTTGTATATAACTGCTCATTTAACAAAGAAGATTAACCTTTTGTTCATTAAATTAAAATAGGATAATTATTGTATGTAAAATGAGAGACATCAAATATGGACACTATTTAAATCACATCATATCAACCTGTAACAAATTTTGATATCTAAAGTAGTCAATAATTTGATTACAAATTGAAATGAACTAAAACTTGAACAAAAGTATAATGTATTGAAAGCTAAAGTCGTACAAACATCCACTTTCATTCCAGTCTGAATAATCATCAATCCATAGTCTCTGCTCCCAAGAAGCGATGGTTTGTTTACAAAAAATAATAGGTATATAAAGGCCACAGGATGAAAACATTCCTTGTGGAAATTATCAAAACTATTTGCCAAAAATTATGGGAACAATCTCCCAAATTCCTATTTCTATCTAAGACTAACAACCTAATCCAAAACTATGTAAAAAAAAACATGTTCAAAGATGCCACCATCGATCCAATTCCCTTTGAAATTCGTGTGTACCTATAAATGCACAAAAATACACGATTTCAGATTGTGTTTAGTTGTAAAATCAACAAAAATTCAAATTTTTATGACTAGCTACAGAATCTCACAATTCTGTAGCTAGTTATTATTTACAAACAAAATCGTATTGTATCAATTCCATCATAACAGAAATAGATATGATAAGCAAACAAATCGTTTATGCTAATTCAAAACAAACAAAATCATTCTAAAATCATTGTTGAAATACCATACCTTGGTTTTAGGGATACGATTCGATCAAGCTATTTTTGAATTAACAATGGCAGTGGCCGCCTCTACATTTTTTAAAATGATAGAGCCTATGGTCTTTTGCCTTTTATCATTAGCTTGCAGTCTGTCATTTTCCTTGGTTAACATATTTACTCGGTCCTCTAAGGACTTGATTCAATATTGGAGAAGAGGGACATCTGTATAATATCGATCGAGCCAAGAGTTGCATTCATTGCACTATGGTTGATCAGGCCGTGTAATTACAGGTGAAGAATCTCTTAATTTACCAGCAGTTCCACTGTCGAGCTTGATCCCGGGGAAGTTGGGGTCATCTCTAAGGCATGATGGGAGGTTCATCACATAGTCATAGGGATTGACTGAACAGAGGCCATGTGAGTATGGATACTCCTCGGTTAGAAACCGCTCGATTTCATAATCTGAATCTTCACTCAATAAAATTGGTTTTTGGTCTATGTTTTGTTTAGGTTTATTGTGAGCACACCTCGATACCCAGCATGAAACCTTCTTATCCTTGCAATTGACATCATTATTACCCTTACCCTTTTTCTTTGCAGGCCTCTTGACAGGCTTAGAACTGTCTTTTAGACATGAGTCAGGCAGGGTGTCGGGTAGGTCATCGTTCGGGTAGGTCGAGGGTTCAACAACGGGTAAGAGTATAGGAGGGGGCACGACAAGCCCGACAAAGGTTTATGTGACCACGGTTTTGTCAACTTGTCCAATTTCAGGACTGGCAAAGCCATTCCTCAACAAGAAAGCTTCCCAACAGTCACCACTCAACCTCAAATGATGGACTATAACAATTTTAATTAAATAGTGGTGGAAGAGGCTAGAGTCAGCTTTCTCCCTCTTGAAACGTTTATCCATTTTATACAAACTCCGAAGGAGGAAATGTGGCATATTCAAAGGAAAATCTATGAAACTCATGAGCAGTCGGAGGTGGTATAGGAAAACTAAACTGTATCTAGCCTCGCATGTAATGAATTGCTTGATAATGGCCAACAAATCATGCCACCTAGACTTAAGAGCTATGACTGGCATACCTTTGTCGCAACTGTTGATTTTCCTTGAGGTAAATAGGAACAACCATGGTACTTCATCAACCTTAGAAGTTTTAAACCATTTTTTCCCTTTGGTTGGAAGACCAGTGGCTGAGCTGAGGAAATCCTCGTTCAATTCGAGTTGGATGTCCCCAACTTTGGCCCTACATCCATCGAATGTAAGTGAAAATTGCTGAGCGACTGCGAGGTTGAAACCCTCAAAATTCTCAATAAAAACCCTCAAACCATTCCTCTCTAGGTCCTCTCAGGCGTTATCAAACAGTAGAAACGTTTGGACACCATTGGGTTCGATTCACACTACAGGAGCCATAGAAGATAGCACACAGTCAACAAGGTAATCGATGAGGGGGTTTAACAGGGTAGACACATAACCATTTCCCCGTAGCTTCCCCAAAACAAGCAGAGGCAGCCCGAAGTGCAAGGCAAAATGTTAATGCTTATGCGTGCGAGGGTGGTGTAGTAATTTGGGACCATGCAAAACTATCATGTCAGTTGTACAATTGATGGTGCCTTGGTAAAATGTTTCATTCAAATCACAATAGTGTATATCAAAAGCATTGTAAACAACAGGTCGAATGGATTATCACATAACCATTGAAAACCATGAAATACATGACCAAAACTCGATTTGAAAGTTAAATAAACAATGACATTTGTATGATTTAAAAGAAACCAATATGTCGAACATTGCACCAACGATTCGACCCCAAAATTAATGTGTTCAATAAAACCATTGCACCAAGGATTTGATCAAAGACACCAAAATATCATATAACCATTGCTAAATCGAAACCATATTGACAATGGTCAAATGCAAAGTGAGAGGAGGTTTTGGTGTTTTGATAAATGTGTGACCAATAGTGAGTTGGAGGTAAAAGAGTTATGACCACATAAACAAAAAGATTTATAACGATCCAAAAGATCATTTTAATGCAATCAACATGACTTCCAACTCTAGGTGTTCATGCTTGCAATCGTGAAAATGAAAACGAAAAGAAGGTATGTGAAAGCGAAGGATAATAGTGTCGTTTTATTTTAAAAAATTGCGAAAAGTAATGCGGGTTCAAAACCCTTGTGTAGGCAGCTTGTAAGGAAAATATAGGAATGAAAATGGCTGTCAACACATACATCTTCACATAGGAACCAGTGCTGGTCAGGATCTTCAGATCCATCTCCCCTAAAGATAGGGAGTCTCATCTCATCTACCATAGATCTTCCTAGGGTCCTTGACTAAATATGTGGTGGACTACTAGTGACGGTGCTCTAGATGCTCTAGTGGCTTGGATTATTCTGATTGCTTAATACTATTGAATCAATAGGAGGGATAATAGAACTTACTTCAACAGCCTGCGCAGTTCCTAAATTTTCTGGCTTGTCTCGACGAAGTTCTTCAACTTCCTCTTATTCTGCCCTAGCAGGTTCTGAATGCTCTTCCGGTTAGATCTGCTTCTTCTCCACTATAGAAACCCTCGTCTTCATAGTTCTACTTGAACAGGTTCACAAGATGAAATTATCTAAACACTCTCCCACTACATGTATGTCTAGCCTCTGTGTCACTATCATTGTTCGAATTTTTGAACATTATCCTTTTCAGATTCGACCAATATATTGTATCTTCAATATGTTCTTCTCATGCAACAACATCTTGATTCTCAACTTCAGAAAGTGTAAACAGTTTCCTCTAGGTTCCTTGAAAAAATATCTCTCGGCTTGGCTATATGATTCTACTATGTCAACAAAAAACTCGGTGATGTAGTCTTCAATGGTGCTATCGAACCTATGATCCACTACTCTTGACACAACATTATCAACTCTCTTGACCTTCTTGATCAACACCGACATCCAAACTACAGGAGGTATAGATCTAACCTCAAACTAGGTATCTGCCAACCTGGCTAACCACTCGTATAGTTCCTGATGGATTCCTCCAAAGAATATCTCATGTATATCAGTAAAAATATGTCTCTCCAACCAATCCTTTATACTAAGATTAGGGTTCTTGTTATGGGCTTCAGCGAAGCCCTTTTCTTGATCCTTTATCTACTTTTGAATCTTTGTCTTTGATGGGAACCACCTTGACATTCCCTCAAGAAGATTCATGTCCTAACAATGAAACCATTTGTTGGCACAGGAGCAAACCCAGGGTTCAGCTCCAAGAGTGCAACAACAAGCCCTAACTACTGGCCCTTTCGGCTACACCTACGAAGCAGATGCAGTCTCACCTGAAGCAACTATGGGGGGGTTGTAGGACAGAAGTGTCTACAACCAAGGGGAATATCAAGTGGATCCAATACCAGGATAATACAACATGCATATATACTTATCATCTTAAATCTACTCACAACAATGAAATAATAGTGTATCAAGGGCAAAATAGCATAGCATCAATCACACACACAAGACAGACATATGTGGTTCACCCTCTATCTAGGGCTACATCCACAGAACTATGCTTTATAATATATTAAGATGAAAGCATACAGTTCTGATCTGTTCTCTTAACCAACAAATCTCTCTCTTGTCTCTATCTCTCGCCCTTCCTGCGCACATAGCTGCAGGATTGATCTTTGCAACCAGCTGAATATCTCACGATACTAGAAGGCTCTCACAATTATCACTTATCTCTCGCACAAAAATAATCTCTCACAACATGCCAACAACTAGATCGAGTCTAGTAATAATGACAACAACCCAACCTAGGTCCTCTTGACCTTTATTTATATATTACAATATCTCACCGACATCCTTAGGTCGAAACCTAGGTGTCCAAAACCCTAGATATGAAAACCCTAGGTTTCTAAACCTTAGGTCAACTTGACTCGCGTTTTCAGGGCTTCGCCAACCTGTCTTTCCTTCCTTCTTGTGCGGTGCTCCAAATCATATAACGGTGGATTTTTCCACTTGCTGAGTTGTCCATGATCCTTCTTCCTTGCTGATCTGTCATCCTTGATCTCCTCATCCAATGACTTTCTTTCTCGAGCTTCGCTCCATCTTTTCTGCTCTTTTTCTTACTTCAACCCAGTAACAGTCATCGTGTCTTCTACGCAGTTCGCATTTTTCCTTTTCTTCCTTGATATTCGCTCCCTTCCATAACCAAGGGCCAACAATAAGTGATGTTCATGTGTTGTTTCAAGGAAATCAAGTGGATTATGGTCTCCCAAATACAACAGAAATTGCAGGGGAGAAGTTTGGGTTTTTTCATCACCTAGAATTTTTTCATATTATATATGATCTAGTAGTCGTCTACATGGAGTCTGTGTTTCCAGAGGTTCAAAATTTTGCAACATTTGGAATTAAAGAAAATTGCAGCTGTAAGTATGGGTTGCCCATTCATTTTTTACCGCAAACATATTAGATTTTCTACATTTTCTTATTTACTTGCAAGGAATAAGACCATCTTGTCAGTCAAATGCTTTCATGGATGCATTAGAAGTTTGATGTGACCTGATCAAGGAATTGATTGGTTAGTTGTGTAGGAGTTGTACATAAATAAGATTTAATTTTGAGCATGTTGGTTTCAGTTTGAAGATCAATTTACATTATGAGATTAGTGTCAAGTTTTCAGTATGCAAGAATAAGGACTCCATAGCCCAATGGAAAGGCTACTTGCGGTTTTGTGGCTATTATTTTTAAGCTGAAATAAAGACTCCATATACCCAATGGAATTGTTTCTTTACAGTTTGTGGTTTTTAATAAAGGATGATGGAATAAGGAAATAAAGAGAATCAGAAGGATATGAAGGCATTGGTCAGCAGTTCTTAAAGCTTCATCATGAAACTTTACCCCTGGAAGGAGCCAATATTAGTCCTTAACCTTGTTTTTGATTGATTGGTTGTCCCTAGTCTGTGTCCTACTCATTTTTCCATGATTTTTTGTTAAAACTCAGTTTTTACCTCTTGGATTGGAAGATTAATTTTCAATATTTATTGCACATTTTAAATGATTTTGAAGTTTTTAAATATTAGGATTTGATATGAGGATTTTTTGTCACATCACTTGTCATTTCATTATTTGAATTTTCAAATTTTTCCAAGTCAAAAAAGGCGCTACATTAATAACGCTATTCCTATAGTGCTAGGAATAATCATTGTTTTGCATGTGCCACCCTGCCCAGATCATGTCATAACTTTTCAAATCATGATTAGAATATTTGCATGCCTCTTTATGATCTATTGTTGGGTTGCTATTTCTATGATAACAACTACATATGAAAGATTGAGATTTACTCGCCATACCTGCATCAAATCACACGTCTAATTATCGTGAATGAAATCATCACCTTTATATTTTAGTATGTCGGTAATTTTTGTCCAGGGATTGAAGAAAGAAGTAATTTATGGTTCTTAAAAAGCCCATGGGAATTGAAGATTCAAACCATCAATCTTCTTAGATTTGTTTACATGATCATATCAGTAGTATGGCACCTAAAAAGAGTGGCTAGATAATCAAACTAGAGCCCGAAGGCAAAAAATTCCTCGAAGAATACCCTCATATGGCGCAAAAATTCAAGGATGTTGGCTGGTTTGAATTTTTCTCAACCTTCCAGGGGCATGACAAACAAAAATCGATGGCATTTTGTTAAGCCCTAATATTGGCTCATTACCCCTTAATTGGGGCATATTATATTAGTAATGTTATTTTATTTATGATGGCTTTAGGCCATTAGTTGTAATTATACCTTCTAGTCTCCTATATATACCAAGGAGACATTTTCATTTTGAATCATCTTGTACTTAAACATTTTAAGTGGGGTAAAAGGAGGTTGCCCCCTCGAAGAGGCTTATTATCTAAAATTATCTCTTTTTCAAGGCTTTGAGTACTTTTTCTAAGGTTTTTCTATGCTATATTGATATTTGGTTCTTAACATATGGTATTAGAGCTCAAGGTCTTGGGGTTTCGCTGCTACATATGAGACACCTTGTAATTTTCACTATAACTTGTTTTCTACAATGTTTCAAAAGGAACAACTTGGAGGATATTTAGTAGACGGATCAAGGTATGTTGGGTTCAAAATTATGCTCTTGAGGCTATATACTTTTAGAGATACAACCTGTACAAGATAGGGTTCTGGAATAATCCTGAAATGCGTCATTGCGGAATTTTTTCTATAAACAATTTTCTGTAATGTTTTTTCATACCATGAAATCCGAGGGCTATTTACAAGAATTAGTAATGTATTTGTGTTAAAAATTTCATCTTTTGGGCCATCATAAATTTGTAGATACACCCCGTGTAATATAGGGTATCTGACTAGTCCTATTGACTAGTCTCAAGAAGGTGTTCCAGGTAAAACAATCATAACTTCTTCCTAGAGTATCCAAATTGAGTGGAACTAGTTTCATTGGATTTTGGACAGTCAACAATATTTCTGGTGCAAGTTTTAGAATTTTATATCAAATATTTTGTGCGGGGCATGCTATACAAGTGAGATCTCCTGGAAAGGCCAAAAATCGGCAATTTGTGGGGAAGTTACCATAAATTCCACTTGGCACATCCAATTTTAATGAGACATGTGGCATTGCAGAGAATAAATATCAGAGAACTACATAAAATAAAGTTTCATATCTAGAAGGGTTGAAACTTGGGAGATATAACAGAATAAATATTGTCTAGTAGAACCACCTCAAAATCAAGGTTCAAAAGTGATACTTGGCCAACATGCCATCAAAAAAGGGAACTTCTACACCAAATAAGCCTCCATAAAATCTTACTTGGACTCTTGATGAAGGTGAAGAAATGCGTAGGGAAATAAATGAACTACAAAAGAAGATGGATTCAATGGAATCTATGTTGGATACTAAGATGGATGGTTTAAAAGCGGAGATCATGCAAGTATTGAAACATTTCGTAACAGAGAAGACACCTGAAAGTGAAAATGCATCCCATGAAATTCATGATGAGGACACAAGGAAGGTGAATCAAGAATAGAGAAACTCCAACTTTGGTTTGAAGACCAACCACATTCCTAAGATTGATATGAGGAAGTTTGATGGCAAGGACCTGTTATCGCACAATTTGTAGCTTAGTTTAAAGGCTAAAGGATAGAGGCCAAACTGGCGTAACAAGAACCTTCCCCACCTAATCTCACCACGATGGGGAAGTTCTTTCTATTTAGGGAGGTTAACCTAGGGGAGATGTCCCTGGAAACCTAGGGTTTTGAAGAGGCTAAGGTATAAAGTCAAGGTTAAAGTTTCATCCTCACAGGTTACCACCAAGATCAAAAGGTCTGGCTAATAAGCCAATAAAGAAGTGTATGCCCAAAGAGAACACCTGCCTGGAACAAGACAACAATAAACAATATATGTAGGATATAATTTAGTGGGTTAGTACTTCATTTGACTATCTGATATCAATTAATAAGAAAAGTAAAACAATAGATATCAATGAGGTCAATGTCTTATCAATTATCTATGAAAAATCATCAATTCATCAATAACTATCAAGATGATTAGGATAACAATGTATCCAACCAACACTTTACTCAATAAATGCTTTAGATAATCATCCAATTTCTTATAGAAGACAAATGTTGTGTCAAGATGGATTATTCAAGTGTGACGTCAGCCTAGTTAGGGTTAGTCAATTAGTTAGGATTTCAAAATGTAAAGTTTTGAGAGTTGTATTGAGCACCTTCACTTCAACGTTGTGTGTCTAGGATCAGTGCCTAAGGGTAGATGGAGTCAAACAAGAAAAGGGCACAAGGTTTTGAAATGATGAAGACTAAAGACAAGAGTAAAGGGTTCTAGAGTGCTATAAAGGCAGGGTGCTAGAATCAAAACCCTAGGGGAAAGAGGCCCACTCTGGTGTTTCTTAAGCAAGGCCTCGTGCTCTTTCCTCCCTCCTTAGATCAACTTGGTAAAACGACTAGCATAAATGATAAATTTAACTAAAGGATGAGGTAAAGAGAAAGTGTTGCAAAGGCAAGGCTTTCAAACCCTAGAAGATGATGGCCCTAGGTGTGGATAACCTAGGCCTAGGACGTCACCCCCTATTCAACCTATAAAAATCAATGCTAGTTTAAGGGAAGAAGAAAGATGAGTGTAGAAAAGGCTAGCCTCAATCTCTCTTCTTCAATGGCTGAAAAATTTCTCTCTAAGGGGACATGAAACAAGGACCTACTTGTGTGCTTATTACCTAGGGTTTCAAAATCAACAATTTTATAAATAAATGCAAAAATGTAAACCTACAACAATTCAATTAAGAAGTTTTTCAAGAAAAACACTTACATATCATGAAGAAAGCATGTGCAAACCCTAGTTGTAAACCTTCCTTGGAGAGAAATGCCAAAAGATGCCACAAAATCCTTCCATCAACAAGTGCCCCTCACTTAGAAGACAAAATTACCCTAGTAGGGTGCAAAACTCAGACCTCACAAGTGTGAGTTATATGTGTTATTTCAAATGAGGGCAAAACATCCTCAATATATAATGTATCATGACCTTTTAATTAATTTTAGGTCATTAAAAATAGTTGACAAGGCTACAAACCAAAAATCATATTGTTTTACATTAAACTGTTAAATGAAACCCTAAATGAGCAATAAACAGGACATCAAGCCCCTCTGAGGGAGACGTTGGCCCTTTTTAGGGAAAAATGCAACACAAGATGACAAATGTTGGCCCTCCTTGGGCCTCCAAACTTTGCCACACATGCCAAACTGCTCTGTCAAGATGCCATACACTGGAGGTGACGTCACAGCTCCTAGATGACGTCCTAGGGAATCAAAAGGGGCATGTTCCACCTATAGTGGGTCAACCCCCTTGGGCTGGGCTCAACCGAGGCATCCTGGATAAAAACATTCTCCTTCTTCTCTTGTGCAAAGGCTCGACCAATCACTGTCTTGTATCTGCCCCTGATGGGGTCCCAAAAATCATCTGATGGGCTCTTCATCCCCATGGAGGTCCGAACTAATCATCTCCCCATGTGTACCGACCCAAATGATACCTGTCCATTGGGCATGATCCTTCACATAAAAATCTTCTCCCTCCATGGACTCATTAGTCACAGGGATCATAGCAATTTCAATCATATTTCATCATTAATTTGATCAAATACATGCATAAAACCCCTGATATATCATCCAATAGCTCAAAGACATTACAATGACCTACTATACAAAGCCGAAGAAAAAGACAAAATGCCCTATTGGGCCAACATCCATAGGAGAAGAAAAATTTCCAGAGGATATCATCTAAGCCATGTAACACGAGGTGATGTGATCAAGGGTTGTCCAGACATACAGGTAGAGTGAAAAAAATGGGTGATATTACCTGTGGGTGCCTTTGTAGAAGGTGAGTTGTACCCATCATGGATGCAATTCTTTCCAAGCCCTTTATTGCCTTTATTATTTCTTTTCTTTATTTGTTTTTCTTATTTATTTTAAGGTCTAACTAAAGGACACTGCCTTGGTGTGGTGACCAAAGATGACAGTGTTACCCACAAGCACTTTCACAGAGATGAGAAGGTTGGCTCGTGATGAGACCCCCTTTCCCTTGGCCATGCAACCAAAGGTCAATGCCCTGACATGGTAACCATATAATGGCATTGTCATACTGCTAGGTACCCATGAACATAATGGACTGGCTCGTGATGAGACCCCCCATCCTCTTAGCTAGGTCTTGTTTTGTTATTTTTCTTCGGGTCCCTCTTGTTTCTTGTTGAGAGGCTTTTTATTGCCTTCTTGGGGATCCCTGGGTGAGGCATCTCTAGGTTTCATTTTTTATGGCTTTTATCTTTTACCAGCTGCTTTTACCTTCTAGGTTACAAGCTTTCTAGGGTACCCTGCCAATCCCCCCAACCATGGTCAAGTGGGTTAATGTAAGATCCAAGCAGTCGTCAAAAATAAAAGGAATTTGATGCATATATCTAAAGGTTGTAATGATCAAATGTGACACATACCATGATACCTGGACCAATTACCTCATGGAGCAAGAGTCTTCTCTGATACAAATCCAAGCCGAAGGTGATGGATGCTGCTACTGTGAACATGACAAGTCTGATGAAGGAGAAGAAAGATGGGCCCTACAGGGCCATGCTTAGGTCAATCCTGCTATTGGTACTCCATGTATAGGACCTGTGGGCCTCGAGACATCATCTCCTAGTTATCCCTAGAAAACGGGGATAACAGGACCCAATCACATGGATACTTCAGATGGAGCAATTCTTTGATCTCCATAATGTGCCACATACACAAAAGGTATGAATTTCTTCTTTATATTTCGAACCTAATCAATTTGTATGGTATCGATGGATTTGTTCTTGCAAATCACTCATCACTTGGACAATTTTCACGGAAGAAATGATAGCACACTATGAGGATACAAGGAGCAATACCTTCTTTAGCCAATTGATAAATCTCAAGCAAAAGGGTTTAGTTATCGAGCACATTGAGAACTTCCAAAGATTGAATATAAAGGTAACCGATATTCCAGATGAGCACTTGATTGATGTATTCATAGGAACTTTAAAGGATAACATTCAACATGAGGTTC
>ML779465.1:304776-315958 GCA_009831015.1 Picea engelmannii
ACAAAAATATATCATACTTACCATTATCATCATCATTTAAAAACAAGGCAAGCATGATCTTACCATTCCCTTGAAAATTCTTTTTGTATGAATCCTCCAGCCATTCTGCAATACTATCATGATACATGCAATTGCTGACATGGAATGGTTTGAAAGAATTCACATGCGAGAAATATTCCTGGTGAGAATAAAATATTAGATTATCAAGGAAAGAATATTTTAAAAAGGTCGGACCAAGATGGCAAGAACTTATCATGTTTCTCGATCGGAAAGTAAGTGTTTCATTCTCTTGAAACTTTGCATTGAGCTTAGATATTTCAAGGTTAACTATTTGAGGTGAACTAGATGGAACGACCAATAAAACATCATTAGTAGTAATATTTGGCCGATTATACCTTTCAACCTCAAATAATTGATCATGGAAAAATCTAGATTCTTCTTTAATCACAAATTGAGATGAATCAATGGAAGATGCAATTTGAGACTCTTTCAAATCATTTTTTGATTTACCCATGGATAATTGATGAGAATAAGAATTGATATGTTCATGGATAGAATTATTTTCCTCTTTATCTTCTATTCGGTAATCTCTTTGTACCTGATTATATAATGTTGAATTCTCTCCAAGGCAATATGGAACATGCAATTGCACAACATTAGGATCAAAAATATCGGGGTACAAGGAATAATATGTAGAAGAACTGAGGAGACGAAATGCATCTCTTGAAATGATAGGTATATACGTCTTGGAATATGGTTTTTTTCCTTCTCCTTGTATAAACTGATCAACTTCTGTTGTATTCTCTTTTAAAGAATACGAGACAGTTTCTAAGAGACAATTTGGTTCATTATGTAAGGGAAAAATTGAGAGCAAATCACTAGAGATAGAAGGTTGATTAATAGTATGCCTAATGATTTTGTCTCCCACTGATTGATCATGGACCTGTTCAACTAAATTAGGGGAAGATTTATCGTCCACATGATTATCAACTTCACATTCGACCTCTTTTACTTTAGAAACTGTTATAAAATCTATGAGAGTGGGACAACTGTCATATTTTAAAGTAAAGGTTCCTTGTTCAGTAGGAGGATACATTGTTTGCAAAGAATGATTAGATGTAACAATTGCATTATCTGGCTCATGATTTGCCAAAATAAAAGAAGTCGACAAAAATTGTGGTGCTTCAAAATCTTCAAGATCAACATGAAAATTTGAACCATCTTGAGATTGAGTGTTAGTGCTCAATTCAAATTGGTTAAAAATTAATTGATCTTGCTTGTCTGAGAGAGAAACAAGATATTCAAAACATTCATTAATAAGTGGCATTTCTTTCAAATGGAATCTAATACCGACATGAATGAACCTAATTGCAAAATCATTGAATGATTCACCATTTTCTTTCCTTAAGAAACTTAATTCTTCACATAATTCATCATAATCATAGTTGCTAAAATCTGATAAAAACTCAAACACAAACTCAGACAAAGAATGAATAGAATTAGCCTGAAAAGATTCAAACCAAACCTTAACCTGACCTCGGAAAGTGAGAGCAAACAATCGGAAAGTGAGAGCGAAAAATATGCATGTAACATTAGAATCGGTGATCTTATGTCTTAAACACATATAAAAAAAAATAGAAATATGGTCTACTGCAGATGTGTTCCCTTCAACATCAAAGGTGAGTTCTAAAAATAGATCAACTGTCTTGTTGGAAATAATTGGTAGTGAGACATTAAAATCATGTTCCAACACAGTGATTTGGGGAGCCATGGAAAATTAATTAAATTCAAAGCAAATACTCTTGTAAGGCCAGCTTGTCAGTCTGGCCCTCCTTCTAGCGCCATTTGTTGACGGGCGAAATTGACCGTCCGTCAACTAGAAGAACGAGTCCGGTCCGGGGTTGTCTAAATAACCCAAGCCGTTTGGTGTAACTCGTTCTGACGGGTTTAATGGCTCCGTTAGCCAATCTAAGAATCCTAAAAGAAACGAATAAAAGAGATAAATAACTAACTAATTACTAAACACACTATATATATGTACATATGTTCAAATGTAACTATAGTAGTTGTATTTAAGAAGAAGATATACAAGTCACGTTTATTTACATGATTTACAAGATACAAGTTTTAATCGAAACTTATGAAAATCAATGGAAAAATGATTGCTTCTAGAAAGCAGATAAAGAAAGCACATAATTTTTTTTTTCTTTTATAAATTTAAAGAATCTTGCAAAAAAGTTAATGAAACATGAACATGTGGATAGTCAAAGATGAACCATATATTCATTGTTTCATTCATAAACAACTTAAGTAAATAACACACATAATAACCTGTCGCTAAAACGAAACCGGTATTTATCTTTCTATGTTGTATGAGCTCCTGCATGTACAGTTGTTAAGGGAAACCTATAACAGAACAATACTATCACTTCCAGAATATATTCAAAGAAGTATTTGATATTGGAGTAAATTAATAACAACAAGAAGACAACTAATTAAAAATTGTGTGATCTTAAGATAATCAATATTTAAGAATGAAATAAAACTCAATTCTGGGTATTGATATTATCCATCATTTAACATTAGAAATAAATTCCATAATAATCAAATGATTGATTGATCACACATAAAAAAAATGGAATAAGAAATTATGGGCAGCATATAACATTTAACAATATGAAAACATCATATGATTGACAAGCTAAAGCTAAAATCAACCGTTATAACATTTTCATAATATAACAATAATGAAAGAATGAAATGGAATAAGTATCACATAGGTCTAAATCCAAAAATGAATTACTTTCCCATATTCTTTCTCAAAATCACATGCCCATATTGTAGTCCTGGAAGAATTGTTTTGGATAATAAACTCTTAAAGATTGGAAAATTTAATATATAAATAATAATAATCAACCATGTATTGATAAAAAAGACTAAAGCTATTTAAATCAATGCATAATCAATTATTGAAAGAATATGAAGATATTATATGAAAATAAAACCATTTTACTTACAGGACAAAAGCCATTAAGCAACTTGGAATTCCATATTCTTCTTTAAAAATACTCGTCCATCCTCCCAAATGTTCCAACCATCCATTACTCCATTTGAAAAGAAATAAAAAATTTACAAAAGCAATAATATACAAAAGAGAAAGGATCAAAATCCTCCTCTCCAATTCTTGGATCCCTTTGGCTCTGATCTTTCTCATATATTTATAAAATGAATGAATAGTCTGGGCGTCACTTTTAATTTCTGCCACCTGAAATTTGTCTCTAAAAGAGACCCAAATATATCTCAAATCATGCATTTGTTTGGGAAAATATCTATGCCGAAGGTAAATGGGTCCATTTTGGTTATGGGTTTTCAACCGTTTCTCCAAATTCCTCACGGGTTGGCTGCAATCAGTCCTGCACAATCGTGTGTTTGATCTTGACGCCTTTCCAAATTTTATCTGTTCTTGCTCATAAAATTATTTGTAGAAATCCAAAAATTATTTTTGGATCAATCATCTTGAACGTATTTGGATAATAAAATCAAGCCATGATCAGATACATATCAAATATTTGATAATAGAAACCTGTGAAACAAAAAGAAACCTAAATTAATAACCTAAAAATTGTGAATAAAACAAAATCTAGAAAAATAAAAAAATGAATTTAAACTAACTATAACTTATAAACAAACATTATTTATATTTTTCTTTCAAATATGATCTTAATTCTAGAAGCTTCAAGTTAATGGAGAAGAGAATAAAATCAAACAAATCATAGATAATTCTTTTTTATTTTTTATTATTATTATGAGATGTAAAATGAAAAAAATAATTTAATTAATTAATATCACCAAATGATTTCATGAAAATGAGAAACCAACCAAGATATTATTTGATGAAGTATTGAACACATTATTCAAAATAGTCAAACTTGCTAATGAGCAAAAGAATAAACGCATAATCATAATTTAAACAAAAGTAAACATATGATAAAAAATTAATGTTTTTGTTTAAATTGAGATTTTTATGCTAGTTTTTAACTTTTGACATATACTCTTGTAATAAATGACTCATACTAAAGTGAATGTCTTAAGTTTGTTTCAAAGCAAGCCAAGGAATGGAACTATTTGAAAAGGTTGATTCTGTAGCTCATTATAATTATCAAGATTTTAATAGGGGCCCTTTAAATTTTGTAAAAATATAAGGGGAGTTGTTGGGGCCCAACATCTGGGAAATAAAAATTCATTGGGTGCTTTAACATATCTGAAGACCCAAAAAGAAATATAATTCTCCAAGCAATGACATTTTGAACTCATTATGCATATCCTTTGAAACTTTTTGACTCATCTTGTCATCATCACTTCCAAAGATAATATCATCAACATAAACTTCAATCAACAAAACATTATCTTGATTTACCTTAATGTAGAGGTTGTTGTTTTCATTCCCTTTCTTGAACCCTTGTTGTTGTAAGTATTTATCCAGTGTGGAATACCATGCTCTGGGGGATATTTTTAGACCATACAATTCCTTCTTCATCTTTCAAACATAATTTTCATTCTCTGACAGTTTAAATCCTTTTGGTTGCTCGATGTAGACTTCTTACTCTAGATCCCCATTTAGGAAAGATGATTTCACGTCTATATGATACACTTTAATATTATTGAAGCATGTATAATCTAGGATCAATATGATTTCTTCCATTCTGAAAACTTGGGAAAATGTCTCTTCAAAGTCTATACCTTCAACCTAAGTGTATCCTTTATATACCATCCTTGCTTTGTTCTTAGTAACCTCTCCATCTTCATTCAATTTGTTTCTGTAGACCCACTTTGTACCGATCAAATTCTTGTTCCTTGGCCTTGGAACCAATTATCAAGTGTCATTCTTCTTTATCTGATCTAACTCTTCATCCATGGCTTTGATCCAAAATTCATCCTTGCTAGATTCTTCAAAATTACGTGGCTCAATTTTGGATAGTAGTTTTAGGTGCAGTTGTTCTGGTGAACAAATTCTTCTTCTAGTTTTAACTCCTACATATTTATTCCCGATGATATGACCTAATGGATGATTCTTATGCACTCATTTGCTAGGTGTCTTAGTAGGCACTTGAAGAACTTGTTGTTCTTTCTCTTCTTCTGGATGCTCTTCTTTATCTTCCTATTCTACTTCTTCCTCTTCCTTTACTTCTTCTCCGTGAAACTATTCCAATGAATCATTTCCTTCTTCTTTTATCTTGCATCCACCTGTCTCATCAAACATCACATTGATGCTTTCCACAATTTTATTGATCATTATGTTGAAGAATTTTTATGATTTCCTTATGCTTGAGTACCTAACAAGTAGGCTTTTTTCAACACGAGACTCAAGCTTTCCCATTATTCCATCTTCTCTTTTGATGTACAATTTTCTTCCAAAAACTATGAAATGCTTCACATTTGTTGGTCTTACTTTCCATAGCTTGTAGGGAGTTTTATCACAATTATTTCTGAGCCTTCCTCTATTTTGAATGTGGACTATTGTATGCACTGCATGTACCCAAAAAATGTCTATCAACTTGGAATCCATTAACATAGTTCAAAACATTTCCTGTATTATCCTATTCTTCCTTTTGACGTATCCATTTTTCTATGGTGTCCTAGAAACAAAGAATTTCCTCTTTATCCCATGCTCACTGCAGAAGTCCATAAATTCCTTTGAAGTAAACTCTCCTCCATTGTCTGATTTCAAACAATTGTTTTTTGAATCTATTTCATTTTCAACCGTTTCCTTGTACATCTTGAAGTTCTCGAATGCCTCTGAATTCTTCCTAAGAAAACACAAATGCAGTCATTCTTGTATAGTCATCGACCAATAACATAAATTATTTCTCACCTTTAAACCCCTTTGTTCTAGTTGGTCCAACTAGATCAATATGCACAATTTATAGCGGCTTTGTTGTGGAGTATTCCTTTGATTTGAACTTGTTCTTGGTTTGATTTCCTTGTTGACAATGCTTGCATAATGTGTTTATTGGCTTCATGATTTGGGGAATTTCTCTGAATGCTTCCTTTTCACTGACCTTGAAAACATTGTCAAAATTTATGTGACCCATTCTTCTATGCAATAACCAAACTTCATCTTCATTTCCTAAACACCACTTTCCTTTCTAGTTTAATTTAGTACATATATGTTGCTTGGATTTCTCACAGTTGTTTCCACCACTCTTCTTGAATCTTCTTTTCTTATCTCGCATTTTTGTGAATCGACACAAGTTTGTGACCTTGGTCATACATTTGGCTTACACTCAAAATATTATGTTTCATATCTTCCACTAGCAGAACATTTTATTCCTTGAAATCCTTACTTCCAATCTTGATTGTGCCTCTTCCAATGATTATGTCTGAGTTATTGTTTCCAAAAGAGACTAATCCATCTCTTTCCTTTTTTAATGTTAGAAACATGTCCTTATTGTCTGTCATGTGCTTTGAAAAACCATTGTCAACATACCAACCATGTTTCTTGTGTTGATCTTGTAAAGAGAGTTTGCATTCTTGTTTGTTGTATTCATTATGCTTCCTTATCCATATTCTTTTAGGTTCTTGTCTATAATTGTTGTTTTGTTTTTTGGTATTCTCTTGGAGGAATTGTCATTCTATAATCTTTGGCCTTGTGTCCAAAGTTGTTGTACTTGTATCATTTTACTTCAGTACTCAAGGATTCAAACCTATTGTAGCTTCTTCTCTGTGTTTCACTGGGCCTTATTGAATAACCATTTCATGCATAACTTTCATTATTCTTTTTGTTTCTGTTGTTTTCTCTGCAATTTACACCCTTATGTCCAAAATTGTTACATGAATAACATAGTCCAAGGAATATAGTTTGATACCTAGGAGTTAAATATCTTCTAAATGGAGTTACTCTTTTGAATCTTTCTTCTTCTTGAGGCATTTTCATTTCTGACTATTGTTGAATCCGAAATCTTAATCTTCTAGGTGATGGAGTATATCTGTGATCTTCCTTGTGAAAATTCTTGTCTTCTTCCTTCTCAGGAGATCCTCTAACTGTCTCTATGTAGCTTCTTGGTTTTGTTTCTTGTTTTGTTTTTTTGGAGCTTGATCCTTTTTCTATCTGGTTGCATCCTAGTCCGGACTTGTCCTGATTTGGCCTTTGATTACTAATAATCTCATCCAAAACTTTGGATTTGTTCTGCATGTTTATCTTTTGAAGTTATTTTCTCATTGTGGCAATCTCTGCTTTCAAACTTCCAATGATCATGTCTCTTTATTCTAACTATTATTTGAGTGCTTCTTCAATTCTCATGTCTTATTCTACTTATATTTTTAATATAGTCATCATCTTCTCTAGTTCTTCAGAGTTTGAATTTTGAACTCCCTCTTTTATTCTTAGTTCTTCCTGAAGTGACTTGTTTTTCTTATCTTCCATTTTTATAACTTCTATGGAACTCAACAATTCTTCTCTATAATCAACTTCTTCCTCTTCATATTATTCTTTGAAACCTTCTTCATCGGATTCTTCTACTTCCATGAATAATACCCTTTATGTATCACTATCATTGACTTCATCTTTGTCTAATGAGGTACTGTCTTCTTTGGTGCAAAGGATTTTCTTGAAAAAAATATTTTTATTTCTTTTTCTTTTTTTGTATTTATTTATTTTTAGGGTCATCTTCTTCATTTATTTTCTTTTTCTTATGGTGACTGTTAGGACCACACAATGTACCTTTTTGACTATACTTTTTGCCACTATTATACTCTTGATCACCTATATTTAGACTCATACTATCACTTTATCTGATCGTCCCAAAGGTATACAACGTCCCTTCTCATTACTATACGTTTAATCTGTTTTGCATAATATTTTACATCACTCTCGTACTTGACCATTGATTAGAAATGCATAAGTGTTCAAAACTGTAGATTAGCATTTGAGGCCTATTGCTGAAACACAGAACTGATGCTGAAACACGGAGCAGCCTTATAGTCCAAGGTCGCAGATGCTGAAACACAGAGCTGCTATACAGTCCGAGGTCGCAGATGCTGAAACACGGAGCTTCCTTATAGTCCGAGGTCGCAGATGCTAAAACACAGAGCTGCTATACAGTCCGAGGTCGCAAATGTTGAAACACGGAGCTGCCTTATAGTTCGAGGTCGTAGATGCTAAAACACGGAGCTGTTACACAATCCAGAGTTGCAGATGCTGAAACACAGAGGAAACCGCCAGGACCGACGATGCTGAAACACAAAGGAAGTCGTTACAGTCAGCGGTCAACAAAGCTATAACCGTCGCTCCTACACAAGAATACCGACATAGTCAGAGCGCAATTCACGTGACTGAAACAGCTCATGAATTGTGATGCTGAAACAACATCAACAACAATGGGAAGAAGCTGTTACACCAGTCGTAAAAACAATACCTCATTCAGCTCCTGTAATAGCATTTTGTTGCATGAGACTAGGAAATCCTATGTTGGTTTAGAAAGTAGATCCGACTAAGGATAGGACTCAGATATGCATTATAATTATTGTATCGAAGGGATTTCCTCTTTAAATAAGAGGAAATCATCATTCGAAGAATCCAAGTTTTATGTATTGAAGAAGCTCCAGAGAAGAGGGACGTATTCTATTTTCCAAATTGTAATGTGATATTTCGACAGATGAATAGAAGACTGCTTTGAGTATCCTTCTCTAGCTTCCTCGTTTCAGGGGAATCTTGTGAGAAGGGAGGGCCCACCTTCTTCACAAGATTCACCCATTAGTTTAGAAGTGTGTTAGTACAGTTTCTGTTTATGCTTTGATTTAACTTTTGTTTGTTGAAACACTGCTTTTAGTGAATTCTGCTTTGCTGAAACACTACTGACTCTATCTTAGTTTATTGAATGAAATTCGTAATTCTTTTCATTAGCAATCTTGTGTGATGATTTTATGAGGCTAATCAGAAACAAGGTTAAAGGTTCCTGCTCAGACAGGAAGGAATCAGAACATCCTGTCCTCTGTAGATTTCATTTAATTTTGTAATTGTGCTAGCCAGAGAATTGGGTTAAAGGTTCCTGCTCAGACAGGAAGGAATCAGAACATCCTGTCCTCTGTAGATTTCATTTAATTCTGCAATTGTGCTAGCTAGAGAATTGGGTTAAAGGTTCCTGCCCAGACAGGAAGGAATCAGAACATCCTGTCCTCTGTAGATTTCATTTAATTCTGCAATGTGCTAGCCAGAGAATTGGGTTAAAGGTTCCTGCTCAGACAGGAAGGAATTAGAACATCCTGTCCTCTGTAGATTTCATTTAATTCTGCAAGTGTGCTAGCTAGGGATCGGGTTAAGGGTTCCTGCTCAGAAAGGAAGGAATCAAAACACCTTGTCTTTTGTATATTTCATTTAATCCTGCAAGTGTGCTAGCCAGGGATTGGGTTAAGGGTTCCTGCTCAGAAAGGAAGGAATCAAAACATCCTGTCCTCTGTATATTTCCATTATTTTTGCAAGTGTGCTAGCCAGAAATTGGGTTAAGGATCCCTGCTCAGAAAGGAAGGGATCAGACTGTCATGTTCTCTGTAAACCTCAACTTCACAAGTGTGCTAAACAGAAACAAGGCTTAAGGCTCCTGCTTAGAAAGGAAGGAACTAGATGGCTTTGTTCTCTGTTAGATAAAGTTAATTGTCTTCTGCTTACTGTTTTCATGAAAGAGTGTTAGTACTGAAGTCTTTGTTTGAGAGTAAGGGTCTTGTTCTCTGATTACAGAATAGTTGTTCTTTCCCATTGCAAGTGTTATTATAATGTAATCCAGGATTCTTAGATTAATCTTTAAAGATCCGCAATAGGGAAGTTGCTTTCCTGTGATTTAATTCAAAACTTCAGTTCATTCAAACAAGTGTGATTAGTATAAGTTTCTTTACTACAACACTAAGTTTCTTTTGGAATTGAGCATATATAGTGCGTGGTTATCTTTGAAATAAAAAGACTTCCCTGGGTTGATAATTTATGTATCACTTGATTGTTTGAATCAATTAAGCAATTATAGTGACCAACAGTGACATTTATTAGTATAATGACCAATACCATCACAATTAAAACAAATCAATGGAAGCTTACCTTTATATTTTTTAGTTCCCTTTTTCATCCTTCTAACGAAGTTGGCTACTTCTTCATCGTCTTCTGAGACATTATTGTTGCTACTATATGACTTTTCCTTTTTCTTGTTCTTTTTCTTTGTCTACTTAGATGCCTTGAATGTTGCTTCCTTTGTAACCAGATTGTCTTTCTTTTCCCTCATCTCGTAAGCTATGAGTGTCCCATGCAACTCATCCATGGTCATTGTATTTAGGTCTGCTCTTTCTTTTAGTGATAAAATATTTGAATCAAATATCATTGGTATGGATCTCAATACATTTTTGAAAACATCCTATTCCTTTATCTCATCTCCCACACATTTTATCTCATCTTAATTCATCTTCAATTGTTCAAAATTTGCTCTGAAAATTTGAAGTTTAGCTTCCTTGACTTTCTCATCTCCTTTGTATATATTCTTCAAATTGTCCCATATTTATTTCGTGGAAAAACAATACATAAACTTAGTGTATATTGATTTAGTCAAACCATTCAGGAGTGCACTTGTGGCTCTTGAATGATTTTCTTCAATTTTATTTACATCTTTATCTATTGGAGGAGTGGTTGGTGATTTGTATCCATCTACTATTGATTTCCAAACATCAAATCCTAGTGCATGTATTTGTGTCTTCATTCTTCTACTCCATAAGTAATAATCTTCCCCATCAAACTGTGGTATCCCAATCTTATAGTAATCCATGATCTCCTTCCAATAGTTAAACTTCCTTTTGAAGGACCTTCTTTGATACCAATTGTTGGATTACTGAGAGGGGGGGTGAATCAATAATAGTAATTTTTAATACTTTTTAAGCACAGTGTATATAAGTGTTGTTAAATTTATGATCAGTTTACCAATATCATTCAACAAGTGTAGAATAAATAAACCATGAACAATGAGAAATCATGCACATACACAGTATGTTAAGCCCTAATATTGGCCCATTACCCCTTAATTGGGGCATATTACATTAGTAATGTTATTTTATTTATGTCGGATTTATTCCATTAGTTGTAATTATGCCTCCTAGTCTCCTATATATACCAAGGAGACATTTTCATTTGGAATCATCTTGTACTTGAACA
>ML779465.1:316008-336063 GCA_009831015.1 Picea engelmannii
ATCTTGTACTTGAACATTTAAGTGGGGTAAAAGGAGGTTGCCCCCTCGAAGAGGCTTATTATCTGAAATTATCTCTTTTTCAAGGCGTTGAGTACTTTTTCTGAGGTTTTTCTATGCTATATTGATATTTTGTTCTTAACATATGGTATTAGAGCTCAAGGTCTTGGGGTTTCGCTACTGCATCTGAGACACCTTGAAATTTTCGCTATAACTTTTTTTCTACAATGTTTCAGAAGGAACGTCTTGGAGGATATTTAGTATATGGATCAAGGTATGTTGGGTTATCATTTCATCTCCTGAGGCCTTATACTTTCGGCGATACATCCTGTACAATATAGGGTTTCAAAATCATCATGAATTGAATCATTGTGAAACTTTTTCTATAAAACCATTTATGTAATGTTTCAGACCCTAAAATCTAGAGGATATTCACATAAATTAGTAAGGTATATGTGGTAAAAAATTTAGCTTCTGGTTCATCTTAAATTTTCATATACACCCTGTGGAAGATAGGGTATCTGACTAGTCCTATTGACTAGTCTCAAGAAGGTGTTTCAGGTAAAACAATCATAACTTCTTCCTAGAGTATCCAAATTGAGTGGGACTAGTTTCATTGGATCGTGTACAATCTATATTATTTGTGGTACGTGTTTCATAATTTTATATCAATTATTTTGTGTGGGGCACTCTATACAAGTGAGATCTCCTGGAAAGGCCAAAAATCAGCAAGTTGTGGGGAAGTTACCATAAATTCCACTTGTAACATCCAATTTTTATCATACCTGTGGAATTGCAGAGAAGAAATATCACATAACTACATAAAATAAAGGTTCATACCCAGAAGGGCCGAAACTTGTGAGATACAACAGAATAAATATTGTCTAGCAGAACCACCTAAAAATCAAGGTTCAAAAGTGATACTTGGCCAACATGCCACCCAAAAAGGGAACTTCTAAAGTAAATAAGCCTCCAGACAATCCTACTTGGACTCTTGATGAAGGTGAAGAAATTTTTACGTGGAAACCCAATGCGAGATAAAACCACAGAATGTTTTTTCTTATATGTCTTTAAGAAGTAAATTCATTGGAAGAACCAACTTCCTTTTTCCTCCAAATCCAATTGGATGGAGGCTCCAACCTCCTAGATTCTCAAGCTACAACCTGAGGGAATCCCATTTCCCTAATTCTCTAGCTCCAACTAGAAGGAGGCTACAACCCCCTATGTTCTCCGGCTACAACTGGAAGGTGGATGCAAACACCTATCCTTGCCCCATCCAACCACTCTAAAATAGAAATTCCAAATGTATACAACATGTCACTGTCACTGGATCAACTTTGTCACTATCACAATTTTCATTGAATACCTGTCACTACTTGTACCAACCTTCTTCAAATATTTTCTACAGATCCGCAACATGTCTATGTTGCAACATGTGGATGTTTGTGACTCTCATTACTACAAATCGTGTATGTCTACACCTCTCTTCTATGCAACTCGTAGACTGCTACAAAACTCTCCTAGTTTCACTATCACTGTCTTTGTTTTTGTCAAGTTGTTACTGTAAAACCTGATACTGAGAACCTGTCACTATAATATATCATCCAACCATATCTAATGTCATAGAACTCGTATCAATGACTCAAGTATGTCTAGCACAAATCATGTACTAGAATCAAAAGTATGTCTGATTGATCATGTGTCATATAGGAAACCATCGCAATAACCATACATCAAACCCTTATTGTTATGTAATCACAACCTATACTAATAGTAATAGGTTTCAACCAGAAACCCTCAAACATGCTCCAAATAACACAAGATATATCTTAACAAGATGCCCTATGAAGTGTACCAACAACCAACCAATACAATAGAAATGTATCTCTGTAGATCTATCTTATACAGAATATACCATTCAACCAATAGTCCTTCAAGGGAAAAAGCTCAATATCCCCTGGCCATACCCCAAGAATTCACCAAAGACTTACTTAATACAAGCATATAACATACCTTTTATTACTATAGATATCTCGATTGTACCTTCTCAGGGTTGTTATTGGACTAATCGGTAAGTACGGACACAAATAGATCTCCCTAGATTCCACAAGAAACTAGAAAAAAACAGAACATAATACATACTTCGCCTTAAAATTCATTGTCATATAAACTATTTTAGTGAGGTACAAGTGACATACCTTTTAAACGATGCTTGATCCTCGCTAGCGTCTTCCTTGTAGCTCCTTCCTTGGGTTTGCAGAATGGTAAGCCTATCTAAGAATCACAAACCAACAAAGAGGGAAAACAAAGATATATATATTCTAAATAAGTCTATGTATATGATCAAGGAATTATACAATAAAAGACGAGATGCTTTTATAGGGAATAAATGTATTGTTGTATTCAATGAAATGGATAGTGGAGAATACAACCCATGCCTTGATGTTGCAAGGTCCCCTTTCAATGGCTCTTTTCTTCAACACACACACCTTTTCTCCAATTCCTTGAATGAAGAAGATCCACAATCTGACTTGAAGAACTAAAGCAAAGATCTCAAGCATACTCTGAAGTAGAACTCTCCCTGAAAATCTTAGCCTATTCAACCTTAGCCTTTTCCATGAGAGATCCCTCTTTATATAGTGTGAAAGAGATATGGATGAGGAGATTAGGATGATCCCACTAAATCAGAGAAGCGAGTAAGATCCAAACCAATCAGAGGCCACCTCATCTTCTAGAAGATTCCCTTCTAGAAAATTCATGAATTTTGACTTTTCCTATGCTTTAAGCATCATCACACCCTATGCACAAGCATCATGCGATGACGCCGCAGTCTAGTTTTAGGGAAGAGTACGATGATCAAGCATTGTCGCACCCCATGTATATAGCAGAGTGTGACGACTTTCCTTGTTATGGTTTTTGAAAGAGGAAAGAAAACCACTTTTCTCATGGGGAAATTCTATTTTAATATTTTAAGGGAACATGAACACATGTTGTCAGTTGATCACTAAGGTGACCAAAATAATGTGTAACAATGGTTATATATTCCTGTAGCGTCTTCTCATATCTGCAACCTGTCACTGATGATAGATTTGATATTCCTTTTCTTCATCTTTGGCAACAAATCTATGCTTTGTCTTTAGTAAACTTGTGGATTCCCATGTTTTGTCCCACAGTGACCCATGAATGTTTGTGTCCTTCTATTTCTTCAACCCATGGATGTCTTCAGTAAAAGACTAGTTCAATAAACATAGTCTCAACCCTTTGACTCCTACAACTTCTCTCTTCGTTGAATGTCATTGCTTCAGTCTCACTGCTTTAGATTTGTCAATAATACATGTTCATAAAATTTCACAAAAAAGATATTCAATGTGCTCAATAGTCACTAATGGGATACCCTTTATCTCTTATTTATACTCTCCAAATAGCTTCCTTTAGGGGTCATCTTCTAACTATTTTACCCAACTTATCTCTTTTAGGGATAACCCACTTTCAACTACTTTACCCACTTGCAACTACTTTATCCATAATTAGTAAACTCACCACTTCTTGTTGCAACTAATTTATTTTTAATTATTTTCTTATTGAAACAACTTTACCCATGATTAACCCCTAGTTACAACCACTTTGGCTAGTGAACTTCTTCTAGGATTTTCTATAACAATTGACTTATTTGACCTTCTAGGAGCTTCTAGATAACTCATAAGGATTCTCCAACTTCACTAAGACATGTCTCCTCAACCCTAAGGAACTACGTGCATGACATGCAGTATCCATTTATGATAGTCTTTCCTACAAATTCACTAGTCACTGGTCTTCATTACATTATTCCTCAGAAAAACATGTGTTCCTTATCCACACTTATGGGGCTACTGTAATTTGATACTGGACTTGCTTCAAGAGTTGACATCAATGAAAACCAACCCAATTAATCAACAATGAATTTAAATGGAATATACAAAGGTGGAAAAAACATGGTATGGAAATATTGTAAATATGAGCATAAGTCATAGGTTTAAGGAGTACAAATATAACACCTGAATATGGGATATAAACACATGGTGAATGAACACGTAGTATATAACCAAGGAATAGGTAGAAAAAATGGGTTCAACAAGTATTATACATTTGTTTTAATGATATCCCTTTTCTTAATAAATCAACCAGAGTTTGAAAGTGTCTTCCCTCAGAATATCATTTACCCTTTTTTGCAACCACATGTGCATGGTTTGAATTGATGCAGGGGAGTGATGGAACTGATGTTGTTGTCATATTTGATGTTGCAGGTGCCCAAAACTGAATAATAAATCTATATCCTACTCTTCTTACCAATTTTTCTTTTAAAAATGCATCTATAGCGTTCTGGTACCTACTATGGGATTCATGTACCATAATAACCAAAAACTCTGAAAATCCACTAGTGTTTTCACTATGTTACTCTTTTGTTCTGGATATACTATTTGTTTTAGTACTATGTTGTAGTATACTATCCTAAATATAATGAGTGAGATCTAATCTCCATACATGCTCGAAACTTTAGAAATATAAGAGATTTTGAGCTTATTACAAATGCTAATATCTAAAATTGGAAATCAAGGAAAAATAAATGAATGATGGTGATTGATTTTCCACAAAGGAGGAGGTTGGAACAAGTGTTTGAAATTGTAGTGAGTTTCTGGAACACTTGAATGTTGAGTATTCTAGTGTTGTTTCCATGAAGCCCTACAAATTATTGAAAAATGTTGAACTTATTGATGAAATGTAGGCTACAAAATGGAGTCGAAGGACTATAGGTTGATGTTGTTGCAACAAGAATGGAATCCCCTTTTTATTTGCACACTAATAGAGACTAAAAAATATTGTTAGGATCACTAACCAAATATTCTTCACCGAAACCCAGTCTTGGCACAATTCTATATATGTGAATGGATTTGTTGAAGTTGACCATAGAAAGAGATCATTGGATTACTAGTCAATAATGAAACTTGTTAACCAATGCGATACTACTCACCTTTGATGATGATGAGAGTCAAGGTTCCCCTGGTACATATTGTTGGCCATGAATAAATGAGTTGTTGTCAAATTTCTTGGAAGATATGACAAAAAGGAGGAATTAATGAATCCCCATTGTCATCAGCGAGAGAACTTGCCATTGATGTATGCAAGCCTCTAGGTACCTCTAAAATCTATGAATTTGATCCCCCAAATGATGTGTTGAAGTTGATGGAGGAAAATTTGTCAAAAGAAGGGCCTTTTTGAATCCCCCATCATCTAAAACGAGGGTGAACATAATAATTTGAAGAGTACATGGTAGAACCAACAACTAAATGTAGAATTTAATGTGATTCTTTCATGCCAGTTGCCTGTTTTTCAAGAAAATTTCATGTCCAGTTGCACCAGTAAACTGGTTTTCACAACTGAACTTATTTTTTCTTTACTATTTTATTCATTTATTTACACTATCCTACTCTTCTTTGGAAAACAAAAAGTCTCCTTAGGTGTAGTATTATTTCCAATGCATCCATTTATGCAAGAAGAGATTTGTTAAACTCATATCCAAATTTGAAAGGTACACCTCAATGAGTATTGGGATATGATAGGTTAGATACTCTTGTGGATATGATGCCAAGAAGTATTTAAAAATGGAGGAATATTGTGGCCTAATGACTGTTTGGAACCAAGTCTCAATGTAGTATTTGTACTATTGGATCTCTTATTTGGTTGGCATGCCATGAAGTAATTTGGAAGTTTCATCAATATTCTAAGTGTACAAGGGATCTCAATCTAGTGACAAATATGCAAGGAATTCTTTGGTTTCTATATTTAGTGTTTGTTGCTCATTGATTATTGTCCATGACTCTTTGATATCTTCCTCATGCTAACAAGGATAACTAGAAGAAACTTTTAAGTCCTCTTGTATAAAGTGTTCATGCATCCTCCTCTGCTTCCAAATATACACACTCATCCCTAGTGACAATATTGAACTTTGGACAAGGATTTAAGGATATCATATTGGCATTACCTCCTCCACTCAACAACTTATTGAGTTTCTTTGAATTCTTGTTGTTGTTCTAGATATCCTACTCATAAATGGATTAGTGGTATGAGAGCTCTTACAATGCCTTAGAATAAGAAAAAGAAATTAAATTAACATGAATAAAAACACACCATCCAAAGCAACTTTAAGAAATATACAATCTCTATATCTAACCATTAGTCAAATACATGACAGAGAAGGGTTTGGATAGACTCACCAAAGTGAATGAAGTAGGCTATAACCCTTGCATAAATTCAAAAGAGAGCGCACATTTTTATCTTATCTTCTTGTCCTCCTCCAAATCTACAATGTAGCGAAAGAAAACTAAATAGAAACAACTAACTAACAAAACTATCCTTCTACCATTTACCTTTTAAAAACTCCCTGGAAACAACACCAAAAATGTTGGGAAAATTAATTGTTACTTTAATATACCCTATTTACTTGTCAATCCGGTTCATAAATTTATGATTTGTAAACACAATATGTGTAGGAAAAAGGTTGAAGTATAAGGCTAAGTCTAATTCTGATCTATGGTCTTAAAGGAAAATCACTCCACACCAAAATCAATCAACTCATCAAACATGTAGAGAAACCAAAATAGAAATACTAAATCAAATTTCAATCTCTAACAATGATCTCTTTGTTCTAATCTTGATGTAGCCCCCCCTTCTCTCTTAGGGATTCTGCGACCTCTTGGTCTTGGATCTTCAATATACTGAGCCAAATTATCTCTTTGGGCCTTCAACAAACCCTGAACAATCAATACAAACACACACACACACACACACACACACACACACACACAGGTCCCCTTGATGTCACCTGCAAGCTCAAACTACCTGCAACTCTGCTCTCTAGCACTTGGAAATACTGATTTGTGGGCACTAGCCTCTGTGCTAGACTCTTTCTCCTATGTGATCATGGTCTGTGACCATGGGTTAGCTCTTTACAACTTCGAGATTCAACAATATTGTGACCTCCGCCTTGGTGTCCCTCTGAAATACATTTCTCCGAATTTACGGATATTTGTCACGTGTCTTCTTGGATCTGATGGACCTATTGTACTTCGGGTTTCGCGAATTCATGAAACTTTCACCTACTCCACACCCAACTCCTATGAACCTCTAACTCCCTTATTTTCTAATCCGCTACCACATGTCTCCTCACAGTGAACGGTTAATATTCACCTCACAACTTCACAAGTTTGGCAATCTTGCTTCTCAACACTTCTCAAACTTCAAAATCTGAAATGTTGAAATACCTCACAGCTAATTCTCTGTGCGAATTTTCTCAGATATGATGGTATGGAATGATCCCAATCCCTCCAGGATGGATCTTACTCATTAATTCTGGGAAAACTTAAAGGACTCCTCATTTTTTAATATTTCTCACATCTCCTCCTCCTGAGGTTGTTCTCTTGAACCTTTTCCTCCTTAGAATACTCTCTTCGACACTTAGTTGAATTTCTACATGTGCATGCCTTGGAACGGGTCCTCCTCCATGACTTAACTTCTCCATGGATGACTTTCGCTACTCCTCCTAAACTTATGAGTCAAAAGACTCTATCACGCACTACTTGCAGACAAATTTCCTTCAACCTTGACTCTTGAAGGATGAATGCGCACTCCTTGCAACATTTCTTCCATGCTCTATCGTTTCCTCTGAACAATACGAAATTGAGCGAGGTTCCTCCTACCCACACTCTCAAAATATCTCTACTAAACTTTTTGAGTCACTATGGAATCTATCATGCACACCTTGTGGACGTTATGCACTTTTTGCACATATAATTTTCAGGTATCTCTTCTAAGCTTATGAGTCGAAATGGACTCTGTCAACACACTCTTTATGGAACCTATGCACACTTGCACTTGCTCGTAGAAGATAAACAATTGAAACTTATCTAAATCTTTACAGATTCATACATTCAACCATGTAAATGCATTCATAAACACAAGAACCATAAATAACAGAGAATTGAAAATAAACAGAAAGTCTACCATTCATTCATTCAGATAGACACAACAACACCACACATTTGGGACAATGCTCCTCTATTATATTCATTCAACTGAAAAGATACATGTGTTCATACACTATGATAAGCTTCAACAATTTCTACAACAATTATCATTAGCTATAATGCCAACAACTTCTGCAGCCTATACAATAGATTCAACAACCTCTTTTGGGCAACAATACAAAGATTTATACAAGAGGGGCTCTTCGAGCCTTTCCCTCTAGCTATTCTAGAGCTATCCTAATGAATTAAAAGCATTCAACTACTAGAATTTATTACAATAAATATTTGTGGCAGACAGAGAAGATCAAACACATTGAATCTATACTGCACGCAACTTCATTAAAAGAAAATACATTATCCAATGATCTCATGTGATCATCCGCCTCAAAACATTAAATATGTTCTTTAATTACAATCCTTTCAAAATATTTACACGATATGCCACTTTGAATTTTAAAATTCACTTCAAAATGCACATTGGTGCTTAGCTTTCCTCCACTCGTGCTTTGTTGGTGATGCTCCTGCATCAGATCCCCTTAAAAATTCAAAAACCAATCTTTCACTACAATAGGATAGTGTTCATGCTAGGAAATGAGGTTGGATACAGTTACAAGAAATTTCACCTAATGATAAAAATGAAATCTACTCTAATACATCAACAAAGTGTCACTTAGGTTGGCATCTCAAATCAGTTTTCTACAAGTTACTCAAAACCTGAGATGAATGCCACATACCTAATGGAGAGTTTACCAGTTGCAGGGTAACAACACAAACAAAAAATCCTTATGTAATGTGATATGTGTGACAAAACAAGCTTGTGTAATGGCTCAACACTTTCACATTTATATAGGTGACTCCCATACAATTGTGATTTAAATAATTCTTGTTTCCATGTTCTACCACATTCTCTCATTCACAATCCCAAATGTAGGTACTAGAATGTAATCTTTCTTCTTAAACAGTCATACAATCCCACATTAGTGATGGATTAGTTCTTAAGAAGTTTGTTTACCAGTGTATTCATAAAAATAAAGAAAATAGAAGTTTCTTCACTATGTATACAATCAGAAAAGTAGTAGCAAGCAATGATCAAACCAACTTTGCAATTGTAAAATAATTCCAATGATATATAGAACAATTTTTCAAACCAAACCAACCAACCACCAATGGATATATCTTAGAGTTAAAAATATTTTCATTTAAATAACGTAATCAATATTTGAAAATACCTTTATTATCAAACATCTCAAAATGTGATTCTATGTGGAATTACAAGAGTGATCTGATATAGAGCAGAGTTATCACTACACACAGATTAATGAAATTAACACAAGTTAAATATTGCAATATAAATGGAATTTGAAAAAAACAATCTAGACTAAGCATTGTACACATAGATCAACATCCTGAGGAGAGGTGGTTGTTGGATTAC
Organism: Picea engelmannii; assembly: GCA_009831015.1. NCBI lineage: Eukaryota > Viridiplantae > Streptophyta > Pinopsida > Pinales > Pinaceae > Picea > Picea engelmannii. Next base: position 325,498 of record ML779465.1, read on the forward strand.
TGAGAAGGGGGGTGAATCAATAATAGAGAAATTTAATCCTTTTTTACCATAAAATGAAAGTGCTATATCAATGTAGCATTATCATCCAATAGCTGCAGAGTAAATAAACAATGAACAAATGAACAATCACACACATACACAATAAACCATTGTTTTACGTGGAAACCCAAAGCGTGAGAAAACCACGAAATTATTTTTATTATATGTCTTTAAGAATTACATTCATTGGAAGCACCAACTTCCTTTGTTTTCCAGCTACAACTAGAAGGATGCTCCAACCCCCTAGTTTCTCAGGATATAACCTAAGGGAAGCTCCAACTCCCCTATTCTCTAGATACAACCCCCTATGTTCTTTGGCTACAACTGGAAGGTGGCTACAACCACCTGTCCTTTCCACGTCTAACCACCCTGACGTATAAGTATAATGATGGAACCACTGTCACACTATCACTGTGAGATATACTGTTGTAAACCTATACCAATCAACCTGCACCAAACAACCTATACCAATAACTTGAACCATGCATAAACTTGTACCTCAACCTATAATCAACTTGTAACATAAAAAAGTGCATCAACCATGCACCAACCTATACCAAACAACCTGTAATCAAACTATAGCATAAACAAGTGCATCAACCATGCACCAACCTATACCATGAATAAGTGCATCAACCATGCACCAAACCTATACGAATAACCTGTCACAACAACCTATCCAAAAAAACTATCACAAAAATTTGTCTCATCAATCTTATCAACCAAATCATATCTAATCACCAAGATCAATCACCAAGACAACTCTCAAAGATGTACATCAACCAAGCATAACACGACAACTCATAATCATCACCAAGATCAATATGTGCTTCTAATAATATACCAATACAAGTATGCTACATCATCCATAAACCACATGTCAACAATACTACTGAGAAGTTCCTCCAACCATGTACCAAGTATGTACCAATCATGTATCAAATACTCATCAACTATGACTCATCAATATGCACCAACATCATCAACTATACACCTCATGTATTTGCCAACTCATCAACTACCTATCTCAACCATGTACCCAACATGTACCTCAACCAAAATCCCTCATAAATTTCATCATCCAAATCTGATTTGTAACTCTATAATAGACCTAGTGTATATGATCACATACCCGCAAACCTTCTTTAACTTTAACAACAAGAGACTAGCATTTTCATCAAACTTTACTTTAGTCTCACATGACTAGTTTTGGATTAGTCAACAACCATAACTTGAAATAATCATAAAGATGTACCTGTAATGAATAAAGATATGAAAATAGTACATAATTTTCTTCAATGTGTTTTATGTAATTCCTCCATGTGTTACTACTTGAAACCTCTCAGAAAAGGAGTTATAGAAAAAATGGCATACCTTGTTGAATTCTGGCTTATTCTAGAGAGTGAAATTGTAGAGTGTGCCCCGCACAGAGTTTTTGATGTATGGATCTGAAAATTGTACAAAGAATAATAACATTTGTACTCTAACCAATACATTTGGTCTTACTGAATTTGGATCTGGTATGAATAAATTTTTTTTTTTTTACTTGAAACACATGTTTTAGACTAGTTGTAGGACTAGCCACAAACCCTATTTTCCATGGAGTGTAACTCCAAAAATACAACGACCCACAAGATGAAATTTGTACCACATCTACTTGGATATTTTTCCTCAATGGAATCACAATTTCATGATCTAAATCATTCTAGAAAAAATGTTATTGTGAAAATGGTGAGATGACTTGTAAATAACATACCTTAGAAAGCACCATCAAAAGAATTTATCCTCCCTTGAATTTTGGCCTTCTTTACTTCACCTTACCTCTGAAATTAGGCTTAGATATCCTTTGGTTACCTCAGTCACCTGTAGATATTCAATATGATCAAGTGTGTTTAAAATGAGAGAGCCTTTCCTCTTATTTATACTTTCATGTAGCTTCCTCAAGGGGTTACCTTTTAACCATATTAACCCACTTTCCTTATTTTAGGGTTAACCCACTTCTAATTTCTCCATTAACTTTATTATTTAAATAATTTCTTTTGTATTCACTTTGATGCACTGGAATGTCTTCCCGATGGTTGACTTGGAGATCCATGCTAATAAGGAGAGTACTGGGCACAAAATGATAGGTTGGCATCCATTTTGGAATTCATACCTCCAATACCCAAGCGGCCAAATCCAATTTAAGTGCATGCATGTATGTGAAGCTTGGAATTTAGGTACCAGAACAACTATATTGGTGTAGGAATATCTGCAATGGTATAGGAATGACTCTAAAATTCATCATTAGAAATATAGCCTAGAAACCCTTGTTAATCTATTAAGAACTTAAGAACAATATTAAAATAAAAAACTTTTACCTTGTAATACTTTTCAAGGGGTCTTAGGCATAAACTGATGGAAATGGGTGGCATTAGGCTAGGTTTAAATGCAAAAATAGAGTACAAGTGGAAAAAATAAGTGTCTGGTGGGTGAAAAAATATGGATTCTACAGTTTTGTCAAGGAAATAGGGCTTGAGGAGAGATCTATTGACTCGTAATTGCATCCTTCTCCCCTCGGTGGTGGCTAAGTAAAAAGAGTCAACTCCACATATTTCCTTGATTTGGTAAGGTCCTAGCCACAAGTTATCAAACTTCTAATGCATTTGTGGTTTCTCCCTTATTTTGTCCCACATTAGGACGAAATATCCTTTCTTAAAATCTCATTGTCTTGCTTTGCAATCAAAATTTCCTTTAACTTTGTCTTGATTTCTTTCCATTTGATCAAAATCCATTCTTCTGGAATCATCCATCTCCATGAGTTGATTAATCCTTCCGTGTAACGCTTCTTTATCAGTAGTGAATTGTTGAGATATCTGGAAAGATAGAATTTGGAGATTTATAGGTAATATTGCTTCAATCCCACAAACTGACTCAGATGGGGTTTTTTGGTGGAAGTCTTGGTTTTCTTGTGATCCACCCAAAGAGCATAATTAATCTTTTGATCCAAACTCTTTTTGTTATATTCAACTATCTCCTTCATGATGTTCATGATGTTCTTGTTGCTAGACTTTGCTAGCATGTTTCCATGAGGGTAATAGTTTGAGTAATGTTACAGAAAGATCCCATACTTGAAACAAAACTCGTTCAATGCAAATGAAATAAAATCCTTGGCGTTATCAGTAGGGATTTTACCATGAACACCAAATCAAGTAATTATTCTTTTATTAATGAAGTTTATTAACACTTATTTTGTTGCCCTCCTTATTTTGATGGCTTCCACCCATCAAGTGAAATAATAAATATCAATTCAAACTCATCAGTAGCCATTACTAGAGTTTTCTTTAAATTCATCAATAAAATCCAACCCCGAGTGTTTAAAAGGTGCTTCAACCACCATCGACTTCAAAGGGAGTTGTTTTCCTGAAAAAAATTGACATAGCTGACAGGATCTAACATATTGGTGTGTGTCAAAAAATATAGTGGGCCAATAGTAACCTACCCTCGGGATTTTATGAGCTTTGGTGCAGGCATCAAAGTGACCCCCACAGTATCCTGAATGAAACTCTGAAACAAACTTATTTTCTTCTTCTTTATTGGCACATCAGAGAATTACTCCATCAGGATTTCTCCATCCAATACCATATTGCGTCAAGAAATACTTCATGTCTTGAGTCTTAAAGCTCTTATTTTGTAATCCACTATGTGATCTGGGAATTTAAGATTATTCAAATAATAAATGATGTCTATATAGCATTCACCTTCCTCAAGCTCACTTAGGACAACATTGATCTACTCCTTCTCTCCAATATCGATAATTTCTTTGTCACTATCATTCAACATCTTAGCCAATCCTTGCCCCTTGATTATCTTAGTTGGTTTTATTTCAAGATCATATTCTTGTATTTGTGACACCCATTTTCCTCTTGAACCAAGATAATCTTGTTGGGAGAAAACATCCTTCAATATTGGATAAGGAACGAAAGCTCTAATCTTTTTGTACCTAATATAAGTCTTGAAACGCTTTAGAGACTTGACAAGGGAATACACATGCTTCTCAATAATCATATAGTTCAGTTTTGAATCCCTTAGCCCCTTTCTCATGAAATCAATTGGTTTTTCACATCCTTCACCATTTTTCTGTAAAAGGACTCCCGCAATGGTATCCTTTCAGGAACAGGCGAAAATAATGAAATCTTTAGTAAAGTCCGAGCTTACCAGGACATGTGTGATTGTTATTTCTTTCTTAATACATTGAAAGGTCCTTTTACCATCATTGTCCCATTTTAAAGGAACATCCTTTTTCAATAAATGGTTCGATGGTTTAACAATTTCAACAAAATTCGGGATGAACCTTCTTATGAAATTAATTTTTCCAAAGAAATATTGTAAGCCCTTCTTATCTTTAGGGAGGGGAATATTCTCGATTGCTTTGATCCTGGAAGGATCAAATAAGATCATGTCCTTGGGAATGATATGGCCCAATATATTTCCCTTATCCACACCAAAATTTGACTTCTTGGGGTTGAGAGAAATACCATACTCCCTACACCTTTCTAAAATTATTCTTAATTTTTGAATACATTGAACTATTTTCTTGGAGATGATTGTATAATCATCCTAATATATTTCTATGATATTTCCACTAAAATCCATGAAAGTGTAGTCCATAAACTGTTGGAAAATGGATCCATCATTTTCAGTATAAAAGGCATCCTCAAATACTTATAGGTTCCCCATGGGGCTGTGAAAGCAATTTTAAGTTGATCATATTTTTGTTGCACATATCTTGTCATTGATGTCAAAATGGTCATGCACATGGTTAGTTATAGCACAATAACAGAAAGTATGATTCAAAAACAAAGGAACTCATGAAAAGATGAAAACAACAGTGCACAGAAGGATCGAAGGAAAAAGGATCAATGGCGTAGAAGAAGATCAATGGAGTAGAAAAGGGTCAATGGCCCAGAATAAAATCTGGAGGGTTATTTGAACTAGTGTGACGAATGATGCAGTGAAGTGTGTTAAGATGAAGTTTGTGCAAAGGAATGGAATGCAATGGATTGTGTGGAAGAATACACAGAAGAAAATATGTAGGGTGCCTTGATCCAGTGAAACAAATGGTGAAGTGGAGTGTGAAAAGATGAATCTTGTATATGACAAGTGATGAAGTGGAATGCGATGGGATGAATGAAAATTTGGCAATCAAGTAAGTGATTCACCAAGAAGCGCTAACAATATGGTGGAGTGACTGGCTGAGCACATTGTAGGCCAAGTGCGATAAGATGAAGACTTGTGACTTGAACCTCGATCTCTTATTCTATCTGTGCAATAGGTGATTTATAGACCAGAATGTGAGTTATTGTGTCATTCATGAGGAGATGCTATGATAAGACTAGGTTTTTTTGTTGGAGATGAGTTGGATCTCATTCGTAGGAATATGTGGTCTATTTGTTTTAGTCAAAGAATGTCCAGCTGTAGATGGATCTTGATTTGGTCAAGATTTGTCCACAATATAATTGTCATGCATCCACATGCTTTATTTAGACAGAAGTGTAATTGAAAGGAATTTGATATGGTCAATATTTGTCCGCAATATAACTATCATGCATCTACATACTTTATTTAGATAGAAGTGTAACTGACAGGACTTTGATTTGGTCAAAATATTTCCACAATGTAACTATTATGCATCCACATAGAGGAAGGTGAACTCAGAAAAAGATATTATAAATCAAGATGTGCATTGATCAAATGTGTGTGGGTGTGCACAAGAAAAGAAGAAAAAGGTTATGTAAATTGTTCAAAGGAACTGAACTAAATATATATTACATATCCTTTGAATTTAAAAGAGTATTATGAAAGTTTTAGTTGCGCAAGAAATTTTTATTAGAGAAAACTGAATACATGGAGGAAGGGTGGTGTAGGGGAGAGGGTTGGTGGTATCCTTATCCTAGTGATAAGTTGGAGCATGTCTGCAAGTTGTATGTTTCTTGTGAAGGTTGGAGCTTTCACCAAACCATTCAATTGGAGTTGAATGCAACTGGTTGGAGCATGTTTTCAGGTTGGAGCTTGCTGGTGAAGTTTGGAGCTTTCACCAAACCAGTTAGTTGGAGTTGGTTGCAACAAATTGAAGTTTTTTTTGCAAGTTGGAACTTGCAATGAGATTTTGAGCCTTCACCAAATCAGTAAGTGGGTTCTTATTGTAGACAGATTGAAATCTATAGAATGTGTAATTTGGATCTTGCATCTAGGATGGGTGTCCCTCTTAGATAATATCCTTATATTGTAATGAAAGAATTATAAAAGAACATCTTTTGTGGTTTTCTCTCATTTGGGTCTCCACATAAACTCTCTATGTATTGTACATGGATTTATGTGATTGTTAGAATTTTATGTATTAATAATGTTTTCTTAAAGTGTTAAATATTATAAAAAGTATAATATATTGATTCACCATCCCCTCTCGATAATTCTAAAGGTTCCAACAATTGGTATCAGAGTTAGGTTCCTTCAAACACAGTTTAACCACTAGAAGGAATATCCATGCAACCCATATGGGAAGAGAATACTTCTCTCCAAAAAGAGCTCCCCGGTTTGATGGATCATACTATTATTCATGGAGTGTAAAGATGAAGGCATGCTTTCAAGCTCTTAAGACTGATGTATGGGATTCAGTTAATAATGGATACACCCCTCCTAAAGGCCAAACAAAAGGGGCAATTGCAAAGAGAATATACAAATTTCATGAAATAGAAAATAATGCAATTTTAGATAGTTTTGTTGATGTTGTGAACGCCAAAGTACATCAACAAATTTCAGCCAAAAATATTTAGGACATCCTTGAAATTTTCTACTCAAAAGAAACCGCCATAGTGGAAGCACCTGCCATTCTAATCAAGGTAAAAGTAGACTCATTAAAAGGTGAATCAATCTCAAAAGGGACAAGTAATATTGAAGCATCAGATGAAGGTAGCATGGAACAATATGAAGATGAAGAAGCTATTGAAATTGCTTGGTAAGAAGAACTCATTTCTTCTCTTGTTGAGTTAAGAAAAGAGAGAATAAAAAATGAGCATCTTAGGAATCAACTGTTGAAGTATGAAGAAGCATAGGAATCAAATGATGTTATTCTGAAAGTATAATTAGAAGGAGCATTGAAAATAGAACAAATCATGATGAACCATATACAATAAAAATAAAATATCTTTGATGCTCAAGAGGTTGAAATCATGTCCTTAAAGGATGAGTTTAAGAAGACAACCAAGGCTACTGAATAGCAAGAAGAGATTTCAAAAGAAAACTAGTCATTGAAAGGACAACTGCAGAATATCCAAGAGGAATTTTAGAACTTAAAAAGACAGATGAAAGATAGTAATTTTGATCAAAATACACTACTATGGGAAAAGGAAGAATAGATTGAAAGGTTACATACTAGAGTTACTAATCTAAAAGAATAAGTGGAGAGGATGCAAACACAAAAAAGGACAAATGAGAAATCCAAGAAGAGCATTGAATTCGTACATGACATCACTAGCCAGCAAAGATCATCATTTGACAAGTCAAGTATTGTTTTTGGTATCACTCAAGAAGGTGAAGGAGAAAGTTCTAGACTCCCATAAATAAACTGAAGAGAAACCTAGAAGTCATACAGGCAATAGAGAAATGAATCATGATCATCAAGGACCAAGAAGGACTCCCCCTCTAAGAAGGCCAACAGTACTGAGGTATCAATATTTCCTGGTGTTTGTTATTCTTGTAATAATTTTGGTCACAAGGCAACGAATTGTAGGGTATATTGAAAAGGTGAACACATGATAAGGAGGAATCTTTAAAATGTTGAGTGTTATACATGTCACACTTATGGACTCACAACCTAAAATTGCATAAGCTTACCTGGACAAGGGCATGCAAATATTTGGAAGAATAAAACAAAGGATGAGTATATTGTACAACTTAACAAGGTTATATATTACAACCAAAGACTGAATCTAGTATGGAGAAGAAAAGAGAAAAAACAAGACAGAGAAGGACCTAATGGTTTTGTGCATTCAACAGAAGAACAAGGTTTCTCTTTAGCATGACTATTTTAGACTGCTTACATTGATCACTTAAGACATTCCATAGCAATGAAAGAGTTGCTCAAGCATAAGGGTATGGTGTAAATATGTTCATGAACAAAAGGAAGTATGAGGTTGGAAGATGAGAGTTGGTATATCATATCTTGAGGAACAAATTCAGATATGTTTAAGGGAAGCTATATGAACATTTTTTTATTGTTGGAGGACAACGTTTATAGATGATTAGAGACCTAAGTTGATAGTCATTAGGACTTCTCAAGAGTTGTTGTTAGGACAACATTAAAAGTATTATTGAATAATAATTTGAGATTCACTTAAATACAATGATCAACTTGTATAGAAGATTGGCATTAAATGAGTTTGTTTGTTGAGTTGAAGACTCTTCTAAGCACATATTTCAAGGTGTTTTCTTTATATATTTGTGTATGATTTTGTGGACAATTTAGAGACTTATTTTGGCACAATTTAAAAAGGTTTAAGTGTCGATTCAAAGGACATAGTTAATCATGGTTAGTGCAGAAATAAAATATAATCTCGTGCATTGCCTTGAACATGACTTTATCCAGGTTGTAGAGAATATATGAGAAAATATCAAGGACAAATTTGAAAGTGAATTGCAAAGCATTGAGAGTAGCAAAGAGGACCTAATTGTAGCAGCAAGAAAAGTACCAAAAAATTGTTGGAGATACTTATCACACACATAGGATTTCTTTTTCTTAAGTTTTTCCCTATGTTTATTAGTCATTATCCAGTCTCCTACATTTTAGGGAGAATATTCCTTTTCCTACATTCTAGGGGAATATTCTCTTTAGTTCACACTTAAGTTGGATTAGTTGAGTGGAGTATTGATGCCACATTGTTTCCATCACCATGAAGCATTGGGATCATCACTACTAATGCGCATTGTCCTTAGGATTATCACCAGAGTGGTGCATTATTGATTCTTTCAGTCAATTAAATAAGAACTGAGAGGCTAGTTGGCTTAGACTAGATGGCATTTAACTCCCGTGACTATCGGTGTGTGTCCATATCACTCTATACCACCACCATGGTGCATTAGTTCATGCATTATGGTGCATTAGTTGAGTTATGGATCATATATCACTTGTATTGTATAATTCTTTCATTCAATTAAAACAATTTTTTGATTCTCTCTCTCTCTCTCTCTCTCTCTCTCTCTCTCTCTCTCGTTTTCGTCTTTTCTCATTTTTCTGAAAACTGCGTATGTCTTTTTCTAGCTAGATATTATTTGTGCGGGTTCATCCACATTTACATGGTATCAGAGTTGATGCATTTCTAGGAAAAAGACACACCAAACTCTTTTGTAGGTACAAAATATTGAAGACAACAGGAAAATGGAATTTCCAAAAGAATTAATCCTTACACTGTACAATTTCTTTGCATGGAAGCACAATATGGAATTGAATCTTCAAAGTAGAGGATTATTGTAACATCATTGTTTCCCCCAGCTTGTAATTAATCATAAAATAGGATTACCATGCTAAGGCATGTGGACAATGTAAATGTATTATTGTTTGAGTTGTCAACAACTGATTATGGGGGTGAAGACTTGAAAGTACTAGCCATGATATCACTAGAGGAAAGAATGTGAAAACTATAAGAGAGGGCTCATTATATCAAATAACCCCAAATTTCCCTTGATGGGGGTGATAAATCTCCTTTGGATCCCAAGGAGAGAAACCAATTAATGAAGAAAGGATCAGTGGTTGAATTATCAACCACTCCCATAAATGGAAGCATTGTTTGACTGCATAATGTCATCCCAAAGTACCATTGGGTATGACAGACTAAGTTGACCCAAGTTTCCTTCTGACAAAAGGAACAGGATGGGTCGAGAACCATCCTGGGGAAAAGATATAAGAAAATTGGTAAGGATAATGTAGGATTTCTCCAGTATATGAGGAATAGAAGGTTTCGATATTGATGTCGAGTGAGCATATGATAAACCTCACCCAGGGCCATAACAGAGAAAGAAATCTCTGAAATTTTGCAGAGAACATAACCCGAGTGGAAGCTGAAACAAAGAAAGAATCCTTCATAACTATGAGAGTTCCCTGATAATATCATGGCTTGGCAGGGGTGTGGCCAGAGTGATAAGAATGAATGCCTATGAGCCTATGGTTAGGTGGAAGGACAAACACCCACAGTCAGTTAGTTGGTTACCACCTTTAATAGATAAGTAATTGCATATCTTGTCTATTTAAGTGGTACTGTGAATTAAAGTTGGATATCCTATGAATATTGTAGGGATGGATATGTTTTCTTAATGGTTTATACTGTACCCTTTTTGTGTCTGCTTGATTGTGTAATTAGGAAAGTATGAAATTGTATGAATTGGACGTATTTGTTAAGAACCAAACATCAATATAGCATAGAAAAACCTCAGGAAAAGTACTCAACGCCTTGAAAAAGAGATAATTTCAGATAATAAGCCTCTTTGAGGGGG
>ML779465.1:350621-373075 GCA_009831015.1 Picea engelmannii
CTATGCATTCTCATCAAGGACAATACATATTATATTACATCAATCATCAATCAATCAATCCTTTGACATCAATCAATCACTTGACATCAATAAATTACATCAATCAATCAAACCATTGGCATCAATGACAACATGATCCAACACTTTCCTTTAGCAAAACATAATGCAAACATCTTCATTAAGACTTTCACTGAGAAAAAGTTATAGTATCTACGCAGTCATCTTGGAGTGAAGGACATAGTTGCCTAGAAAATGTTGATTCTTTTTTGATACATTGTACCTTGAGGGGGGGGTTCTCATGAGATTTTCCCTCTTTCCTCGTTTATTTTAGTGTGTCTTTTATTTCAGTGTGGTTTTACTTAACATGGCCTCGTTGTCGAGACCCATTATTTTATTTTCACCATAGTGATGTTCAAAGGGGGTGATGGGAATAGTTCACACACACCTAGGATTTCTTTTTCCTAAGGTTTTCCCTATGTTTATTAGTCATTATCTAGTATCCTATTTATTAGGGAGAATATTCATTTTGCTACATTCTAGGGGAATATTATCTTCAGTTCACACTTCAATTGGATAAGTTGAGTGGAATCTTTATGCCACATTGGTTCCATCACCATGCAGCATTGGAATCATCGCTACTAATGTGCATTGTCCTTGGGATTATCACCAGAGTGGCACATTACTGATTCTTTCTGTCATATAACTGAGAATTGAGAGGCTAGTTGACTTAAACTAGGTGTAAGTTAATTCCCATGATTGTTGGTGTATGTCCAGATCACTCTATACCACCACTATGGCACATTAGATTATGCATTATCACGCATTAGTTGAGCTATGCAGTGTATATCACTTGTATTGTATCATTCTTTCATTCAATTAAAACAATTCTTTTGTAATACCCCTAGGTTGAACCCCAATTGTAAATGTAAATGTAAATATGTTTTATAGGCTGGTGAGCCAGGTTATTATTGGCGAAAAGGCTTATGTGATTATCAGGCTGGAGATCCTAGATGCTAAACACCAGTGAGCCTATTATTGTAATATGTAAACACTCATATCATTAATAAAGTACATCACTGTTGCAGACCGACCCACAAATGAGTATGCGAGGCTAAACTCCACTAGAAAGAGAAGGGGGGCTAAGAGTCTAGGAAGGGGCTAAGCTAGAAGGCTTAACCCCAAGGGAATATTATATTATTATTCCTAAAGTCTAAGGTATGGATATAATTTTATGTTATCCTAAGTTCCTATGAGAAAGGAATGAATTACAAGTGTAGCTCATGAAGCTTCATGAAGACAAGTGTCCAGTAGGGAACATGTACATATATTGGGAAACTTAGTGTATTTTTGGGGGGCTCTCTTCATTCTTGGGAAAATTGACTCTTACACTCCATCATTATGCGACATTCATTTAGGGATCTTCTAATCATTCCTTGAGGATTGAAACCTTCATTTCTTACCAGAGGTGTGTCATCATTCCTCCATTCCTTCATTCACAGATTTCAATTGTCCTCCGTAATTTTATGTCACTAGCATCGTACTTGTACCTTACCTGGACTAGTATTGTACATGTAATTTTACCTGGTTAACTTAAGAGTTGGACTAAAGAAGCAAGTTGTCAGGACTGTGGGAGATTGAAGAGGCAGGTTGTCAGGCCCATGGGAGATTGAAGAGGCGGGTTGTTAGGCCCATGAGAAAATCTCTCTAGGTGAGAGAATTGTTGGGAATTCTTTTCCCGAAGGTGCTAAACTGCAACTACAGAACTCTGAGACTTCATATATGGCCTATTTTTGAAGCCTCTGAAAGGAAATGGGGCAGTCGAAGAACTGTTGAGAAGAGAAGGGGCATATTTCTTGGGGTGGGACATGCATGTGGGAAATGAGGGACTATAGGTTGTTAGTTTGACTTGGCACATGTGACAGAGTCTTTCCTGTTGTCTAAGATACATCATCCTAGTTTAGAATCTCTTTACCTGGGTGGAGTTTAGCCCCATCTTAGGGGTGAACCGTTGCTAATATTACGAGTAGTGTGGTCTATGACTAGCAAGAACATGGAAGGTTTGCATGCATTTGGTGGTCTTTTATCAAATATAAGTGTCAATTGAGTGTTAAATTACATGTTGTGTCATTATTTATGCATTTGTTTATTATGGATTTTTCTTATGTATGTTGCATGTGTATTTCCATTATTAATATGTATAAACCTTTGTATTTGCATAGTATTTGTATGTTGTAAATTTGTATACAGTTTGAAAATTTTCATGTGGCATAGCCCAGCAGGTGGTTGGGGATGCTACAATATGGTATCATAGATCTAATTTTCAACATTGAGCCTGGATGGGCCAAGCAAGTTAAATTGAAGCAATTGCATGGAATTAGGAAAAATCCTCAATTTTTTTTGTTAAATTCATGGGAAAATTGAGAAATTTGGCCAAGTGGTGAGATATTATTAATTTAATAACTATTCTAGCAAATTCAGACCTAGAATTAGTCAAATTTCAAGCTACAGGGTGCCAGGAGGGAATTGTGAGCACACTTTAACTATTTTCGAAATCTCAGGAGGTGTAGTGGTTCAAGAAATTAAGCAGATGCCAAGGCGTCAACCATATAGTGGAGAGATCAAAGGTCGATCCTTTGAAAGATTTAGAAACCACCACATCCAATCATTTGGGCCATGAGATCATATCTGGGTCATTGAATCAAACCCAGAAAAGAGGAGAGTGCACAACAAAGGAGATCAGATCCCAGTTGTTGGATCTGAGCATGGGAGAACGAGGGCCATCGATCAAGGTTCTCGGCTTGTAAGTATTTTCCAAAGAAGACTGGATCTTAATCATAGATTCCATCATGGAATCTAAGCCATAGATCTCACGATTTGGCAATTCGGCACTCCGAGATATTTTAGTCCTTATTTTTCTAGGAGGGTAAATCCCTGAAGTCCGGAGTCTCAAAATAGATCTTAGAGTGAAGCAAGGGTTGTTTATTGGTATCCCTTCGACGTTCGCCTATCTGAGAGATCTTGAAGGTAGTCATTGGAAAATCGTCGAAGCCTTGAAGCTTCAAAGTACCAAAGTTAATCCCCATCATTGATCAATCGGAAAGTATCATTCGTTGATATTTTCCCTTCACAATTTTGGCGTTTCACACTTCAAGGAGTTGGGGGTGATTAGCAGAAAGAAAGCCCAAATCCCGAAGCATCGAAGCTAATATCAGTCGTAGATATTGGGAGGAATCCTAGCCGTTGATCCCTGAAACCTTCAGAAGTTTTCCACTTCAGCATTCAGTAGAATTAGAAGGTGTTGTGGTGAGAACCTCTTAAGCTCGAAGTTTTAGAGTTATGGAGTAATGAAGCTCTGGATAGCGCCTCTCTGGGGGTTCACCAGTTTGGCGTTCGGGGGAATTGGAATATGTTGTAGTGAGAACCTCTGAAGCCCAAAGTTCTGGAGCACCAAAGTAATGAAGCTTCGTATAGCGCCTCTCTGGGAGTTCACTAGTTCGGCATTCGAGGGAATTGGAAGATATTGTAGTGAGAATCTATGAAGCCCAAAGTTCTGGAGGGTCGGAGTAGTGAAGCTCCAGATAGCGCCTCTCCAGGATTTCGCAAGTTTGACATTTGGTGGAATTGGAATATGTTGTAGTAAGAACCTCTAAAGCCCAAAGTTCCAGAGAGTTGAAGTAACAAATCTTTGGATAGCGCCTCTTCGGGAGTTCCTATTAGGAACCAAATATCAATATAGCCTAGAAAAACCTCAGAATAAGTACTCAATGCCTTGAAAAAGAGAGAAATTCAGATAATAGGCCTCTTCGAGGGGGAAACCTCCTTATGCCCACATAAATGTTCAAATACAATATGATTCCAAATGAAAATGTCTCCTTGGTATATATAGGAGAGGTATAATTATAACTAATGGACTAAAGGTGACATAAATGAAATAACATTACTAATGTAATATGCCCCAATTAAGGGGTAATGAGCCAATATTTAGGGATTAACCTGCCCCTCCCCTTGAGACAAGTGTTGTCTACAATGATTTAGTAACTCTAGATGCTTCTGTATAAAAGACTCATCTTCCCAAGTGGAATCTTCAGCCGGTATTTTCCTCCATTTAATGAGATAATCTAAAATGGATCTATTCCTCAGCTGGAAAATTCTTGTTTCATTGATGGCTTCAGGCTCCAATATGATAATCCTTTCTTGTCAATTTCTGGAAATATAGTTTGAACTGGTATCTTTTCACTTATAACTTTCTTTAAGCATGAAACATGGAAAATTGGGCGTACTCGTGAAGATGCAGGCAACTCCAATTTGTATGCCATAGTACCAATCTTTTGCAACACCTTATAAGGGACATAATACTTTGGTCATAATTTATTATCCTTCTTGGCTTGCTTGAGGGACATCTGTTTGTATGGTTCTAGTCTTAAAAACACCCAATCCCCTACTTCAAAACTTCTTTCACTATGATGTTGATCTGCTTGTTGTTTCATGTGATTTTGTGCCATGGTTAGGTTGTCCTTTAATATTTGGAGAAATTTTTGTTGATGCTTGATGTGATCTTCCACTGCTTGAACCTTAGATTTTTATTTTAGAGAAGAAGTTATGGAAGGAGGGAGGTATCCATAGAGTGCCATAAATGGTGTCATTTTTGTTGCAGTATGAAAGGAAGTGTTATACCACAATTCTTCCAAAGGTAACCATTTGAACCTTTGTGTTTTTTTATCAGAGACAAAGCAACGAAGGTAGACTTCCAAACATTTGTTCACTATCTCAGTTTTTCCATCAGATTGAGGATGAGCTATGAGCCAATTGAGTACCTAAACAAGAAAATAATTATGTCCAAAAATGTCCAGTAAAGATGGGATTTATGTCACTTACAATAATATTTGGGCTGCCATATAGCTTTTGAAATGTCTCCATGAATGCGATGGAAACTCTACTGGATTTGAAGGGATGAGAGAGTGCACAAAAGTGTGTGTACTTGGTCATTCTATCAACAATCACCATGATGACACTCTTTCCTTAATACTTCAATAACCCTGTGATGAAATCCATTGAAACATCCTCCCAATGCTGACTTGGGATGGCTAATGGTTGTAAAAGATATGGGGTCTTAATTGTTTCCACCTTATTTTGTTGGAAAACCAAACATTCTTCCACAAACCTTTGAACATCAGTTTTAAGGCCATCCCAAAAAAATTCCTTCTTGACCCTATGGTAGATTTTTAAAAATCCTGAGTGCCCTCATACTGGAGAGGTTTGCAATTCCAATAGTACCTTTTGTTTGAGTTGGGAGTTATTACATAAATATAAGTGATCTTTTCACCATAGTGAATCACTTTTCCATGTAAATGTATCTGATGCACTGGAATCCTTCTGCAACCTTTGAATGAGAGTCCACACCTTTTTGTCATTCTTCCATTCATCCCTTTCTTCTATTATCCATTCAGGTTTGATGATCGATATAGCACAGAGAAAGGCCTCAATATCTTCATCCTTCCTTGAGAGTGCATCTGCCACAACATTTTGCTTCCCTATTTTATAGATGATTTCAAAATCATAATCCAATATCTTGGTCACCCATTTTTGTTGTTCTTTTGAAGATAGTCTTTGTTCCAAGAAGTATTTAAAACTATCATGATTTGTTTTGGCCTTGAAGTGCCTACCTATTAGGTAAGGACACCATTTATTCAATGCATGAAGTATTGCCATCATTTCCTTCTCATAAATGAGTTTGTGTAAGTCCTTTCCCTTGAGTGGTCGACTTTCAAAAGCCAGGGCCCTTCCTTCTTGCATTAGGACAACACCAAATCCATTTCCTGAGGCATCACATTCCACAATAAAGGTTTTGAGAAGTTTGGAGTGATCAAGACAGGATATTTACACATCACCTCTTTAAGTTGTTCAAAATCTTTAGTTGCCTCTGGAGTCCATGCATTTTTATTAATTAGTGTAGTTAAAGGTGTTTTTATTCTTCCATAGTGCCGAACAAACTTGCGGTAGTAACTTGTCAAACCCAAAAATCCTCTAAGATTCTTCAATGTTTTGGGAATTGGCCAGTCCATCATGGCCATAATCTTGTTAGGGCCTACCTTGACACCTTCATCAGATACAATATGACCCAGATACTCTACCTCCTTCACTCCAAAGAAACATTTGGATGGTTTGGCATATAGTTGTTGCTTCTTTAGTAGTTGTAGCACCTTGTCAACATGTCGCACATGATCCTTCCAAGACTTGCTATATATTAGTATATCATCAAAAAATACTAACACAAAATTTCAAAGGAAGGGCTTGAAAATGGATTCCATCAACCCTTGGAATGCAGAAGGTGCATTTGTAAGGCCAAAAGGCATGACCAAAAATTCTTAATTTGTAAGTTTTAAACCTGTGAAGTAAAGAAATGCATACAGATTATTAAGCAATACATAAATTAATCAATGGCTCATACACAGAGTACACAGAGATTTTATACCGGAAACCCTCAACCGGGAAAACCTTTCGTATTTTTATTATATCGAATTTCACCATTCACCATACAATATATACAATGTTTTTAGGTATTCCGTAGATACCAAAATCCTAATTCCTTAATCTGGGATTAATTTACAAATCTGCTAAAAATAGCAAAAAACCGCCCAAAAAACATTTTGGGGCACTGCCCCGGGCTACCACACGTTGTCGAACGTTGTGCGTAACCAGGGGGGGGCATACCTGCTCCCCCCTGGGACCCCCCTAGGAAAGAGACATGCAAAGAATATAACAAATACCCAACATAATGGCCTTCATGAGTTCATAATGTCATTTTTGGGATAATTTCTTCCTTCATTCTAATATGATGATACCCTGAACGGAGATCCAACTTTGTGAAATAGATTTCTCCATGTAGTTCATCTAACAATTCATCAATGATGGGAATGGGAAACTTATATTTAATACTGATCTTGTTGAGCTCTCTATAATCTAGACACATATTCTATGAGCCATCTTTCTTGAATACCATTACCACCGGTGTAGAGTAAGAACCTTGGCTAGGTATAATAATGCCAGCCTGTAACATTTCTTCAACCATGAGCTCAATTTCACTCTTCTAGGAATAAGGGTATCTGTATGGCTTGATGTTAGGAGGAACACTCCCAGGAATTACGTGAATATTATGATCATGATTTCGAGTGGGTGGAAGACCTTTGGGAATTATATTCAAATACTTTGGAATGCTTATCAATGATCCCTTGGAGATCTAGAGGAATAGATGGCTTAGATGTTTTAACATATTGTGAGAATATTTGTGCGATAACACATTGATTCCCCTTTTTCAATAATTTTGTCATGTCATTAGAGCTTATCACCTTACCGGGTTTCCCTGTGGTACCTCTTAACTCAATTTATTTTCCTTCCAATGAAAATTTCATGAAAAGTTCTTTAAAATTAAAATCCATTGTTCTTAATGATTATAACCATTGTATTCCTAGTACAACATCAGCACCACCCATGGGTATATAAATGACTGGACTATTCATTAAATATTCCCCCATAGTAATATTGATCTTATTTCATTTTCCTGAGCAACTGATAGCTCATCCATCTACAATCATTACTTGAAACTCTGGTGCTGGATATACAAAGCAATTGAGAGATTTGGCTAATTTATAGTGAATGAAATTATGAGTACTGCCAGAATCAATTAGGACTATTAGATTTTTCTTTTTGATATATCCTTTGATCTTGAGAGTTTGAGGAGTGCTAATTCCAGCCAATGCATTACACTATATCATGGGAGTCAACTCTTCAAATGAAATTGCTTCTACGTTTTCATCTTGAGATGGTTCTTGTTCTTCTTCCTCTTCACAATCTATGTAGAATAATTTCTTCTCACCACACTTATGTCCCTTACTATACTTGTTGTCACAATTAAAGCATAAACTTTTTTCTTTTATTTCCTCCAATTGTTGAGGTGTCAACCTTGTCAGTTGAGGTGTTTTAGAAGAAGGAGAATTATTCTCTCTATAGATGTTAGGATTGGTCCTTCTAGTAGCCATAGCCATATTTTTACTTTCAACATTTCTTTCCACACTAAGTGCATTCTCCAATGATTTGGGTTCCCAAAGGTGATCCTCATGTTGAATGTTATCCTTTAAATTTCCTATGAATACATCAATCAAGTGCTCATCTGGAATGTATGTTACCTTTAGATTCAATCTTTGGAAGTTCTCAATGTGCTTTGTAACTGAACCCCTTTGCTTGAGATTTATCAATTGGCTAAAGAAGGTATTTCTCCTTGTATCCTCATAGTGTGCTATCATTTATTCCATGAAAATTGTCCAAGTGACGAGTGATTTACGATAACAAAGCCATCGATACCATACAAATTGATTGGGTTCTAAATATAAAGAATAAATTTGTACCTTTTGTGTATGTGGCACATTATGTAGATAAAATAATTGCTCCATCTGAAGTATCCATGTGATAGGGTCCTTGCCATCAAACTTCCTCATATCGATCTTAATAATGTGGTTGTTCTTCAACCCAAAGTTGGAGTTTCTCCATTCTTGATTCACTTTCCTTGTGTCCTCATCATGAATTTCATGGGATACATTTTCACTTTCAGGTGTCCTCTCTATTAGGAATTTTTTCAATCCTTCGATGATCTCCCCTTTTAAACCATCCATCTTAGTATTTATTGCCTCCAACTTAGCTTCCATCTCTTGTAGTTCATTTTTTGTTACTATATTATTTTGTAAATCATTTATGTCCCTATGCATTTCTTCACCTTCATAAAGAATCCAAGTAGGATTGTCTAGAGGCTTATTTGGTGTAGAAGTTCCATTTTTTGGTGGCATGTTGGTCAAGTATCTCCAAAATTTCGACCCTTCTAAGTATGAAATTTTCTTTTTTATAGGTCTCTAATATTTCTTCTCTACAATTCCACAGGTCTGATCAAAATTGGGTGTGCCAAGTGGAATTTATGGTAACTTCCCCACAACTTGCTGATATTTTTCCTTTCTAGGAGATCTCACTTGTATAGCGTGCCCCACACAAAATTATTGATATAAAATTTTGAAACTTGTACCATAACTACTACTGGCTGTCTAATATCCAATGCAAATCGTCTCACTCAACTTGGATACTCTAGGAAAAAGTTATGATTTTTTTACCTGGAACACCTGCTTGAGACTAGTCAGATACCCTATCTTCCACAGGGTGTATCTAAAAATGTAAGATGACCCAGAAGCTGAAATTGTTACCACAGATGCCTTACAAATTTATGTGAATAGCATCTGGATCTCAGGGTATTAAACGTTACATAAAAAAAATTATAGCGAAAATTTCACAATGACTCAATTCAGGACGATTCCAGAACCCTATCTTAGAAAGGTTGTATCTCTGAAAGTATAAGGCCTCGGGAGATGAAATTATAACCCAAAGTACCGTGATCCATCTATTAAATATCCTCCAATTTGTTCCTTTTGAATCAGTAAAAAAAACGTTAGAGCAAAAATTCTAACATGTCTCAGATGTAGCAATGAAACCCCAAGACCTTGAGCTCTGATGCCATATGTTAGGAACCAAATATCAATATAGAATAGAAAAATCTTAGAATAAGTACTCAACTCCTTGAAAAAGAGAGAAATTCAGATAATAGGCCTCTTCAAGGAGGCAACCTCCTTATGCCCACATAAATTTTCAAATACAGGATGATTCCAAATGAAAATGTTTCCTTGGTATATATAGGAGACAAGGAGGTATAATTACAACTAATGGACTAAAGCCGACATAAATAAAATAACATTACTAATGTAATATGCCCCAATTAAGGGGTAATGAGCCACTATTTAGGGCTTAACAGTTCACGAGTTCAACGTTCAAGGAATTGGAAGATGTTGTAGTGAGAACCTTTGAAGCCCAAAGTTCTAGAGCGTCAGAGTAACGAAGCTCTGGATAGCACCTCTCTAGGAGTTCGCCAGTTCAACATTTAGGGGAATTGGAAAATGTTGTAGTGAGAATCTATGAAGCCTGAAGTTTCGAAGCGCCGGAGTCATGGAACTCTGAATAGCACCTTGTAGCTAAGTGCATGGTTCTAGCTCGTGGTCATATGATGTTTCCACCGAAGTAAAGGGACTAGCACCTGAAATTTGATTCTAAGGTAAAAAGGGGATTATGTCAAAGCGTCTGTAGGTTTTTTTTTTTTGTTAGACCTGCATAAAGAAATAAAAATGGCATGTGTACATTATGAGAGGATCCATCACAGATCCGAGAGATAATTTGAATCCATAAGAAGATCCTAAGATTAGGAGGTCGTGCAAGCCCCTAGGAGGGGTGGGGGTTTGCATCACATAACTTTGACTAACACCATTAGGAAATCTATTGAACCATAGAACACATTCATGGAGTTGAATTAAAATTTTGGGCATGTTAAATTTTTTTAAGATGGCACAGAAGGTACATGTAGAATTCAAGGCCAGAAACACTAATTGGCCTAGAACTTCAGTAGGTTGTAACTAGCATCCCAGAACCCAAAAAGAGGTCAAAATTGGATAGACTATCCAAAATATGTATATGAAGAAACCCAATTGGGATCTTACCAAAAATCTAATAGAACAGGTGCAAAAAAAATGCATAATTACAGTTCAGATTTGCACCTAGTTGAAGTGTGAACATGAGAAGTTAATGGGCAATTTTCAAATGACCATAAATTTCTTCTCAAGACTCAGAATTGAGCAAGGGAGCAATAATTGGAAAGGTATTGGATAGGGGAGTCTAATTATCCACCTAGAAAATTGACTTGGGTAGTTAATTTTCACAAGCAATCATTATGATGCATTATTGGAACAGAATTGTACATAATTATGATGCATTATTGGAACAGAATTGTACATAATTTCATAAATTTGTTAAATTATTTAGCCTAACAAATTTTGTTGGCTGCAAATTTTGAAAAGTTAACAACATTTAGCTCATACCAGGTGAGAAGATTGAAATTTAGTTAAATATAAGCAGAGGTACTCAGGGCAAGAGTGTTATGACAAAAATATTTCATAGGATTTTCAAAAAGCCAAGACTACAAAATGTTAAGGTATGAATCTAGGTGTTATACATCAAAATTACTCACTTCAATAGTGTCACAAGTGTCATCATTACAAGTGTTGTAAGTGTTGCATATTGTCCACAAGTTTCGCATCTTAACCACAAGTGTCGCAAGTGTCACAAACATCACACTGCCATCTTTCCTATGTCGTGCCTTTAATGACATCATAAGGACACTTAAGACACCTCAAAGACTAGTTTTGAACAAGAGAAATCAGTTGACAAGGAGTACAAGCCTTTTACCACTAGAAAACCCACTCAAATATGGATTTTGGAGAGGAGCGATCCCCTACCCATTGTCAGGAAGTGCTATCGCTCCCTAGGCCTCTTTGGGGGAGTGCTAAAACACTCTGTGTACCCTTTTGGGGGAGCACTACCTTTTCTGAGCGGAGTTTTGGTTTGTTGAGCTAAAACAAGGAAGAATCCCCTCAATTTCTGAAGGTGGTTGGATTCAAATAGAATGTCAAGGCATGATATTAGAGAATAATACTCAACTTATCCCAAATATATCTCAAGTGGTTGGGCCTCTCCAAGGTTATATAAGGAGGCCTCCTCATGGTGAAAGGGGGGAAGAGACTATAGATTGATACCAAACTTATGATCCTAGAAGTGGTATTGACAGAAAATATTGGAGATATAAAATTTATGATCTCATGACTGAGATGTCATCAAAGAAATCAGTGTAGATTACTTGAGAAAAGGGGTTGGACAAGGAGAAATGGAAGAAGTTGTTGCACCTTCATCAAAGGATTGTAAGTACTTTTACTTGTTCTTATCGATATATCAATGCTTGGCCTGTTTCTTTTAGACTTATGTTTATTCCACATGAGTTTTTCTTCTGTAGATGGATCTATATTTGAGCTAATATCAGTAGAATAGGAAGTCCATTGTATCTTTTTTTGTTCTACAGGACCTATCAGGGAGCTCAGGATCGAAGCTCAGCCTGGACTTTGCAAGGACAAAAGTCATTAATAAGGTACATATATTTCTTCTTCGCCTTCGTATGTTAGCTTGATTAGATATAGAAGGATGTCAATGTCCATGTTAAGAACTTTTCTGTCTTGGCCTTAGGAGTCTAGAGACCAAGAGGGAATATGCTTGTCCACAGGAGGATTCACCTGTAACAAAAATTGGCGACTCCACTGGGTAGGAGCTCTGATTTTTTGTTTCCATTCCTAGATCTTGTTTTGGTCCTTTTCCCTTTTCTTTACCTTCTCCATACTATATTTGATTATTAGATTTGTTTGATTGCCTCTTTATTTCATCATGATCACCCTGATTTGCTGAGTCTGCTTGATTTTTTGTGTTTCTGGGCATTTTTGTGAACTTTTGAAGCAGAGCGCTCCCCTGCCCTTGCTACCAGAGCGTTAACACTCCCTGGTGGTCTTACACAGAGTGTTGGAATGCTCTGGTGCCCCTTACACCAGAGCTCTACCCCCTTTTTTGTGAAAAATCCTCTAGTTTTTCAATTTATGGGTTCATTTTTTGTTTTTTGCACTTGCTCAAAGTCTCATACTCTCAGTTCATCTTGGTATTGGCCTTCAACACCCTATTTTCTAAGGATTGATCCTCTTTTATTTGGGAATTTAAAATTTTATTTCCTTGCCTTGAAGTCACTCTTTGTCTTTGCTGACCTAGAATTAACTTGTTGTTTTCTTCTCATTTATCTGACCGAGTGAAAGATTTTGTGAGGAAATCCAAAGGTCTGTGAACCTTTCCATTTAATATTTGAGGTTAGTTTTCCATCATTTCTCTTTTGTTTGAGGTTTTTTGGTTCTTGTTTGCAATTTTGGTTATCTTTGTCTTTCTTGTTTATTCATGATGAGGGTGTATTCTTGTTTGTGTGAGGTTTTCTTCTGATTGTTTATTCCTGAAGTCTGATTGATATTAGAAGTTTTACATCTGATTATCATTCACATATAAGAAAAAGGACATATTTTAGTGATTGGTTTGGATATTATAAGGCATTTCTGAAATTTTTAGCATTGCATTGGATTTGATTGAGAAACAATTGTATGAGGATGTTGCATCTTAGTGTTTGATAGTGAAAAGAACTTTCTCTCTTTCCCTTAAATAGGATTTCATCGAAAGACAAGACTTCTTATCCTTTTCTTGTGCATTTTTTGGGAATTGAGTCATCATACCATCAATTTCATTTTCATACACCCTTGAGTAAAGAACAATTGTAAAATTATCTCTAATTAAAATTTATCTAGAACATTTTTGTTTCTAGAATCTTCCGCCAACATTAGCATCTTGAGATAGGGAGAGTCAAATCCAATTGTCGTGTAGGCTTTCTGGGATCCCCCTCTCACACAGGGGTTACGCATGAGGTTGCATTCAGGAGAATTATGGAGATTATCCCTCTATGGTTTTTGTAGTGGTCGGATCATATATTGGGGGTCACTTGAGGGTATATCCACCATTATGTGTGGGAGCCTCTCGAGTTGATTTCAGACTTGTTATCCTTCCCATACGTTCGGATTAGACTGTCGAATGTACTCTCCCAGGGGCTGACTAGGAGTTGGTGTCCTTAGTTTCCATAATCTTTAGGTACTTACACGAGGTGATGGTGAAGGGAAGTCTCACTATACTTGGAACAGACATTGGTCAAACTCACTAGGGCTCCTTGGAGGGTAAATCCAAAATTACTACGTGGAAGCTTGCACCAAGGTGAAATTTCGTTAAGAAGGTCGCCATTGTAACTGTTCCACCATATCCTAGCCCCTTCTTGACTTGATCATGCGATGTTGGATTTCATCACCAACTAGTACGATCATCAAGAGAAGTTTTTTTTTCTTGGTTTTGATTCCTAGATTTTATTAGCGTATGTTGTTTATTTTCGTTAGTTGGCCCTAGAATTTTAGTGTGTACTGTTATTCTCCAAAATTGAGTCTGTAGACAATAAAGGTCTTCATCAATCACGTAGGATGCAAGGGCTTCCTCCAAAAGGATATCAACCCTTACCTCCTAACCTCCAGAAGACTACTATCGTGGAGAGGTAGAAAATCAATCTAATGTTGGGAGTGTTGTTACTCCTTCATTAGACAACTCAAAAGGTTCTTTGGCTACGATTGAGAATCCCACTCTTTGCACTACATCTATGTCATTAACCCCTCTTGAATCACTTTTTCTTCGTTTAGACTCCCTTGGGAATGTCATAGACGAAGAGGTCCCACAGTTACCTAAGATAGATTTTACTGAAACATATATGGGATCCACAGAACCAATATTTGGTGATGAGTATAGGACTCCTATTTTTCCTACCACTACAGTAGATACAAATCCCACACCTTCTCATTTTGTATGGAGGACTTCATCAGGACACTATCTCTATGAGCATTTTGAATCCATTCGACAACCATTTCATCCTCATGACCCTCCTGTTGAAATGGGACCATCCGGTCAAACTGTGAGTCACCCCATCGATCAGGTCATTAACCCTACTGTTACATCATCACAAGTCCATCCTAACTTTGGACTCATCACCTCTACTCAGTCCTAAGGCACTTCGATCCCTACCCCCACTTTTACAAACTTTCACTCTATAGCTCCACATGTTCCGCACGTTCTTGCTGGGACATCTTTGCACCAGAGAATGCAGACCCTAGCCATCCAAATACAACCGACTGGAGGAAAAACACCATCTAGTGGACCTATCCTTCTTGGAAGACCACCATCCTATGGTGGGCCTACCCCTCCTAGGGGATAGCCCCCTTTTCATGTTCTTCCCAGAGGGAAACCTCCCTTTTCCAGTCATACCCCGATCGTTAATCCACTGCTAGCAGGGGGGAAACCTTCATTTGTTGGAAACCCTTCACAATCTTGAGGAGTATCTTCGGGAGGAACATTTACCCAACCCCACGTTGGGGGGCACTCATATCATAACCCACAAGGAGGATTATCAAATCCTGTTCCTTCCAGACCATCTTATGGACAACTTTATCTAGGTGGCATCCCAAACACCACCTGGAGTCCTCAAGGACAACAACCTTATCCTTCCCAAGGGTCTAATGATTTTCCTCCCCCTAATGTGTATCCACCTTCGGGATCTATTTCTTACCCTCCTCAAGGGAAACATGTTTATCCTCCTTATGGGAAAGCAAATCACCCATCTTATAATGCTTAGAACCCATTGGGTTATGCAAATGTTTCTCAGTCATCATCGAATCCTAGTTATCCTGGTCAACAACAACCATATGTAGGAGGAACTACTCATTACAATTATCCATCTAACCTAGTTTATGGTCCTACTGGTGTTCCTATGCCACACTAGTATCATCTGCAAATTAATTGAAATATACCTTTCCTTGCGACTCTGGATCTCCCAGACTTGTCTCGGTTAACCAATGATCCTATTTTTCATTCACCAGTTTGGCCAATTATTCCAGCTAAACTTCCTTCTGATATTCCAAAATTTGATGGAAAATTTGGAGAAGATCCAAATAACCATGTGATGACTTTCCATTTGTGGTGTTCATCAAGCTTTCTCATGGATGATTCTATGCTTTTGCGTATTTTCCAGCGAACACTTACAGGCTCTGTAGCAAAGTGGTATATTGAACTACCACGTGCTTCTTTTCATGATTTCAACTCCCTTTCCATGTCTTTCCTCACGCACTTTCAACTACCTATTCACTACGAGATGGGTACTAAACTCTTGACCTCCCTTCGTCAAACTGACTTCGTGCATATCTCTAACCATATTCATGAGTGTAGACGACGACAAAGGATGATCAAAGTAATCATTCTTGACATATTATTAGCGGAGTGGTTTACTAAATCACTTTTACCCCTAATTTCTCGTGATGTCTCTATGGGTGGCGCAGTCACCGAGGAAGAAACCATTGCTTGGGCTCAGTACTTTGATTTGTTTTATTCACAATCTGGTACTTTGTATGAGTTTCTTTCGAATGTTTCTCAAGCTCATGTCGATCCATCCAAGCCGTCATCCTCATCTCATGCGGATGGTGTTATTGTTTCTGTCAAAACTCAATCTACTTCCTAGTTGACCACACTCTCCTCTAACTCCCCCCAAACTCAGTTTTCTGAGGTGAATGCAGTTCAATCTTCCCCTTCACAACAATCCAGAGGTAAGAAGAAGACAAAAAATAAATTAAAAAATACCAATAACAATGAACAACCAAAACATCAAGCTCAAACACCTACTACTGAAAAGCAACCACAATGGAAACTAAAATCCCCGTGTATCATTTGTGGTGATGATCACTACACTTGAGACATTCCACATCATGATGAAGTGGCCAAACATTTTCAAGGAAATTTAAAACCCGTTGTGCTTACTCGGCCTTTTCCACAGTAGCAATCCATGGTTGCTCAAACTCACTCTCATGAGGAAAGTTCTAGACATCCTCATGATGAGGCCTCGACAAGTGCACATATTTATATGTTTAATGGGATTAATTTGACCACTCTCTCTAAGACATACGACACACCAGTTAAACTTGACACAGGAAAATTCACTAACGGTACCAGTACTTTACCAAATCCATCACCATCCTCTGTTAGTCCTCCATCAGTTAATCCTCCCTCTGGACCACTTTAGATTGAGAAACCTTTGTTTGACTCTATATTACGCCCTCCTAAGAGAACTACCCATAAATCTACCTTTAATCCTAGTTGATGTGCTGCCCAGAACTACAACATTGTTGAAGATTTAGCTCAAGCACCGTGTGCTATGTCTACGTTAGAATTTCTACAACACTACCCCAGTCAACATAGAATGCTCTTGGCCGGTATTGGCGTTGTTGATCCTGAATCATAAAACCATATCATGTTTAACCTGGAAAATTATGCATCTAGACTCTCCCACCAAATTTCTTTTCAAATTGATGTTGTTGTTCACAATCAACAAATTCATCGAACCATCTTGGATGAGGGAGCCTCTACTTGTGTCATGTCTTTAGCATGTTGGAAAAGTTTAAAATCACGCACTCTTAACAAATCCCCAAAGATTTTACGCACATTCGATGGGCGAGGTTTTCATCCCCATGGGATTTTACAGTCCCTTCCCATCCAGTTGGGAGATAAAACCATCATTGTTGATGTCGAGGTGGTCAATGCTCCCCTCGATTACAACTTATTACTTGGAATAATTTGGTTTTATGCTATGACTGTCTTTTCCTCATCGGTGTTTTGATGTGTACAATTTCCTCATCAGGGAAAAATTTTCACTGTCGGTCAGTTAGATTTTTGTACACCCGACGCTCATGCTCCTGCTACCAAAAATATTCCATTCTTGGGAGATCACAAGATCACGTATGAAATCTTTGGTGTTTTCTTGCTGAAATATTCTAGCCTTATGGGTACCTTCCCTACACCACTGCCACCGACTACACATCATATTACCACTGTCGATATGATTTCAACCACGGCTTATCAATCTTTGGAATCATCTGACCCTTGGATTGCATGTAGTCCCTTGGAATTTGATGCACTGGGTGACAATATGCCACTTAGTCCAGCTGAAACATCATACGTTGTTTTCCAATCCACTTCGGATGATGAACATATATCGGCACCCGATAGTTACTCAATGCCATCATGGTTAAATTCCTTGTCATCTTCAATCGACTACATTTCCCCAATTTTTTCCTCTGATGAATCTATTATGGAAATTTTGAGAATTGACTAGCCACCTCAGGATGATGACCATCATCAATCCTCTTTTCTTCCCCCTCATGAAGAAATTTGAGAAGATATACACTCTATCTTCCCTCCTGATGTTGATTTTTCATTGTCTCCCATGACTTCAACTTTCGATGATTTAGATCTGGTAGTTGACATGGTAATCTCTTTGGTAGGGCTATTGGAGCCTAATCTCCTTAACCCTATCGCGGACCTCGACATGTGTTCCTTCTAGAGTGATTTTCTTCCATCCAATGAAGATATCTTGGAAGCCATGACCGAGTTTTGTCCCTTGACATGGTGTCCTTCCATAGCGTTATTCTCTTGGAAGCCATGATCAAGGAGAGTCGATGAGCATGGTTTCTCTTCTCTGTAGCAAGCTCGTTAAAAAATGAAATAGAGGTCACAAAAATAAATTCAATTCTCTGTGGCAAGCTCATTAAAAAATGAAACATAAGCTTTGAGCATAGTTTTCCTCTCTGTAGCAAGCTCGTTACAAAATGAAACAAAAATCTAGGGATTGAACCCAAAGCCCTGAGCATAGTTCTTTTCTTATGTCAAGCTCATTAAAAAATGAAACAGTCACCTCTCTTGAACCTTATTTTCATCCACTCTTATCCTTTTTCTCTGTCTAGTAGATAAATTAGTGACAACCTCAAAGTTGGTGAATGAATTGAAGCTTGGAGGGCATGCCTCCAGCCTTTGATGATCATTTTGGAGTTAAGCCACTAGATTTCAAGCTGGGCATACCGAGCCTAGTCTTTGTTCTTTCTCGTGCTCGAGAAAACATGAGAATGTAACCGAGTAGACTTTTATCACTTTTTCGGACTCACATGGATATACGAAAAAGGAACCCCTTGGATTTGTCTTTAAGCTCTTTTCAGACTCTCTAAACATGAAAATATTGTTGAGTGATCTTGCTTCCTTTCCCACTCGTTAAAAGGTTTGAAAGGGTGTCTTTCAAGTGATAATTTATCTCTTTTTCGGCCTCATGATACTAACATTACAAAAAAGGACAACATTGGAGTCATCTTTAAGTTGTTTTCAGACTCTCTAAATATGAAAAACCACCAAGTTTACCTTCTCTGGACTTGTTAAACAATTACACATTGAAGGGTTCATATGAGATCGAACCCTTACTTCTTCCAATTCATTATACAAAGGAAGAGGAACATACTGAAGGTGAGTTATATAGAGCATCTGTTACCCTCCTTGATCTCGTTAAACCAAAAATAGGTACTCGTCTATCTGGATGGGGGGGAAATTGAAAGAAGCAAGCCAAGCAATTTGTGAGGACACTACTAGTAACTCTTATGGTCGCCCTTGAACATGACACTTTGTCTCTGCATGAATTTTAATCCAATGAACCTCTGCACTGAGCCAATCCTTTGAGTTTCTTTTACTCCTTTGGGTTACCTGAAGAAAGTCACAATATCCACTACATCATCAAGTTTTGGTCCATGTCACATTTTTTCTATTGTGCCTCAGTGTTCAAGGGAAGTATCTGCCTCGAGAGTCAGCCATCACAAATATTTTGTTTCAATACCTGTGTCAGTCCATGTTCATTTGATCTACCAATCACATATCTGTGACTATTTCATGTCGTTGATGGGGGATACATCAAGTCCCTCCCTCAATGAGTATGTTCCTGTCGAATTCAACACATTATCCAGGAGCTAGACTTAGAAACCAGTTAGTACCTTGGGACCTGCATGCCTCAATGGCAGGCCTCCTCGCGTCTGAAAGTGGGTTTACATCATTGACCTCTGATTGGATGATTCCATGGATGTTTGACTTCAACTCATCTATTCACATTCTTCGGAATGTACTAGAGTACCTTGGGGATCATTGACATCAATGGCGATCTCCCTCACACTTGTTAACAGTTTACCTCATTGACCGGTAATCAAGTGGTTTCTACCATGTTCGACATCAGGACATCTATTCACATGGTTAGATTCATACTACATCGGGATTGGTAAGAAGACCCTGGTTTGATTTTTCACTCTCATGTATACTTTCCCCGGGTTGCAAAGGATTTCTTTTGAACTATGACACATATATTGTTGCATAGATCCACTTTGTATTGGTCATGGCTATGTCTTGTCATATCATAGATCCACTGTGTATTCTTTGTGGCTATGATCAGTTCAGGTCATAGGTGTATATATACACATTGTATCTTCAGTGGCTATACCATTGTGTCAATATAATTATGGATCTGCAGTGTATTTTATGGCGGCCATACCTAAAAAAGTCTTTATCACTCAAGCATAGGTATGCCTTCCTTGGGTTTGAAACATGTCATAATATTTGTTTGATGGTTGTGTGCACCTTTTTCCAGCCTCTCTACATCCATACCCTTGCTCGCAAAAGTATACAAAGTACTTTAGTCATCATAATCTTCTAACTTCGTCCTTTGGGGGGCAATCTGTTACACATCAAAATTACTCACTTCAATAGTGTCGCAAGTGTCATCATTACAAGTGTTGTAAGTGTCTCATCTTGTTCGCAAGTTTCTCATCTTGACCACAAGCGTTGCAAGTGTCACAAACATCATATTTCCATATTTCCTATGTCATGCCTCTAATGACATCATAAGGACACTTAAGACACCTCAAAGACTAGTTTTGAAGAAGAGAAATCAGTTGAGAAGGAGTACAAGCATTTTTCCACTAGAAAAACCACTCAAATATGGATTTTGGAGAGGAGAACTCCCCTACCCGCTGTCAGAGAATGATAGTGCTCCTGGGCCTCTTTGGGGGAGTTCTCAAATGCTCTTTGTACCCTTTTAGGGGAGTGCTACCTTTTCTGAGCGGATTTTTGGTTTGTTGAGCTAAAATAGGGAAGAATCCCCTCAATTTTTGAAGGTGGTTGGATTCAAATAGAAGGTCAAGGCATGATCTTAGAGAAGAATCCTCAACTTATCCCAAATATTTCTCAAGTGGTTGGGCCTTTCCAAGGTTATATGAGGAGGCCTCCTCATGGTGAAAGGGGGGAAGAGACTAGAGATTGATACCAAACTTATGATCCTATAAGTGGTATTGACAAAAAATATTGGAGATATGAAACTTATGATCTCATGAGTGAGATTTCATCAAAGAAATCAGTGTAGATTACTTGAGAAAAGGGGTTGGACAAGGAGAACTGGAAGAATTTGTTGCACCTTCATCAAAAGGATTGTAAGTACTTTTACTTATTCTTATCAATATATCAATGCTTGGCCAGTTTCTTTCAGACTTATGTTTGTTCCACATGAGTTTGTCTTCAGTAGATGGATCTATATTTGAGCTAATATCAATCATCTTTGAACCTGTAAAAGGTTATCATTTTCCTGCAGCAAAATGTGAGAGCATTGAAAAAATGCATAAATAAATGCAAATGCGAGTAATTCAATGAAATAAACTGCGTTGATATACCTGTTGCCCGTGCATACTTGTTTGTCTTTGATTGCTCTGACAGTAACTCAAAAAAAACATATTAATGTTAAGCATAAAGAAACATGTTTTGATTATAGTTTAGGAAGTGAGTAAAAGGTCCATTTGCAATGTTTTGATTTTTATGTTTTGATTTTTTTATTTTTTTATCATTTTTATGGTTTTTGTTTTATTTGGATATCAAAATACAGAAATCATGCTAAAAGAAAACAATAACAGTATGGTCTCGGCTTTATCAAGTTGTCAATTGTTGAGACCTGTCACTCTAGTTCTAGAATTCAAGCAATAAGACGGTGGATTCAAAAATTTTGGGATTACATTTAGGGTGAATGATGGACTGTTGTCATTAATTTTCCCGACAGTTGTGTATAGTATGAGTTTCTTTGCGATCAGACCTGCATGCATGAGTTTCTTTGGGTGATCTGTCATTTCTACAATTTTTATGTACAATGCAAACTTGTGATAATCCAAAATAAAAGCATCAAAGTACTCTTTTAACTCGTCAAAATCTTGCGTGTGAGATTATTGAGTTTTAAGAAATCACCTTCCAAAAGAGAAGAAAAAGATGCTGGTATAGCTTGTGGGAAAGAATCTATGTGTATATTGACAATAATTTCATACAGTTGCAGCAACTTTCTCTTGCGCACTCAATTCATTTCTTTGTAACCTGTTGTATCTGCTTACCTCCCTACTTGATCACAAAGGTGCGCTCATCAGAAATCTAAAGTGACTCCAGTTGTGTGCTTCTCGGCTGTCTGCATCTGCAGCTTTCAGAAAACAGAATCAAATTTTGAATGCAATTGTTTATGTATATGTCTAATTAAGGAACCTTGCCCTGCAAAAGATCATCAATGATCGCCTGGAACGCATCTAAAGTAGATTATTTTGCTGTAGAGGAACATGATAATAATTTGTTCTCATGTTCTCGTCCAAAATATGCCATGTGTCATAAGAATACAAACATTTGTCTCTCTAGCTGAATTTGAACCAATATCTAACAGTAGCAAATAGAAAAAAATAATAACTTGGCTTTTTACTCTCTGTATCAACCGAGACAAGAAAATATTAGATCTGGCATGCTCCATATTTCCTTTAGTGCACATGCAGGTTCGCATATTACCAACACTAACAGCTGCACCATGTTTTGGACCAGAGTTACATGCAAATTCTGAAGGAAGAATTGCTTTCATGGGATTAAATCGACCTAGATATTCCATCACTGAAGCTGCATATGAAGGAATAGATCTGCATAATTCTCCTGAAGTTTCCAGCCTCTTCTTGAGCTCG
>ML779465.1:386629-403582 GCA_009831015.1 Picea engelmannii
GTGTGTGACATGTATATTTAGTGGTCTAGGTCGAACTATGTGGTCTCCCTTAGCTTATGACACCTATTTTAGCTATTTCTAGCTTTTTTTTACTAGAATTTATATGTTGGAAATTCTATATATTCACCTCCTCTCTTCTTTTTGAGGATGGTTTCTCATGTATATTCATTTTTTATTAATATAATTATCTAATTTATGTATCAAAAAATTTCTCTCATCTTTTGAATATCAGCAAATTGCATGGGTTCAATTTAACTAGAATTATAGATCAATTGGGGTTTCTGCAGGAATTCTACATGGTATCAGAGCCTTGATTGAATCTAGTGGATTGTACATGGTTTTACTTGTAGGTATAGATCACCAGGAGGCACAAAAAGTAGCAATGGATCATCTCTCTTAGCCCATAAAACTCATTCTAAATCCTTTCAATTTCTTCGAATGGAAGACAAAGATCTCTCTGCTCCTTCGAAGCAAAGGGCTTTATAGGGTAACAATGGGAACGGAGAAAGAACTGACTGCTACAGTGGAGAAGATAAAGTATTTCAATAAATTAGATGAATCAATTGGGTTGATATTCCTATCAATTTCCAGAGATATCCTCTTTCATGTCAGTGGAGCCACTACTCTCGATGTGGTCTGGACCACATTGGAAGGACTATTCGACAAGCAGGATGCAATGAGAATGCATCAATTGGAGAATGAAATCATATCCCTAAGTCCAATTCATTTTAGCAACTTGAAATAATTATTCACCAAGTTAAAATCCCTCCTCGTTTAAATTAATACATGTGGAGTCAAGAAAGAGGAAGAACAACTCATCCTTTCAATTCTCTTGAAATTAGGCCCTGAATATTTCGTATTTGTGTCGTCTTTTCAAGCATCTAAATTGACTTAGGAAAAATGGAAAATGCCTCCATTGAATGATTTCATTGCATAATTGAATCAAGAGCAAGCTAATTTAGTCCAAATCGGTGCCATCAAGCATTCCAAGAACTAAGCACTGGCAGCTACTAATGCTCCAAAGAGTAGTGGAAAAGACAAGAAAAAAGGAACTGGTAAATTTCTTGAATCGAAGAAGGAGAGATCCGCACAATCTTCGGATAAATATTATGAGCCTAAGGGTAAGAAGAAGAAGGAAATAAAACTTTGAAGCTACTGTTCAAAAGGTTTTCATCCTGAAGAAAATTTCATGAGGAAGACTATCGATGAGATGGCTAAGCAATTGGAGCAACACAATCTCACGGTGCCCGAAAATGCAAAGAAGAAAGATGATAACAGAACGAGAGGGAGAGCATGAGCTGGTCATGCTTTAATGGATTTAAAATCCACTACATCATATTGGATCCTTGATTCAGGTGCATCGAACCATATGGCTGCATCAAAAGATGAATTTTCCTCCATAGAAGAAAGCACCAGATCCCCAATTTACTTGGGAGATGCCACACCCGCAAAGGTGTGCGAAGAAAGAATTGTTGATCTTGAAGGGGGTTGCTTCACAAATGTGCTTCATGTTTCCTCGCTGTCCAAAAATATTCTCTCAATATATCAGATCACTCATTCTAGCTATGGAAGGAAGGTGGATTTCACTCCGGACTCCGTAGTGATTACCAACATTTCCACAGGCTCATAGCTTGCACATGGAATTGCAGATCACGATTCTCGTTTGTATTTATTCTCCCACTTTGTTCCTAAATCTATTAGCACTGTATTTTTGTCATAATATAATGATATCATCAGGTTATGGCATGAAATATTTGGCCATATAAACTATAAGTACTTGCATCAACTCAACAAGGAAAACATGGTAGAAGGATTGTCAGCTATTAAATTCACAAGCGGTGTATGTCAAGGATGCATTCTTGGCAAGCATCCAGAGAAAAAGTTTGACAAAGGGAAGGCACAGAGAGATTCTTCACCTCATGGGATGATTCACAGTGACATCAAGATCCCATTCCCATAGCCTTCAATCAGTAAGGCTTGATATGTACTCACCTTCATAGATGATTTCTCTCGCTTTACTTGGGTATTTTTTTTTAAATTAAAATTGGAAGTATTTGAATGCCTTATAGAATTTAAAGCACTTGCTGAGAATGAGTTTGGGTGTAAGATTAATATACTTCATACTGATAATGGGGGGGATTATGTCAACAAATATGTGCAGAAACTTTGTATTGATGCAGGTATACAACTACAACACACAATGCCATATACACCACATCAAAACGGTGTTGCAGAGAGGAAAAACCGGTCCTTAAAAGAGATGGCCAATTGTATGATATAGTCGAAATCATTATCTCCAAATATATGGGATGAAGCTATTAATTTTGAAGCATACATTCATAACTTATTTCCTCACAAATCACTCAAAGGCACCACTCCTTTTGAATGTTTAACCGGTAAGAAACCGAAAGTGTCGCACTTTCGTATTTTTGGTTCACGAGCATGGGCTCACATTCCAACAGATAAGAGGAAGGATTTGGAGACTCAAAGTGTTGAATGAATATTTGTTGGATATATTGAATGTGTCAAAGGATATATATTTCTAGACTCTCACACTGAAAATTTCATTCTAGCTCGAAGTGTGAAGTTTGAAGAAGAATCATTGCACGATTTTTCAGAAGACCCTGCCGAGGAACTGCTTGTTGTCACTGATGAGGAGGAGTCAAAAAATTCTTCGAGCACTTCAAAGAAGCCATCATAGAATCCTTTTGGGCCTGATATAAAGGATGAGCAGTAGGTCATGGCTTCTCCAACTCAGTTGCCAACTTGGGCAGAGAAAACCCTGCAAGATGCGGGTGAACTAGTCGGTGATCCTATGTATACAAGAAGAACTAGATCACAGTTTTTTGGGGCTCCTCAAGCCCTGGCTGCCACAAAAAAATTGTTTCCCATACATTTCTATATGACACTCGGTTCATATCCACATTCACACTCTGAGGCTACTGGAAACCCACTTTCGGAGGCTGCCATGGATGAAGAGTACTATGCTCTTATGGACAACAACACATGGGAATTGGTTCCACTTACAAAAGGAAGAAAGATTGTTTGATGCTGATGGATATATCAAACAAATATTGTTGCATGTGGTGAGATCAAAAAGTACAAATCTCAACTTTTTGCAAAAGGATACTCACTGGTACATGGCATAGACTACACAGAGACATTTTCACATGTTGCAAAAATGGACTCCATTCGACTAGTTTTGGCCATTGTCACTTCTCGTAGATGGGAAGTTCATCAAATGAATTAAATCCACAAGATGATCCATGACAGATTCATTTCACTGCAATACTTCCCCACAGAGTAGCAGGTTGCATACATCTTCACCAAGTCCTTCACTGAAAAGAAATTTTCAGAACTGAGAGCTATGCTTGGAGTGGTGGAGACAACTGAGTAGGTCACTTTTGGCCACTCAGCATTTTTTTCCTCTTTTGGGGGGCGGGGTGGGGTTCCCATGAGGTTTTCCCTCTTTCCTCTTTTCATGAGGAGTTATTTTATGTAATGAGTACCTAAAATGGCCAAATTGCCGAGACTCAAATTTTTTTGTCATTACAGTTAGGCTTAAGGAGGAGTGTTGGAGAATAATCCTAACTTACATTATTTTATACCTAGCTTAGACTCCTAGATCTTGTTTAATACATTCATTTACACTTTATTTCACCTAATTTGGCCACATAGAGAAGAAGGGTGCCTCATCCCTAGATTTTAGGGAAAAATGTTATTTTTAGATCAAGACTCAACTCCCGGTTCTTGATTTTCTTGATTTATTCATGATTTATTCCAACTCCCCCATGAAAAATCTCATCTATTATTGGGGAATGCACACCTCCTCTTTGAGTGAGAGATTTATTCCTTAATTAATGATTTTTGTCATTACTATAATTAGTAACTACTATTTCGGGTCAGTTAAGTGARTTGGAACTGCTTCTCTTGTCAATTAAGTGATCTTAAGTGAGCTAATGCACATCAATTGACTCTTGTGGACATTAATGAGTGTGTGACATGTATCTTTAGTGGTCTAGGTCGAACTATGTGGTCTCCCTTAGCTTATGACACCTATTTTAGCTATTTCCATCTTTTTTTTACTAGAATTTCTATGTTGGAAATTCTATATATTTACCTCCTCTCTTATTTTTGAGGATGGTTGCTCATGTATATTCATTTTTTATTAATATAATTCTCTGATTTATGGATAAAAAACTTTCTCTCATCTCTTGAATATCAACAAATTGCATGTGTTCAATTTAACTAGAATTCTAGATCTATTGGGGTTTCTGCAGGAATTCTACACCACGTCCGCTTAAGTACCCCTTACATCAAGACAATCACTAAGGAATATAAAATAAAGTCATCCTCTAACATAAATACCATCCCATTTGAAAAAAGAAAGAAAAAAAAAATTCAGAGGTGTCCCCCCATCTTCTTGCATAAAGCAATCTTATACTAAAATCTTAAAAGATGGAGGGCCAAGGTGTAAGAGGCTAACCTACCGGGATACTGAATAGGCTTGCTGGAAGTGAGGCATTCTACCTAGTGAGGATGATAATCTAACACAAAATAAATAATAAATTTAAACTTGTCCTCATGTACTTCATTACTTGTAGACAAATATGACATGAAGTATGTATGGCTAAGCTAAGGTTAATGAAATCCATAAAATTTCCATTGGTAACTAACTCTGAGACTATCTTGAAAATCTCTTGCCTACCTCTTCTTATCTATATATAGGATCTCTTATCCTATAGGTGGGGCCATCCTTTAACTGTCTCGTCAAACCAATCTGTGAAATTTATCTCTACACTTTAAAAGATGTAAATCTTCGGCTATTGGGAGAGATGACTGGTTTCCTATATTTTTTATTGTGAGGTGTCACAATACTTTGGTGTGGGGTAGGGGTTCATGAGTTGACAAATGAAAACATTGCCTAGAAGAAGTAAATCTTTGTAAAAGTTTATGTGTATTGTTTTCATGATATAGGCTATTACATAAACATAAAATTTTTAAATGATAATTCCATGTGTGTTATAAACTATTGTACATATCCTGAACAGACCACTTAACTGGTTTATTGTCGTTGTAGACTATTCATTACAGAGTTATGATTACATGCCTTATAAAATGAGAGATAGAGGAATGGATTATGTGAGCACGATGGAAAAACAAATAATAATGGAACACTCTTATATTGCCTCTTCTCCTATTCATTGTATTTGTGGTCTCTGAGGAATCAATTGCGTCATCCACAAAGCTCCCAAGAGCTGGATACCATTGGTTTAAACACCACCAGTTGCCAAGAGCAAGCTATAACAGGGTTTTCAAACCTGAATTTCAGAACATCTCTGGAGCTAAGCGATACTCCCAAGAGTGGATAAAAGAGGAGTTAATATAAACCCCCTCTTAAAATAGTAAAGACCTATTTCTAATTCATGGCACGAGGATGTGCCATATCTTCGGTCTGGGGGAGGTTTCTTGAGCTAAAAAAAAACGCTAAGCATTGCACATTTGTATAGCAAAACCCATGAGAAGAGAAAGTAGTATTTCTATCAAAATTCTGTCACATTGTATTTTTACAATGTCTTGGGATATTATATCAGAAATTGTTTGTATTGGTATGTTGAATTATATATTGTTGACATCATTTTGTGTGTTATAATCTTACTGTGGATTTTTATGTTTGTGCTATAGAAGACTTTGTATACTTAACTAGTTCTTTGTGACAATTACATATCAATAACACATTGTTAAACTCACTACAGATCTATGTTACACACCTATGAACAGAGGAACAAGGTTAAGTGGCTCTGTATTAGGCTAGGTATTTATTTCAGTATTGTTTTGATTTGGAATTTTCTAGATGACAATCTAGGTCTAGGGAGCTAGGCCAGGGTTTCCAAAAGATGAGTTGCAAAGATAGAATGGGGCAAGGTAGGTATACTCAGTAGAATATAGGATTTTTCATTGTGTATAGGGTAGATGCAGTGATTTCCACATGGGAATGAGATCATGAATCCATTCATATGAAGAAGGTGTAACATAACATGACAGTTTCATCCAAAACAATGAAAATAACTTTGAAACAATCATAGGAAAGCATGGAGGTGACAGCAAATTGTAGCAGAAGAGAAACAAGTTTTGAAGGTCTTCCTCGATGAGTTATTTAATGAAAAAATTATGAATGGAAATATGAATATGTTCTCTACACTCTGTAGTCACTAATCCAATAAAAAATCTACATATAACCCCTTCATAATTTATTTTAAAACAAACTGTCCAAAAGCGCAACAACTGTTACAGAAGCGAAACAAAAAAATAGGGGTCAAAGATGGGGATATAACTTTTTAACAATAACACGGTTTACAAAACGAGGAGAGGTTTTTGTATATAAGGTTTTTATTAAGATAAACCTCTCTCGGTTTTTTTAAGTTCATTCCCATGTTCTTGGAATATGTGCCACAAAAGAATGAATAAAATAGGAAATTAAATTGGAGAATTTGATTTTCTGAGATGGGCCTCCAAGAAAGTTGAATATATCCCACTATATCCTACCTGTGTAAATAATGAATGAGGTTATTATTATTTGGTATATCCTTAGAAAAAACCTCCTTTTTCTTTCCAAAATTCATCTTTATTTGGTCAAAAACTTGTTTTGAAAATAATGACTAAAACAAGAAATTAAATTGGAAAATTTTATTTTCTGAAATATGTCTCCAAGAAAGTTGAATATCTCCCAATATATGATACCTATGTAAAAAATGAAAGAGATTATTTTGATTTGGTATTTCATTAGAAATAACCTCCTTTGGTTTTCGAAAATTCATCTTTATGTGGTCGAAAACATATTTTTAAAATGATGACCAAAACAGAGTCAAAAGCACAGTGTAGTCTTGTAGAACACTTTTTGTGACTTTTCCTGATCCATTTTCTGATATAATAGTTCCTAGCCATGTGTCTCTGAAGCTTGAAGTCCATTTGTCATTTTTCAGGAGCATCTCCAGGTGTTCATTGACTCTTCCAATACAATAATCTCTGTCCTTTTCAAATCTTGTTGCAATGGTGCCTTCAATGTCTTGTTGACATAGTGAAGGTAGATACTCTGTTTTTTAAGCTTTCCATTTTTTATTGTTAGCCCACTTTTAGTTCAATAAACAATTGAATTTTCCATTCTACGTTTTAAAGATCTTGGATAATATGTCCTCTCAATTGAGTAATAATGTAACCAACGCCCACAATAGCCTCTTTCACCATGGCCTTATCAAACTCTTTGTTTTAGCCGAATTGGAAAAACAAGGGCAAACTTGGGATGCATTCATTTATCAATTTGTAAATCCTCACTTGAAAATTAAGGCTAGAAAAAAGACATCAGATCTAAGGACTATTTCTCCATCCAAACCCTCCTGCACAAGCCATTTCTTTACCGGAACAAAAATCCAAGAAGCTTGTTGAAACCCCTGCAGCCTTAGGGCACAACTGAAGCAACACAAGAAGCATAAGGCAAAGTCTTCACAGCAAGAAGGAGAAGCTTCTAAATATGATCCTCCTCAGAAAACCTAGTCATGAGGGGTAATTTATTTTTGTTTGCAATGGGACCTGAAAAATCTTAAGTGTGGGGGTAATGTTGGGCCCATGATATGATCGATTTTATGACAATAATTAAATACTTTTGTAGAATGTAAATATGCATTTTTCATGTTTTGAAGAAGCTTTTTAAGAGATTTTGTGCCAAAACACTATGATCCACACCAAGTATGCATAATTTGTGTTTTAGGATGATCTTGAATGCAATTCAGTATGTTTTTATGTTTCCAGGAATCTAATTTGCATTTTTGGTGCCATGGGGCAAAATCACAGCTTGTTTTTGCTTTTGGTACTCAGTTCGGGACTCCATCCAGTACTTAGTCTGGTACTCCATCCGGCACTATCTCTGGCACTCCGTCCTACAAAAAAACGATGGGAAATTTGGTGGTTATGGTATTGGCGGATAGCAATGGGCGAATCAGGGACATGGGTTTTGCTCGTGCTCATCCCCTCCAGCTACTGAACTCTTGACAACTCTATTTTGGGTTGTTATGGTGAGCGATTATTGGCTTGCTCTATTTCGGCAGTTAGGGCATTTTAAATGCAATTTACTATTTTTAGCAGAGGATCGAACCTCCTGTGGTTGACCTCTCAGTCTATAAAGCTTATAAATACCACCCCAGTGTTCATACAATCGTTAAGAAGTCGTGTGTTAGAGAAAAAGATGATTTTAGCTCTGTTTGGTCATTTTTCGTTTTGCTAGACTATGTAAAACCTGCATTCTTAGTTTTAATGGTGAAATCGTTGTGCTGAAATTCGTGGTGTGCATTTGAAGAGTGACCACGACTTGTTGGGGGAGGCACCAATAGTCTGGGTAACTATCTTATCAGTTTATTTGTGAATTGGATAGCGTAGATGCATTTTTATTTCATTTTCTATATATGAAATGTTATTTTACTTCTTTGTTATTTAATTTGTTGTTTATAATTTAATTGTTCAATTCAACTTTTGCAGGTTATTTTGAAGAATCTTGTTAATATGCAATGACTTTGTAGATGATAGAAACAAGCTTACAATCTTAGGCACTAACCCCCTGTGTAGCTAGATGATAGATTAAGTTTTCTTTTATGCTGAAATAGATGATAAAAATAGAGTTTTAAAACATAATTTTTAATTCATGCTTTGTTTGACAGAGTTTCGGTGGATGGATAGTCATTAGCCTTTAGTTTTTAATTCTAGTTTGTCGATCTAGTTGCCATTTTGCTTTATTTATTTAATTAGTCATTTAGTTTCTTATTTTCTTTCTTGTCATATGTTGAAATAGTGTTTAAGTTATGTTTATGAGGATTTTCCTTTTTGCAATTTGAATTATTAAGATAGAGCTAGTTTAGTTTATTTCATGCAAGTTCTTTCTTAGATCTAGGTTGCAATTTCAATTCATAGTTAGATATTGAGTTTAGTGTAGTATGAGTTTGCTTCAAGTAGTATAGAGTGCAATTAAATTTCATAGCATAATCTATTTATAATTGTTGATGATTAATGCATGAGTAATAGTCACATGGATATGCAAGGTAATTGATGTTGTTTTCATAATGGCTAAGTTCTCACTGGATTGCCTAATTCACACTTTTCATTTTTCTATTGAAGTCAATATCGAGTTTATCCCTCTTGAATTATCTTTCATTGTTAAGTTCCATCGTGATATTATAAGACACCGGAAACATTCACACAACCATCAACACTATATTTGAGTTTTCATAGATTACAAGATAGTTTTCTTTCTTCAATAGATTAGAAGATAGTTTCCTTGCTTTTGTAAGATAGATAGTCTTCTTGCTTTGGTAGATTAAAGAGTAGTTTGCTTATCATATATTAAAGATTAGTTGTTAATTCCTCTTTCTTTCAATTTGGTAGATTTCCTTTCCTAAATTAGAAATAGTTGTGAAGTTTGATTCTAGAATAGAGTTTACTTGCCTCTTAGCTTAGTTAGTTTCTTATTGAGTAATCTTAATTAGTTTACTTGTTGTAGAAGTTATCCTAGGTTAGTTAGTTGTTTACTTGCTTTAATAGATTAGTTGCTTACTTGTCTATTCTTGCTTTGATTATGTAGTTGCTTGTTTATTTACTTGCTTTCATAGGATAGTTGTTTATTGAATTTAAGTAGGTTAATTACAAGTAGTTTGTTATTTCTATTTGTTTATTAGATGAATAGTTGCTTTTGCTTATTCTTATGAATGAACTAGTTTTCTTTAAGTAGGGTTTGTATTTTCTTTCCTAGAACTATCCATCGATCCTCCGTTCAAAGGTTAGTTAGGGTACA
The DNA here is from genome assembly GCA_009831015.1 of Picea engelmannii. Lineage (NCBI taxonomy): Eukaryota > Viridiplantae > Streptophyta > Pinopsida > Pinales > Pinaceae > Picea > Picea engelmannii. The sequence goes on from ML779465.1 coordinate 396,465, forward strand.
TAGTTTAGATTCCTTAGTAGGGTTTGATCATTAGATAGATTTTCTTGAATAGATTAGCCCTTAGATAGCCACTTCCTTAGTTAGACTATACTACTACCAACCCTTCTACCTTGGAATATATTTTTCTACAACTCTAAGTTTACTTACCCCGGGTTGACAATTTAATTGAGGGTTTTTAGTGTGTTTTTAGTGCATATAGAACACCCATCACCTATGATTTTGGATTTGATTACATCAAAAGAGAAAAACTTGTAAACTAATTGATAAAAATATCAAATTCATTTTGCTGGAAAATAGGGGTCAAAGATAACATCATTTCTCTCGCATAATAATAGTTGTTACAAAACTAGGACATTTTTTTGGATATGAACCAATTCTTGAGAAAAAACTCTTCCAGTTTTTGAAATTCTTCTCCATCTTCTCAGGATTTGTGCCCAAAGATGATGACTAAAACAGGAAAACATTAAATGCTTAAATCTGGAAAAATGGGTTGTAAAGATTGAGTCAAATATCCCAAGCTATGATACCTATGTAAAAAATAGGATTTTGTTATTGTGTCCATTCTTGAGAAAATCCTCTTTGGGTTTTTCAAAAAGCATCTCCATCTGTTCGAAACGTGATCTTAAAGTTGACTGCAAAAACAGTCATTTCCAAAACTTGCGTAGCATTCCTTGTAGACTTTACGTAGCATGTTTGATTTCTTCAACAAAATTCATTTAGGTTGTGGATGTAACATTGATGGAGGATAAACATGAGTTATGTATCATCCATCAATAATTATCCAATTTCCTTTAACCCTATGTGTACCTACAACACTTGCATAGAGAACTGGTGTGATGTGTGGTGTAAATGCATCCTTCAGCATTTGCGTAGTGAAATTTACATAGCGCAGGTACTTTTTGCTTCAAAACTAATCCAAGTGGTGGATGCAACATTTGTGGAGGATAATCATGATTTATAGGCTAACCATAAATCATTTACCAATATTCATTATCCTTAAATATTTTTGCATCATCTGCGCAGCGCAAGGTCGCTATACAAACTCTGTACATTGCAATTTTCAGCAAAACTCAAAACTGGTGTGTTTGTAATGGTTCCTCAAAAAACAAAAATGGTGTAGGCATGAACCTAAATATCAACCACCTCTACAAGTAGCTCTAACCTCCTTCTAGATTCATCATTGACTTGCATCCTTTTCTTGAGAGACCTATTTTCTTTTTTCAATGATAAGTTTTGTCTTTTCAAGCTTCTTACCTGTCTGAACAACAATGCACTTTTTCTCAGTTTTGACTGAGCATTTGAGAGAGATACGCAAACATCATCAATGGTTGGCCCACATTCTTGGAAATGATTCAAAATGATGAGTTCAGATACTCTTTTCTCTTCTCTAAGATGGATAATTAGGTCTTGATCCTCCTTTCTTGTATTTATTTTTCCCTTGAGTGGCCATGCGGCAGATATAAGATAAAAAACTGAAACTGGTAAAGGAAGGGAGGTTTCAAAGGCTGAAATATGTCAGTAAACTTTGCACATTGAGTAACAAGGCTAAGGTTTACATCAAAGGGTTAACCATAGGGCAGAGTTAAATCTAGATCTTAGACTTGCAGGTATAGGGTATTTGGTAGACATTAGGATTTACCTTTCATCACTTACACAGTGAAAATAGAGGATGTGTAGCATGAGCATAGGATGCGTAGCGTGCTGTCAGGTATTTGCATAGAGGGTGGAGTAATTCAATTTTGATGTGGAGCATAGGCCTGATCATTGGAGGAGGATGTTATGCAGTGAGAAATAGGTGATAAAAGACAAATGTAAGTTGAGAAAACATGATTTTGATAGAGATAGGTCTGTTTGGGATGACAAGACACTTTGGGTAGTGCCTAGGTACTTTCATAGTGTCTTTACACAATATGTACAAATTTATGCAATTTAAGTACAAAAAACACTCCATAGGTAGTAAAAATTCCATAATTATCTTTGATGACCCTCCAATATAGACAATATGTCATTATGCTCCATGACATCATCAAAAAACCACTTCACCTAGACCTATGACTTGACTCTTTTCCACATTCCAATTAGATTTTATTTGAAAATGACCCAATGAACTTGACAACATTTTTTGAGACACAACTCTTTAAAGGTACACACACACTCAATTACTCAACTTGGAACGCACTAGTCTTCTCAGGACCAAGGCATGACTTTGCAAACTAATGACAACCTTATATCTCTACCTTGAAAATATTGATGTTAAGAGAGAGTAACCTTCGTTTCTTACTAGGGATATGCCATCATTCATCCATTCCTTCACTCATGAATTTCAGTTGTCCTCCATAATTTTCTATCACTAGCACCATACTTGTACCTTACATGAACTAGTACTGTACCTGTACCTGTACCTGGTTAACTTAAGAGATGTACTGAAGAAGCGGGTTGTTAGGCCCATGGGAGATTGAAGAGGTGGGTTTTCAGACTCGTGATAAAATCTCTCTAGGTGAGAGAATTGTTGGGAATTATTTTCCCGAAGGTTCTAAACTACAGCTACATGGCTCTGAGACTTCATGTCCGGCCTATTGTTGAAGCCCCAGAAAGGAAATGGGGTAGTCGAAGGACAATTGAGGAGATAAGGGTCACATTTCCTGGGGTGGGATAGGCATGTGGGGAATGAGGGACTGTAGGTTGTTAGTATGAATTGGCACCTATTATGGAGTCTTTCTTGTTGTCTAAGATACATCAGCCTGGTTAAGAATCCCTTTACCCGAATGGAGTTTAGCCCCAGCTCAGGGGTGACCCACTGTTGAGATTACTAGAAGTGTGGTCTATGGTCATGAGGAACATGGAAGGTATGCATGAAGTTGGTGGTATTTTTTTATCAAAGTTAAGTGTCAATTGTTTGTTAAATTACATGTTGCATCATTATTTATGCATTTTTTTTTATGGGTTTTTCTTGTGTATGTCGCATGTGTATTTCCATTATTAATCTGTATAAACCTGTGTATTGTCATTGTATTTGTATGCTTTAAATTCATATACAATTCAAAAAATTTCATGTGGCATAGCCCAACAAGGGGTTGGGGATGCTACATATTTGATTCTCTTTCTCTCGTTTCCATATTTTCTCATTTTTTTGCAAACTGTGTATGTCCTTTGCTAGCTAGATCTTATCTATGTAGGTTCATCCACATTTACAACATTGAATTTATGAGAGAAATCTTAAGAAGTCTTTTAGAATCTCGAAAGAAACCTTGCAACAGCTCTAAATAATCCTTGAAGTCCTTATGTGGTGAATTATGTGAAGCATTTGAAGTAATACAGAAGTATTGGAAAGATCCTAAATTTTAGATTCTCTTGAATCAACCCTACAACTCTAGATAACGGTGTTGGAGTGTCCAAAGTAAACTTGGAATAGTCAATAAGAACCGTTGTTGAGCAAGTTTTTGGAACAATTAGTTGCAACAACATTGAAGTACAAATATTGAAATACTACTTTGGAAAAAAGTTTGAGACAGAAATGTTGAGTACTTTGCACCTAAGGATGAAAATGTATGAAGAGTACCAAGAGGAATGTGAAATGGAGTCACACAAGTTGAGTAGCGGTGAAGGTTTTTTCATATCAAGTTGTCAAATTAGTCTAGGAATGGGGGAAATGTCATTATTCTTCTAATTTTCAAAAGATTCATCATGGGAGATCCTGAACAAGGACAAAAGTGTTGGCAAATGTTGTACAAAGAAAATGAAAATATTTGAAGATCAATACTGAGAAACCCTATCTTAGGGGGAGTTAGTACAGTCCAAGGAGGATTCAATGCAAATAGAGTGTATTCAAAATCTTTCCAAAAAAAAATTTAGCAACACCAACAGTGTACCAACTACAAGGGAAACAACATATTTGTTAGGGGGAGATTTTTCAAACAGGTTAGAGGATCCTATGATCATTGAAGGACCCTTACAAAAGTTCATAATAGTCAATAAGGGAATATTTATTTATCAGTTTATAAAAGGTACCTCATTGTCATTTTTTTCAAAGGGGGAGAGAATGCAATAAAACATTAGCCAGATAGAACTATGCAATGGAGTGACACATGGGGGGGAGAATGAAGAAAGAATATGTTCCTTCCAAAGAGAAGATTGCAGATATTTTTACCAAGCCATTACCAAGAGAAACCTTTGAATATCTTAGATAGAGGTAGGGTGTGATCTTGTCTTCCTTTATTTAGTAAAGAACAACATTCACTACATCTACATCTACTCCATTTTTTTTTCATATCAGTGGTAACAGATATTATTCTTAATATTTACATTACTCATCAAAATAATTTTGATTTTGTGGAAGACATGCATAGATAAAGTTAGTTATTTGAGGGTGATTTTGTGTGCATAAAGAGTCTAGGAGCATGCTTTAGCACAAGCTTCCAGAAGATCTTCTTCCCAGGGGAAAAATATACAGAGTCTCTATTTGTCATTTTTTTCAAAGGGGGAGAGTAACAATCATTAAAAATCAACAAACCCAAATGTTGATATTTATTCAAAAGGGGGGGCATATTAGCATCAAGTCCATTGATTTGGAATTCATACTCTTGAGTTTGTTGTGCACATTGAAAGGGGGAGAAGCTTAGCATCAAGGCCATTGATTTGGCAGCCAGACTCTTTTGGTTTCCATCAACGAAAAAAGGGGGGATTGTTTCACATATGTTGTCATTGATGTCAAAGTGGTCATGGACATGGTCATTTATAGTGAAATAAAAGACAAGGAATAAAATAGAAGTGTGCACGATAACATAAAGCATGACACACAAATAGAGGAAGTCATGAAAATATGAAAATAGTAGTGTGCAGAAGGATCAAAGGATGAAAGGATAAATGGCATAGAAGAATATCAATGGTGTAGAAAAGGGTGAATGACACAGAAGAAAATCTACAAGGTGATATGAACTAGTGCGATGAATGATGCAGTGAAATGTGTCAAGACAAATCTGGTGTGACGGAATAGAATATGATTAATTGTGTGGAAGAATGCACAACATAAAATATATAGGGGCTTCCGCAGTGCAAGATATTAGATATGATTAATTGTGTGGAAGAATGCACAACATAAAATATGCAGGGTGCCTTGAGCCAATGTGACAACTGGTGCAGTAAAGTGTGACGAGACAAATCCCTTATGACAAGTGACTAAGTGGAATGCGATGGGATGAATGGAAATTTGATAGTCAAGTGAGCAAGTCACCAAGAAGCGCTAACATTCTGGTGGAGAGATTGGGTGAACATATTGCATGCAAATTACGACATGATGAATACTTGTGACTTGAACCTTAGGATCCTATTATATTTACGCAGTAGGTGCACTATAGACTAGAATGTGATTTGTTGCATCATTCTTGAGGAGATTCTCTATTAATACTAGGTTTTGTTGCTAGAGATGAGTTGGAGCTCATTTGTAGGAAGATTTGGTCCTTTTTTTTTAGTCCAAGAATGTCCAATTATAACTGGATATTGATATAGTCAATATTTTTCCACAAAATAATTATCATGTTTGCACATACTTTATTTAGACAGAAGTGTAACTGACAAGACTTTGATCTGGTCAAGATTTGTCCACAATGTAATTGTCATGCATCTAGATACTTCATTTAGGTAGAAGTGTAACTAACAGGACTTTTATATGGTAAAAATATGTCCACAATGTAATTGTTGTGCATCCACATACAGGAAGGTGAACATAGGAAAATATATTATAAATCAGTATGTGCATTGATCAAATGTGTGTGGGTGCACATGAGAAAAGAAGAAAAATGTTTTGCAAATTATTCAAAGAAACTGAATTGAAGATATATCATATCACTTTTGAATTGAAAAGAAAATTATTATCAAAGGTTTAGTTGTGCAAGGAATTTTTATTAGAGAAAAATATAGACAAGGAGGCAGGGTGATGTAGGGGAGAGGGTTGGTGGTGTCCTTTTCCCAATGATATGTTGGAGTCTGTATGCAAGTTGGAGATTTCTTGTAAAGGTTGGATATTTCACCAAACTAGTCAATTGGAGTTGGTTGCAACAAGTTGGATTCGATATGCAAGTTGGATATTTCTTGTAAAGGTTGGAGCTTTCACTAAACTAGTAAGTTGGAGTTGGTTGCAATAGGTTGAAATTTTTTTTGCAAGTTGGAGCCTGCAATGAGGGTTGGATCCTTAACGAAATCAGTAAGTGGTTGCTTACTATAGATAGATTGAAATATGTAGAATGTGTAAGTTGTATCTTGAATCATGAATGGATGTCCCTCTCAGGTCGTAGCCTGATATTGTAATGAACGAATTATAAAAGAACATATTTTGTGGTTTTCTCCCATAAACTCTCTATGTACTATACATTGTTAGAATGTGATGTGTGCTTAAAGTGTTAAATATTATAAAAAGTATACATTACGGATTCACCCCCCTTCTCAGTATTGCTAAAGGTTCCAATACTTTCTTAACTAAGACTTGATTGTATCTTGGAAAGTCATCAAGCATGGACATCCTTTCTACTTTGGTGACCCTTTACAATAGATGCTCCATGTTTGGTAATGAGTAATTATCATTAAGTGATGCCTAATTAAAATTTATAAAATACACACACAATATGATGTCACTAATCATTTTTCGAACAATTAGAGGGTTGGACATCCAAGACGAATACCTGATAGTTTTAATCATCCCTTCTTCTATTATCTTATGTAATTCTTTCTAAACATGAAGCACGATCTTCAGGTTGATTTGCCTCAGTTTCTTCCTGAATGGTTTTACACCTTCTTTGAGGGGAATGGCATGTTGTGTGGCATCTTCTTGATAATATTTCAAGTCTCCATATGACCAAGTAAGGACATATTTAAATTATCTAATGAGAGCCAATAACTCCTTTATTTCAAATGGGGTCATCCCTTTTCCAAGCTTAACTATCCCAGTAAAAATATTACACTTGTTGGATCATGTTGTCATTAATGCCAATGGTTTGATTGATTGATGTCATTTATTGATGTCAAGTGATTGATTGATTTCAAAGGATTGATTGATTGATGATTGATGTAATATAATATGTATTGTCCTTGATGAGAATGCATAGATGAAGATGGATCAATGAGTT
>ML779465.1:410160-477469 GCA_009831015.1 Picea engelmannii
TGTGGTGATGACTTGTTGATGATATATTGTTGATATATGTTGTTGATATGTGCTCACATCTAAATGGTTATAAATGACAACAATGGGTAATGAATAAATGTTGAATGCTAATTGATGAGTTTTTGTGCAAGAGGGAAGTTTTGAGAAAAAGAGACCCACACTCATTCACCCCCCGCTAAGTGTGGTAGGTGTGTCCAACAACACTCCAAGACTTCATAATCTAGGTCATTCGTCAATTTTACTTTGTACATGTCATTTTGATCAAAAATTTGTTCCAAAGGGGTCATCTCTTTCAGACAAGAGTCATTGGGAAAGTCTTTAACTTTATCTGCTTCCTCGGCTAGTAAGTTTATATGGGTTTTTGAAAACTCACCCTTGTTCTAGAATAAATGTAGAATCTGACTCTCATCATAAAAAAATTACCAATGCTCTAAATTGTTAGGGATTGAGGGCCTAAATTTGACCTCCACATTGTGAGGAAAAATCTCTTCGCAAGGTTGTAAAGTGGAAGTGCATACAACCAAGGAATATGCCATGTAATTCCTTTCTCTTGGAATGGATTCAATTGATAAATAATCAAAGTTTTTTATGGCATCCTAGACAACATTTCTATATTGTTTCAACCTTAGGTTCTTGGTAGAAAAATATTTCTTAACTTAAGAAACAGTCAAATATTAATCTCCCCTTACGTGCAATAATTTGATATTCATATCAATGGTAAGATTTATCCCTAAGATGAGAGTCATGTACTCATCAATATTGTTCATGAAATAAAATTCAAGCCTATATGAGAAAAAGGTAGCTTCTTTATCAGGTGATATCAACACTACTCCAACACCTGATCCTGAACTTGATTGTGCCCCATCTAATTCCAAAGTCCAAAATCCATCCCTTTTTTATTCATCCTAAAAATGGATTCTGACAAGACACAAGTGTTGTCAATTCCTTTGTCCACAATAAGGACATGATGTGATAGGATATTTTGGTCTTTAATTTGTTTTGTAACAATATCTTCAGGATGCAAGACAAATAGATCACCATCTTGGGTTGTAATGGTGACACAAGAAAATCAGTGTGAATAGTTCCTCCCAATTTGGTGACCCACTCTTTTGACAACAATAATCCCCATGATTATGGTACGTTGATAACTGCAACATCCATATGGAAAGATATGTTCTAAAAATTCTCTAGACTCGCCTCCAAATATTCAATAATTCTGTACATTGGGATAGTCCTTGAGTCAATACTACATCTATTCTCATAAGGTCGTGTAATCTTGAATCCAAGTTTTTTCATAAATTTCAATGTCATAACATTTGTTGAGGCACTGAAGTTCAAAATACAATTGTGGAGACATAAATAATTTATCATCAATGTGATGAGGAAAGGCGGGTGATTTCAGAATTTTCTGCCATATTTCCCTGACGGGATGATTATTGGGAGATCCTTCTTCCTTTGCAAGTCTTTAAGAACTCTATTATTTTCGATGGTCTCTCCTTGACTAAAATTAATAGCAATTAATTTATCCTATTTGTGGAACTTAGAGGAAACTTCCCTGGCATATTGTAACATTTCCTTTCTATCTTTATTATCCGCAAGGGATTTCTCAAAGTTTATCCTTTATTTCTTAAAGGATAGAGTTCCTTTGGTGGTGGATTCGGGCATCTTTCCATTTTTATGAAATCCATCATACTATCAATAGCTTTAGTGTTGGCCTTTATTTATTCCATTTGTAAGTATGTTTTTGTGACATGGTAAATCTCAAATGGAGGCATAATTTGGATGAAGTTAACAACTTCATATATTTGTGCAGTTTCTTCATGGAAACCTGTGTTTTGAGGATAAGAAGAGATTAGGTGTTCCTCAATTTCACATACTCTTTCTTGGGCTTTGATCAAAGTAGAATGGCTATTTTTGCCCAATAGAAAACCATATGGATTGTTCACGATCTACATATAACACCAGTAGATGGTATCTTTAGGAGGTTTGAAATATTAAGGAAAATTATTCACAAGATTATTAAACCTATTGTTAAATTCCATAATGCCCTCATTTGGACCTCTTTTGAAATGATAAAGTTGGTCATAAAGGGAAATACAATCTTTGTTTTCCACAAATCTTTTTATGAAGAGGTCTCAAAAACATTCCCAAGAAGTAATCATTGTGGGTGGGATATTTCCATACCACTCCTTGGCCTTCCCTGTGAGAGATAAAGAGAATGTTTTCATCAACATATCCTCATATTGGTTGTGTGAGGAATAGGAAGTGAAAACATTTGAAAAGGTTTCCAAATGATGTCGATCCAATGCAAAGTCTTCACCTAAAAAGGTGGGAATCCATTTGCTAAACCACTTGGAATATCATGGGGTGATCCATGAATATTTTTCATATATAAGGGTCCATATAGTCCTTCCACCCAAATTTTTGAACCATATTTGTCACACAAGGGGTTGGTAAGGGCGGAGGACTTGGATATTTATTTTTTTACGTATGGACCATATGGATTCTATCGATAAATATTTGTAGAAGGCTTATCAAAAATGAAAATGGAACTTTCCTCCAATTGATTCATCAGGAAAGATATGGGTAAATGATTTGGGATAGACTTTCCAAGTGTCATTATGGGATCGAAAAGGATTCAAAATCATCCCAAACAATGGCACCAAAAATTTTATTGCACATCTTGTAGTTTGGGAAAATCCCAACCCAAACAACAAGTGTGTGACACAACTGAGAATACCTATCACTGTCACCTCAATAGATATCCCCATCGTTTTAGTGAAGGACAAGTCCAACACAAGGGAGGTTTCTCGGGTGACCCTAGGGGGGATTGTAAGGGGAGAAGAAAGGAGCTATAAGAACACCCTTACAAGTCAAGGTCAAGGTGATACTTTAGTCTTGGGGAAAGATTATTTGGAGTTGGTAAATGGTTTCTAAGGTTGTGTACCTGCAAAACAGCGTTAGAAAGACCAAAACAAGATGATATATGATGATATAAGCCTCAAAACCAGTGGGGAATCAACAAGAAACATTGTTGTCCCAAAATTGCAGCAGTAAAGAAATAAATATCAGCAATGAAGAAGTGATCACAGATGCAAATTAAACTAACAAAATTGATTATATGATATTGGAAAATAAATCTTGTAATTAAAACATAATGTTCCAATGTTTGAACAAAGACTTTGATAACAAAAGAGGGTTGTTAAGGAATGTTATCAGCAGATTTTTGTAACATCCTTATGGTTGGAACAATTTTTTTCTACAACAGCAAGTTCTGAACACTAAAATCATCAAGTAATCTACCCAAACAATATCTCTTAAACAATAGATCAATTATCACATCTTACAAGTAAATTTCAGCAGTAAAAAGGTTGGAAGAGAGTATAAAAGAGTGAGTTTCTTGCAGCCCTATTGTTTGTATCTTAATGTTTGTTACAAAAACTTAAACACTTGGAAAATCAAGATGCCCCTAGGGCACAAGATAACTGAAAGCATGTAAAATTTAGATCCAACCTTAAACAATTCAATCTATTTAAATTCATGTTTACCAATGCAACAATATTCAATCTCCAATGAAATTAGTGTCTTATCTATTGGGTTATGGAGTCTCTTTCTTTATGATAAGGCTTAACAACATTCCATGGGTGTAAACCCTCTTACTCTCTAGAGAAGATAAACATTAGCAAGGTCTTGCTACAAGGGTGTAAACCCTCTTACTCCTTGTAGAAATCCTTAAGCTAGTTCAATAACAATAAAAGAAAATTCCTTGATGGAGGGTGTATTCCCTTATATTCCTCCTAGGGTTTGATTAATAACCTTGAAATTAAGAATAAAATCAAAATGTTTTAGAAATACTTACCTATTCCAAGAGATAGCACGCAAAACCCTTACTTTATCAAGAAATTCCATTAAATTTCCAACAACAAGCATCCAAGATACTTCGCTAGCCTTTATTCTGCCAATAGACAAGTGTAGCATCCATTTTGCACAAGATACAAGAGATAGTGAATTTCCCAAGAGGGCCCGAAATTTCATTCCAAGGGTATGTAATTATCAAGTGATGAGTTGTGAAACTAAAAAGGTCCTCTATTTATATGAGTCCCTATAAACCAATTTGTCCACATAAAATTGTCAACAACAAATTAAAATAGGGTCAACCCCCTTTATTTTCCCTTACATCTTACAAATATAAAATTTACATAAAATAAAACCCTAAAAAGGGTGATGTCATTCCATACAAGGGTGACATGAGGCCTAAAAGTGAGATGTTGAGCCTCAAAATGTAGATCGGTGGGCCTCCAAAGGCCATGTGCCAAGATCGCATGTGCTAGAATTTCATGCCATGCATATCCTTCCTTCAAACCACATCACATCACCTTCATAAGCATCAAGCCCACCAAATCCTAGACTCCAAATGACATCAAGGGCTTAGAAAGTGAATCCCTAGTCCTCCAAAGGCCAATGTCCATGTGTAAAGGACTATGATTTCATCCTCAAATGTTGTCACACTGTCTCCAAAGTAAACATCCTCCATCCCTTGCACATAAAGGCCCCAGGGCGCTCTACCCATCATGTGGGGTATGGTGTCCATAATTGGGGTTTTCACTGAGTAAGGTCCTGCAAAGAAAAACAAGTACGCCCTTCAAGGGTCCACAAGTCACATGTATCATGACAAATAGGCCACATTTAATAATAGAACCACCCAAACATGTGCATGAAATCCACCCTTTTAAAATAGACAAATGCTTAAAGGACTTATAAAATTTGCCAAATTTAAGTATGGGAAAGTTGTCATGGTGCCCTATTAGGTAGACGAATCCCCAATTTAAGGAGTATTTCCCAAGAACACCCTCTCTAAGTCATGTAGTGATATGAAGTGGATGGGGGCATGAATTTTTGGCATGGGGTTATTGACATATCAAGGGCTCATATTGTCTCATCTATGGGTACCTTTGTGGAGGGTGTGTTGCATCCTTTTTTTGCAATGCAACATTTTTCCAAGACCTTTGTTTACCATTAATTTATTATGGTCCAAACATTGAGTGTTATGTGTAATGGAAAATAAAAAAAACATTGCAATGTGACTTGAAGTTAGGAACACATTGAATTCCATATGCACTAGAAATTAATAGACACTGCAAACACATTCCCCCATCAAGTGGGACATTTATTAATTATGTGTTTTCATTTTTAAAAGGTCCTTCATTTTTTTATGAAGGAGAATTTCATTGCTCTCAGGACCTTAGGGTGAGCATCTAGAAGGATAATTTTTGGATTTTAACTTTTTTAGATACAACACCTTTGGGGATTTATCCCCTTCTTCCCACAAAATAAGGTACAAGCCCTTCTAAGGGTCAATGAGCCCAAAAACCCAAAACACGAGGAAACAAAATGGAAGGGACATGGAAATTGGTAAGTATGTGTGAGAATGGGATGATGACCATTCAAGGAGACCCCCTAGTAGCAACCATTTTCTTGAGGGTGAACCACTTACTAGGAAACCATGTCAACCACCAAGGTGAAATGAGGAAAAAGGTATAATTTCCAAGAAAAAAAATTCATAATCAATAAAGAAATCTTTTCAACATTCTCAAATGCTTCAATTATTAAAATGGCACTTACCACAAGATCGTACTTGTTACCTCTTGAAGTAAGACCTGCTATCCTTTTTGGGCTATGTTGGTGTGGTGGATATTATTGTTGATGATGAATAGTGATGTGTGATGAGAGGAGGGGCTTTGTCTTCTCATCTATCTCTCGACACTCCATGTATTCAACCTGCGGGCCTTGATACATCATCTCCTTAGTTAACCCTATCTCGGGGGGTAACACGCAACAATAAGCAATAGATTATTTTTCAAAAGGGTCTTATACTCCTCTTTGAAGGAATTTTTTCCTTAAAACATATGGTTGCATAAAATATTCAAAGGTAAATTGAGGTAAAGATTTGATTGTATATAATTTTCCTAAGTTTATTTTAAAACATGGTAAGTAATGTGGAAATCACCTTATGTTCTTTTGATCATAATTAGATTAACATGTTTTTTCCTATCCTCATTTGTACGATTTCAAGGTACCACCTATTTTGTCTCCATTTCTCCATATCATCACAAACCAACTTCTTGTTACTACCTAGATCATGTACATGCATGACCAATAATAATCCACTCATTGTTATGATAATTCTATTATGTTCAAAATAATCTTTGGATTGTTTTCCATATCCAATTTTAGCTTCCAATTTAGTGAAGCTACTAGACCATAGTTCGTAAATTGATATCGCCTAACCATCCTCATCCATTACCAGCAGTAAGACTATTTAAAATAGAGTGCCCAAAGGAATTGTACATGCCAGAGCCTACAACATAATGAGGAAACCACAAATGGTCATATATGAGCCATTGTCGTTGGACAAATTGGAAGGATACCCAGAGTATAATGCAATAAAACCCATGCTTGAAAATGCAGGATTGTTATCATTTCTCCAACGCTTCAAGGGACACAATGACTCTATCACGAAGCTATTCATGAGGAGATTTAATGGGAAAATTGCATGAATTTGGGATGTCATTATGATATTATCATAATAAATGATCGAGCAAGCCATGAGTTTTCCCAAACTGGAGAACATTGGTTTAAAAACAAATAAATGGAACAGGGGACATGGACGTGGTTTTTGTGTCAAATAGAGTAGACGCTAGATTGGAAAAGGGGAATTCCAAGGTCATGGATTAAAGAGAAGTGATGGGAATTTTTATTCATTCTTTAGAAATTCATACTGTGTGAATTCTGGTACACCATTATTTTTCTATACCACATTCGCTTTCTTCTGAATTTTGAATCAGGGAACTATATAAATTTTCCATTTTTCTTATGTAATAGTTTGGAGAAGATGTCTAAGAGTGTCCACTAAAACCCTAAGAACATTATCAGTAATATATATCACCATGGTCTCATCCATATACTAATAAAATATTAATTGAAGAAGAGGAGCAACAATTGGTATGCATTTTTGGTTTGAAATGAATTCTTTAAAGAAAGCACAAAGTTGGTTGAAATGCCTCGGAAGGATGCCATTATCCTTGATGATAATGAATACATTAATAAAGGTGAATAAATTATCTCCAATGGAGATAAGTGATTCACCATTTAAATACATGATAAAGTAGAAACATCGTCACAGAGAAAATTCGGGTGGCCAACATTGAACACATGAACTACACCCCAAAGATTTACCCAGAGCATGGCCAAGTAGAGGGCCAAGAAGTAGAGTGCCAAAGTTACTACACCAATTTTGACTTTCCCAAAGCATAAGACTCCTATGAATGATAAGGAGGTATAGACATGGCATATTTTTATTTAGTAGAAGGAAAATGTCAAACCCTAGCCCAAGAAATTGAAAACCAAGAACCATGAACCTAAAGCTTCCAAGGGTTAGCTCAATCCAGATGATAAAGTAACACCTATGATGGATGAATTTGAAAATAATGCAGAGTATAATGAGAATATACAAAAAGCCATGTTGACAATCATTCCAAGTCATCCCACTGTTTCGAGGAAGAAGAACAAGGAAATTAATAAACTGAAGAAAGAGATTTGTGAATTCAAGGTGTTGGACAATCATTTGAAGAGTGAGAATGAAATTCTCAAGGAAAGGAATGCACGGTTACATGTGAATGTTGAGAAATTAGTTAAGGATAATAATAAATTTCTCAATAACACTAAGAAGTGGTAAAAATAGACTTGAATGATGATCATAGATAACCGAGCCTTGACAAAGAAGCTTAGAGAATAAAATAAGAGGATGATGTCCAATGTCATCATTTATATTGGAAAACAACCCTGAATGAACAAAGGAATGATTTTTCTATAGTTTTGGGAACAAAACATCAATTTTTCATTGCTCGAGGATGTGAAATAACTTTGGCATGGGGTGATGTTAGGTCTTTAAATTGGCAGTCTCTTTCTACTAGTAAAACCCTCTTTTAACCTATTTTTTCCTCATGTTTACCTAGTTGCGCCTAGAGGCGCATTTTACAGCCCAGTATTAGGACGATGTGTGATTCCATGCCTAAATTCAACATGGAGTTGAGACATGTCACTCTTGAATAATAATAAAAAAATTAAGTAAATGAAAATTGTATATGTCATCTCTAACCTTTTTCACTCTCGTTTTACAGTGCAAAAGGAAGGGTTTACACATAGAGAGATTTGATCCCTCTAGGAGCTTCGTAGAACCGGAGTTAATATGGGTCTATACTGGTTACCTATCACATCATCATGATAACTAAGGATTTTGATGAACATTCTATTATCGATAAATAAGGTAAATTTTTCATTAATTCATGACAATTTCCATTGTTTTATAAGATTAGGATGATTATTAATAGGCTCAATGTTAATGACATTTTCCTCCAAGTACAAATCCTGCAACACACAGGGATCCTACAACAGCTTTTTCATTTGACATATTAGTAGCCAGTTTGGGACAAAACCACGATATGCATTTTGCTTGTAGCTAGGTCAACATGGAATGTTGTCCACATCATAAAATTCTAGAAGTCGAGGAGTACGTTGATTGAAGTTCAAAGGATTGGGACCATTGTTTCCAATGATTTCTAAAGCCAAGATTGATTTGGATAGAGATCTTCAGCTAATGATATCCTCATGTATTTCCAATGTCATGAGTGTTGAGGAAAAGGTATGAAGAACCTTACTCAAGAATTTTCAGATCTTTCTAGGCTAAGGAAATATAGTTGGGAATGTTACCCAAAGTTTATAGCCTTTAATTCAAAACAACATCTTAATCCACAGGTAATATGCACAAGGGACTAAGGATGATTTTATATGTTATATGTAACTGTGAAAAAGAAAAGAGGAAAAGATATACATAAGTGTGTATGGGAAAAGAGATGAGAATAAAAGTAAAACTGAACAATATCATTAAGATAAGCATATGAAACTGAAATAAGAAATCTAATTTTTACTGAGATACAAAGTAGAACTATCTTTACAAACCCCTGCGAGGGTGGGACCAAATTCAAACTTAGAAGTCTCTGATGAGCACCATACAAAAAGACTCTGACAAAAAAAAAATGAACCTAAAGATATGGATCAACTTACCATAATAATGTTGTCACTTGACTCTGCAAAATATTCTTTATTGGTCATGAAATCTAATCCATAAACAAACAAGAACACACAGACTAACAAACATATATCATACACCTTTAGAAATAATTTGTTGAAAGATATGATTCAGTTTTGAATCATGTTTCCTTCAATAAGACCCTATTGTCATCAAGATGGTTAAGCTTTCTAGTAAAATCAAAATGAATGAATAAAAGAATTGTCTCACAAGTATAGAGAAGACCTTATATCAGAAGTTCTCCTTCTATTCTCTCCCCCTTTTTTCTCTTTAATTGATTGAGCTTTTATTCTTTCTTAATAAGTTATGGTAGTTCAACTACTTTTCTTTTGTTAAGCTTAATTAGCTTAACTAATTAGTTGAGACAAATAAATAATAATATATATAGATAAGGGTCTATTTAAATAATAACTAAATAGGTGGGAACCCTTGTCACTCTAATTTTCATTTCTTTAATAATCATGAAAATATGAAGTATAATACCCCAAAAATTTAATTCAAA
Organism: Picea engelmannii; assembly: GCA_009831015.1. Classification (NCBI taxonomy): domain Eukaryota; kingdom Viridiplantae; phylum Streptophyta; class Pinopsida; order Pinales; family Pinaceae; genus Picea; species Picea engelmannii. Next base: position 419,811 of record ML779465.1, read on the forward strand.
CATCCACCTTGTAACTCCCATCCTCATATTAATAGTCAAATATTTTAATATCGAAAATAAAACATGACTATATCCAAAAATAGCATTATGTCCATGTTGTCCAAAAATTATGTCTAAATGTGTATATAATGTCCAAAATTTCTATCTATTCAATAAAATATTGTCCTCAAAAGAAAATAGCATTAACAGCATTAAAAACCATATTTTTCTATGAGAGGCGGTTTGCCTCTTTTCACTATTTCTCTCTTTTGATCTTCCTACTATTTTTCCTTCTATAGCAGCTTCAAGCTGATTGGAATCTTGAGGATGGATTTCCCTGATGACATGGGAGAAATTATCCTTGAGGATATGGGAGGAGACTAATTTAGAGGAATTTTTGGAAGACTTAGGGGAATTGGCCACATTTTTACCTTTATCAATCTATGGTTCGGGCATAGTGGTTTTAAGACTTTTTCTTGCATGTGAAGACTGGGCTAGTGAAGCAATGTGATCATCCTGGGAATTTGGATTAAATGGTGGTAGAGGAGGGGGGAATGGAAACGATATTGTAGGCCACACATTATGATGTGCAACAGGATGATGGATGATCTCTTGCCAACCATCATTGGCAGGTGGTTCTGGCTGCATAGAAACATGAGGGATAACATGGATACCTGAGAATTTTTGGTTTGGTTGGAAAGGAGGCCTCTTAGGCATAGGTTGCATAATTCCTTGGCCAACTAGATTGAAAAAACATCTTGGAAAAGTTGATTTAGTTATTGTGGATCAACATCAAAATGTATTGAGGATCATGGCCCTTTATGGCCTCTTTGCCAATTTCTTCCTCTACCTCTGTTTACACCTCTATCATTGTTTCCCCTACTAAAAAAACTCATCCTGAAACAATATTTCAATCAGAATATGAAAATATTTAACAAATCATTCGCTAATAATCTACCTGAATAAAATCAAGATGTTGGTTCTATTATTCACAAACAAAAGCATATGCAATCCATCCATTAACACAATTTCGCCAAATCCAATTTAGTAATTAACTGCAATTGAATAGGGAATGAAAAGGTCATTGGAAATATGAGGGGGTTTATAATGAACGAAAAATGGTAGCATGGACGCAAATCAACAATGGATATTGTTCAAGCAATGCACAGTCATTTTCTTCCAAAAAAATATCTCCATGTCACAATTTCCAATCCAGAATTATTATCCAATCCTTTTGGATATTTTTTATTTAAAAATGATATTCAAGATAACATAACAGGGGGTGGATAAATGTTATTGGTAAGGTGGCGAGCATATAATGAACAAAAAATGAAACAATGAATTTGAAAAAAATGATTATTGTTATGTTACAAGAAATAACATTTAAAATCAACATTGCCAATATCTATAAAATCATTTGAATATCCATTGTTTTACATCCAAAACTTTCACCAAATTTGTTTTTGTGATAGCACTGTTGAAATGTACACTTGAAACTGAGAGGGGGGGTGAATCAGTGTCAAAAAACATTGGACAATTTTCCACTTTTCATAAATTAATTAAACAACATATATTTATTTCAATTTCTCAACCAATATATAAAAGAATAAATATTTTATTTATTTATTGAAATTTAATGAATACATAAGATCAATCTTCATCTTCAAACAATTATGAGAGACCCAACTCTTTGTTACAAGATTTGGCTTGTAGTTCTCAGATCCAACTGAGAAATGAGGAATCCAACCCTCATAACAAGTCTCAGCTTGTTGATCTCAGATCCAACTGAGATGTGAGGAATCCAAACCTCATACAAAACCCAGCGTGTAAATAGGAACCAACCTGATATAATGAAACTTCATTCAATCCATTATATATAAATATATATACTTCAACAAATTCAACTACATATTTTGTTCACCATACGTCCTTGTTTATATAGTCTCCTAAGAGGTATGAGTTTGAAGTATTATGTCCCTTTGTTTGAACCATTACACCTATTCATACCTCTTCATTTGAATTAATAATAATAATTTTGATTATTATTATTATTATTAGTTTGATTTAAAGACTCCAAATCCCTTGTTTTTCATTTTATTTTGTTCTATCTAAAAACCTGCCACTGCAAATGTTGCATAAATTGAGTTCTATGGAGGCACTTCCTTCAAACCATGTTTTTCATATGACCATATGCGCATAACCACGGGCTTATTAATTTAAGTGATGCATCTTATTTCACCCTTATTCCTCTTATTACAAGACCAATGTTTCGTGCTTCATAATTCTTCCCCTTTTTATTTTTAGCCCCCATATGTCCATTGTTGGGATCCTGTTCTTCGGGTTTCGGTGCTCTAGAACTTTTCTTCTTTTCACCAAGTCATTTTATCTTTGAAGTGATATCTTTTGGAGTGTTATATTTCGAGAAAATTCAATTCACAGTTTTAATCCTCATCATTGATCACAATTTTAGATCAATGGTCTAATCATTATTTTTAAAAGACTCATTTCTCACAATTTTATTATCCTTATCTAATTGTTGGGATTCAATCGTGAGATGGACGGTTGTCATTTCCTCCAGTACTTCGAGGCTTCAAGAGTTTTTTCTTTTTATAAACTTCCAATTCTCCTGGACTAAATTTCACCGAAGTGTTAATCTTGAGTTGATGTGTGTCCATAACCTTCAATGGTCTAGATCTTATTTCGGAGCTTCGGTAATCCAGAACTCTGAGTTACTAGAACTCTAAAGTAGTTTAATTCCTCTGGAGTGATAACCTACTGAATAAGTCATAAAGAAATGGTGATCACATGTTGTCAGTTAACACCTCTACTTACACTATCCTTCCACTATGCTTGATCAATGGTTGAGAACGCTCCTGAAGTAGATCATTGGTTAGCATTACTTCATGATTTATGCTTTACTATATCCTTCCACTATACTTGATCAACAATAAATAATGCTCCTAAATTAGATCAACGATTATCATTAACTTTGTGATTTATGCTTTACTCTATCCGTCCACTCTACTTGATCAATGGTCGAGAATTCTCCCGAATTATATCAATGATTAGTGTTACTTTGTGATTTACGCTTACTCTATCCTTCCACTGTACTTGATCAATGGTCAACAGAACCTAGAAGATATTAGATCAACGACCATCATTAACTTTGCCCTTCGGTGCTTCAAGTATATGTTGATAGTAGAAACTGGATATCCCCAAAGGAATTACTCTAGGAGTGACGTATCTTGATGTCGTCACTGTTGATGTGGCACTAGATGAGTAGCTTCCACGTGTCACCTAGATTCATGACTTTCACATACCTAAAGTGCCAACTAGACCTTGACAACTTTCACCATCTGAATGTGCCACGTGTCCTTCTGATGTGGTCTTGCTGACATGGATCTTCTTATGTATCGCATGTCCTCCTCCTAGATATAACATTCATAGGTACTCTAGATCAACACTTGACTGGATTTCCTGATCTGACGGTCAATGGGAGTTCATGACTCTGGAGCTTCAGGGCTTTGGAGGTCCAATTGTTTCTCCAATTTCCACCGGAGTTGGTCAGCACCGGAGTTGACTGTCTCTTGATATGATGGTTCCCATATTCTGCTTCATATCAATGGTTGTCTTTACTTCAAGGCTTTGGCCTTCGGGTAATTTCATATATTCTTGGCCTATTTTCACCAGAGTGGTTAGCGCTGGAGTTGAGTGTCTCTTGATATGATAGTTTTGGATTGTCCTAAAATGATAATGGACAACTCCTATCCGTCATCTCTTCTAAGCCTCCTATGTGTGATCTATTCTGAGATTTTGGGTTTATACTTGGATTCCAACTAAACCAATATTGTTGATCTATTGGGAATTTGATACCTATCACGTTTTTTCAATGTGATTTCCCTTCTGAGATTCGATTAATGTTTCTTTCTTCTGATCGATTTCATCGCTATTTCTCTTGAGCTTTTTAATAATTGTTTGTGCATTCATTTATGCATTGATATTCAATCGCTAACCCTCCTGAGCTCTTAATTCTGTGTACTTTGTTATTCCTTTTGTACATGGATTCTCTGCATCCTACCTCTCCTAAGATTTAGAATCATAGGATCATTGTTGATCTTATCTTGATCAATATCGATCACAAACTACTTCTGCTACTAGGTGATCTTCCTCTACCCCAAGGTGATCTTCCTTTTACTATGACTATTGTACATGTTTGATTCATGTTTCCATCAATGGAAACACACGATCAATAATGCCAACAAGAACTCCTTTAAAACTTCACATGCAGGATCTACAACAGTCCTTTTAAATCGTGCAATATAAAACTCAAGTGGAATTAATATGATTATATAAAAATAAAAGAATTTCATTTCTCCTTTTAAACTATCATAATTTTCGGTGGGATATTTTTTATAAAACAATTTAGTTGTCATAATTATACAGAATTCCCCAAACATTGTGAGAGGAAGAGAAACATAGAGGTATCATCTTTCTATTACATCATATTCACATCACAACTTCCAATAACAGCTGCAAACAAATCGGGATTGAAAACCCCATGTGACTCTGGTGGACATTACTTTCATAACAATTCTTTTAAACTCAAAAATCATTCAAACCACCTCATAGACCAATAACAAACAAGTTGTAAGTTTGTGGGAGACCTCAATCTTTTCAACTATTGGGTTGAATATTTGGACAAGACTTTGAAGCTAGTTCTATAGTATTCGCGTGTCCACATTTTTGGATGGGAAAACAAGGTTTAGGACTGGAAAATAGGCACAGGCCTCAAGGCATGGATGCAAGCAAGGCCAAATACTTAATTCCAAGGGTGACTGTAATAAAATACATATATCTTTATCGCCTTTTTAAAACAGTGGCAAGGAAAACACAAAATGACTGCGAGACTTCGAAAGTGTCGATATGCAGTAAGGATACAAAACAATAATCACGAAAATGATTGTGGGTCTAATAATTCAACAAAACTTTAAAAAAGGATTTTCTTTTATTCATTCACCTATGTATTGTAAGAGGAAAATAGGCCTAGAGCAAGCATATAAGCATAGGGCTTGAAACGTGGGTTGCGAGCAAAACAAAACCCAATTATTTTCCTTCAATAGACAACAGGAAAACAAACACCTACTCCCACAATTACTTATCAATAGCCATATCATAATAATATCACCTTCGCTCCAGGCCCATACAACCACACAATTCAAACAGAACAAAATGTCAAACGCTATTTCCAATTTGAAACATTTTAATTCCAACATGAGGAAACCCAATTCAACATGCGAGTTATATGGCCAAAATTCCCACAATAAATTCATTAAAAGATTCAAAAAACAAACATATTCCACATGCAATCTACAAGAGCCAACATAATAATTTTATTTGGAGCATAGTTGACCATCATGAATGGAGAGATAAGAGCCAACATACCTGTGAGAAGAATGCCAGAAAGCTTAAGAGCACAACTATTTTTCTGCCAACGACCGAGCATAATTGAGGCGTTGATAACCAAAGTAGAAAATGAATGCGCAGAGAAGGGAATGTTGGTTGTGGAGCCTGATTATCTTCTTGATTCAAAGATTTTTTACTTCCAACTGTGTTTATACCCCATGAAGTATTTACACACCAGAAGTATGTACACTCTTCCACGCGGGGGGGGGTGTAGAGGGGGGGTACCCCCTCTACGAGGTCCAGGGGGGCTATCCCCCCGATTGGGGGGTTTGGGGGAAAGTGGGCCCCTAGTGGGGGTTTGGGGGCAAAGCCCCCGAAGGAAAAATTGCCTTGTAAATGTATATTGTAATTTCATTGTAAATTTGGACCATTCATTATAAGGTCGCGGATATAACGATAGAGATTATGTTAGGGTTTTTTGCCCTAGAAGGCAACCCTCTTTTATGAGGGAAATGTATTGTGGCTATGGTCGATGGTGAATATTGTATTCTAAGAGAGGAGACTGTGAGAGAAATAAGAGGAAGTTGCAGCGGGCTTTGTTGTAGGTTGTATCCCTTCATTTGTTGGATAATAATAAAGGAAGGCCCTGGAAATTTCTCTGGTGGACGTAGCCCACACTGGGTGAACCACGTAAATCTGTGTCTCTCTTATATTGTGTATCTTCTGTGTTTTGTTTCCACATTTGTTTTATTTTATTGCTTCACGGTCCTATTTTTCTAACAGGGAAGGTGGTAGATTCGAGGTAGGGTAAGAACTACATGCAGTAAATGAATGTGTTTTCCCTTATTTTTCATTTAATGCCATCAACCACAGCCAAAAATAGAGCTATTCCAATTTCCAAAAACACTTATTCCAATCATAGAATAATGCCATTGTATATCTAAATGAATATAACAGAAAGTGCCATTTCCAAATTCAAATTTGAATCGGCCTCTAATATGAACTCCATAACCATAATGGCCCATTTAACACTTAGCATAAAAATAATATGTCCCACATTCCTCGCTAGTGTTATATCATATCCAACATAATGAGGATTTTCCCATGCATGCAAATAGACCATGAGTGGTATATTATGGATATTTGAAACAATATATCAAAACTTAAGGGTAGCAAGAGTGGAATGATATGTTTGATAAACATTTATTTTATTTTGAAATCAAATTTCTAGCACCCTTATCATCCATTAGTTTCACATGTAAATAGGTTAGGATTTCCACTCATATTCTTCAAAACTATGAATTGTTTTCGCAAGATAATTAGGAGCGCAAATAAGAAGAGTGCTTTCTATCATTGCTTTTATCAAGGGGTCCCACCTATCTAGTATTATTTAAGATATGTATAAGTAATAATGCATTGCAACTTATTTGTAGGTAGGAACTTTTTGTTGCACTTATTTTAAGCGTCAACAAATTGGCAACTCCACAAGGAAATATGTTCTCAACAGATTTAGAACTTAGAATGCTAGGATCCATAGACTGGTAGAAGTAGGTTATTGAAACTGCTCAGAAAATAGTTATGCAACAGGTGGAAAATGATTGTTTAATGGAAAAGATGAGATGGGATTTCAGGGAATAACTTATGTAAAGTGAGATGTATGATGGGAAGTGGTCATGTATGCATAACAATCAACAAGGTTCATAGCTAATAACATTTTTTTCTTGAAACTTCAAGGAGAATGCTTTTGATATGCTCTTAGATATCATAATGGAGGGAAGAAAAGGGATAACATAAACTAGGAAGAAAACAAAACTAACTATACTACAACATTATTGAAAGAAAAAAGTTATTCCATAAGTGTCTCAAAAAAAATATATTATATCAGTTGTGTTTATCTTGTTTTTATTGATTAACAATACCCACAAAATGGCATCATTATGGAAAAACTATTCCAAACTTTATTTCTTGTGACTATGCAAAACAAACAATAGAAAATAAAACTCAATAAACCAAAGTGACAAAAAAAAGCGTAAGATAAAAATATATACAACAGTCATATTTACACAAAATAGAACTAGTGGTCAAGATGGCTCCACATAATGCTTCAAGTGGGAACCATTGGTACTATAAAAAAACAATCGCTTATCCATGTCTTTAAGAAGGTATGAATTTGTGATTAGGATAAAAGCGATTTTGAAAGGACCTACCATAACTTTTGGAATTTAGAATGTCTCCCTCTCTCAGCATGGGTTGAATCCCACAATAAGACCTTGTCATCAATTTTAAATCAAGTGGTCTTTTCTCTTTTGTTAAAATACTTCTTCATTGTTTGTTCCCTCCTTTTTATATTTTCCAAGGAAAAATTTATTTGTTCTTCTAGGGCTAGTAGTGTATTTATCCTTTGAGAAATATTAGAAGAATGTAATTCTTCAGTCTATAGCATCAACTGTAAGGAAGAAATATCTACTTCAATAGGAATAATAACCTCTTGGTTGTATACGAGATGAAAGGGATTAAAGCATGTACTTGATTTGGTGGTTGTACGGTCTACCCAAAGAGCATAATTGAGGAGTGTGTGCCACTGGCAAGGTTTGTCATATATGATTCTCTTTATAATCCTGACCGGGTTTTTATTAGTAGACTTTGGTTATCAGTTTCCCTGAGGGTAATAAGCAGATGAAGTGAAATTCTTGACACCTAATTTAGCGAGAAATTGGGTCCATTTTACAGAAATAAATGTTGGACCATTATCTGTAATGATTTCTAATGGAAGGACAAATCTGGAAAATACATTAGACTCCAAAATATAAATTACTTCTTCATCTTGCTCATGTCTAAGAGTGACAACCTCAATCCACTTATTAAAGTAATCAGTAGCTAGAAAAATAAAGATATGCCCTACAGAAGATGAAGGATTGATTGGACAAAGAAATTCTAGACCCCACTTAGAAAAAGGAAAATCTGGAAGGATAGGTTGCAGAGGCATGGAAGAAAGACATTCTTTGCCAGTGAATTTTTGGCATTTATCACATGAACTTACAAATTTATAAGAATCGTGAAATATCAAAGGCCGGTAATAACCATTTCTTATGATCTTAAAAGTAGTAGTTTTAGAAGAAAAATGGACACCAATATGGATGAAAAATGTTTATGATCCATGTACTTTGTTTAATAATTTATGCGCTTCTTCATCATTTACACATCGTAGCAGAAAACCATGAGTAGAGCTTCTAAACAAGGAGTCCCCTAAAATGATATATTTAGAAGCTTCAATGAGGAGTCTCCGTCTTTTATGAGGATCCAACTCATATGGGAACCTTTGATACTGCAAATAATACACTAGATTTTTATACCAAGGATGCTCATATATAGAGATATTTTGATTTTGAATATAAAATAGCATTGAAAGAGGTTTATCTTGATCCTCAAGTTCTTCACTTGGATCAGCATGTTGATCTAAGTGAAGGGATAAGTCTCATCCCTTTATTGTCTTTGAAGTCGTGATTTTCAAATCATGCTCCTGAATTTTTGCAATCCAATGTGCAAGTTTTCCTGAAATATAAGTTTGTGAAAGTAGAAACTTGACAACATGCAAAGGGACTTTTACTTGCGTAGGTTTTCCCAAAATAAAATGGCGAAATTTTTCTATAGATTTGATAAGAGCGAAAGCATGTTTCTCAATATAAGAATATTTGACTTCGTTGTCTAATATACTTTGAATCATGTGAGCTACATGTTTTTCATTGTTCTGGTCTTCAAATTGTAAGAGGATAGTAGAAATTGCTTCCTCAGTGGAATTGGTATATACTATGAAATCTTTCTCAAAATTCAGTTTTGCCAAAACCAGCGTAGAACTGATCATCTTATTAATCCTAAGGAAAGCATTCTCGACATCATATGTCCAAGAAAAAGAATGATATTGCTTCAAAATATTATGGATTGGTTTAACCATGACAGCAAAATCAGGAACAAATCTACGAATAGAATTAATAATGTCCATGAAAGCTTGAACTTCTTTCTTGGAGGTGGGGGCAGGGAGGTTTAGAATGGCAGTAATCCTCTCAGGATCTATACTTATCCCTGAATCATAAATAATTTTACCAAGAAGCTTACCCTTTGTGACACCAAAAATAGACTTGGAAGGATTTAAAGAAACACCAAATTTTCTGCAGCGCCTGAGAACTTTTCTAAGATGCCCGAAATTATCCAACTGGTTTTTAGAATAAATAGTCAAATCATCAAGATAAAATTGGATAATATTACTGATTAGATCATCAAAATATATATTCATGGATATTTGAAAGGTGGCACCTACATTAGATAAACCAAATCTGACCGGTAGTTTTTCGAATAGGAACCAAATTTGAAACCCATTCAGAATACTTCACTGGAAATATTGTATTAGCTTTCAACCATTTTTCCAATTCTTTCATAATAGTGGCTTCAAGAACAATATTGATGGGTATTTTCCCTTTCCTAACTAGTTTTTTCCATTCCTTTATAGGAATGGCATGTTGTATGAGAGAAGGATCAAAACCACGAAGATCCCAGTATGACCAAGAAAAAACATCTTGAAACTCACGAAATAATTCTGTGAATTTCATTTTCTCTTCATCAAAACATTGGGCACCTAATTTAATGATATTTGGAGATTTGGACATCCCAATATTCAAGGAAATGGTATCAACAACTTTCCTTTTTGACTCCTCCTCTTTATGTGTTTCTTTGTTGCCTACATCACTTGACGAAAATAAACTTTCGAGAGGAGTCAAGCCTTTAGGAAAATTTTCGTCTTCAATAGATATGATTTATTTGGGATTAAATGGTTCATTTTGTATGAAAGCACAAATACCTTCATCACTAGGGAAAACTTACCATGATTCGACATTGTCAGGGAGGTGAGGATGGTATAGAGATTGGAACGTACAATCAGGTCTTTGAGGTAAAAGTTTCCGAGTAGGGGAAGTTGCAAAAACAACTAATCTAATAGCCATTGAATTAAGTTCCCTTTTAACATGAGTGATGTTAAATGATAATAGATTTGAATTTAGTATCCAAACATCTTGGGTATAATGCTTATGTAACTTATTGTTTTGTACATAAATATTTTGCACAAGGTTCACAACAAGTTCAGAATCACCAAAGACTGTAAGGTGGCCACAACCAAGGTTATATGCATTTTCAATCCCCAATAATAAGGCCTGAAACTTAGCAACATTGTTTGTACAAGAAAATTCCAACCTATAAGAGAAATTGTGAATTTTACCTATAGGGGAATATAGAATGATGTTGGATCCATTACATTCATTAGAGCATGAGCCATCAAAATGCATGTACCACATGCCATCATCAAAATCAACTAGTTCAAGAATAGTATAACCTTCATTGACAAATATAGAGGGCACCCCTAAATCTTCTTCGAGATAATTTACATTGGGTGGAGGGACACTCTCTATATAAGGTGAAAATATTCCGTCCCTAAGAACTATAATGTTCTTTCTCTTTCGAGGGACAGAAAAATGTGTGCCATCAAGTGAAAGGTATCAATTAGTTAAGGTTTGCCAATCCCTTCCCAAAATAATTGAGTAGTTACTCATTGGCATGTCAATTACTTGGATATTGAGAGTTTTTCTTATCTCAGTATGTGCACACAAAACTAGGGTTACATCCTTGATTTCACCTGTAGTTGATTGTTCCAAATTATTATAAGAGACCATGCTTCTAGAATTTTTCATTGGTACAAGATAATCCAAGCTCTTCCATGATCATTTTAGACATCACACTTGGACCAGATTTGCCATCAATTAGGCAACAGTGAGCTATTTTATCCATGATTTTTACTAAAATATAGAAAGGGGGGTTTTTTATAGGGTTCCTAAAGTTATTTACACCTATCCTATTTACAGTTGAATCCTCTTCCTTCGACTCTTCAAATAGATTGGCTATGGTGGAAACCTTACCTTCCATAAAGTTCTTAAGATGGTTCTATTGTTTGGGGACAACAACCATGTCCAAAAGGGTAGCATCAGCTTTGATATTAGCCAATTGGTTAAGGATATTGTACTTAGAAGAGGGAAGATAAAATTTTCTCTTGCCAGTGTAAGATTTATTCCTGGTATTGACTACCATAACATCCTCTAGTTCGACCCAATATAAAACAACGATCGTGGTATCGAGACTTTTTCCAAAGATCTTATCTCTAACATTTATTTTTACTTTGCATGTGTTCTCATCATGATTTTCTTCAGAGAAGTTAGACCAACTACGAATCATAATGGAATTTGGTTGAAAAGTTCTTTCATTGGTATTTCTAAAAGGCGTTAGGGAAGAAGAAGCAGCTCTGGGGGAAGAGGAAGGGGAAATTCATTTTTGTTCATAAGTTATCATCCTATTATTCATATATTGCATGCGTTGTAGAATGGTAGACATGTATGTTTTCTTAACCAAGTCTCCCTTAGGAAGACCAGTCCTTTCAAGTTTCTCTTCATATTCTAAGGAAGACTGAAGGGTAGAACCAAGATTGTCAATATCCTTTTCTTCAAGTCTATGGCGATAAGGAGAAGGTAAAGAATTATAATAATGCATGAACGCAACTTTATTTTGAGGACAGATTAGTTTGGGAATTTGATTATATAGCTTGGTGAAACAAAGGTTAAAATACTTAATGGTTTCACCATATTTATAAGAAATATTGTTGTATTCAATTAACTAATCAGCTGGACTCTTGGGCTTTCCATAAGTGGACTTAAACCAATAGACCAATTCTCCCCAAGTTGAAAGGATTTTGGGTGGGAGATCAAAAAAATCTATTGTTTATTTCCCTTCAAGAGAATTGAGAAATAAACGCATGCAAGTATCATTATTGTTAGCCCCTATGTTATGAAAAGCGTTAGAAAATGCTACCAGGTGTTCATTTATAGTAACGGTACCATTTCCCAAGAACCTAGGTAAGTGATCTTTGAATTTCGGTAATGGTTGGGTGGTTGGTGTGAGATTCAAGGAGGAATACACGTGTTAGGGAGTGGTTGTAGCATCTTCCTCAAAGTGGAAAAGCCCATATTTCTTAATCACCTTGGCAGAATTGGTAGTAGATTGGATAGTGATTTGATGACTATAGGTACTACCAATCACAGATGAAGCAGAAGGTTGCGAGGAGGTGGAACCTTCGGTGCCACTACCACTACCCAAGGATGTCATATTGAAGGTGAAAGGTATGGGTGATGAAGATGAACTGGAAGAATAAGATAGGGTTTCCCTAAGAGCACTTTGTTCTGTTTGTAATGTTGGATCATGTTGTCATTGATGCCAATGGTTTGATTGATTGATGTCATTTATTGATTTCAAGTGATTGATTGATGTCAAAGGATGATTGATTAAATGATGTCATTGATATAATACATAGATGAAGATGGATCGATGTGTTTCATTTTTATATGATGCATTGTTGATTTAAAGATTGATCATTATAGTCTTATCATGGTTGATAATGTGCACAAATGGATGAACTCCAAAGTGGTCCCCTTATGGTGAAATCCCTCATGGGAAGTCTCTTTACAGTTGATTTATCCTAGAAGTATGGTTGGAGAACCCATGCTTAAATGTGGAATAATGAGATGAAGATCAATGAATTTGTTGGTGAAACTATCTTAGATGGATAGTGCTTGTCATGCCATTTCTGGTGGTATGTGGAATGTCACATAACTCCTCATGGTTTGAGAGTTATGACCTTACAAAGATGGAGGACCCTCATATGTTGGCTCGAAGCCCCAAAAGGTAAAAGAAGTCAAAGAACTTGCAAAGAGGAAATTATTATTTAAATGATAAAGTAAAGTGACAAAGTCAAGAAGGATTATTTAAATAATAAAGTGAAGAGACAAATTCAAAGAAGATTATTTAAATGATAAAGAGAGGTGACAAAGTTAAGGAGGAATATTTAAATGATAAAGTGATGGAGAAATTTCTATTTATGAAAATTGGTTAACCCTAAAATGAGGAAAATGGGTTAAGTGACCTAGAAGTGGGTCAAGTGACCTAGAAGATGAAGAGTATAAATAAAAGGTAAGGGTCTCTTGTGAAAAGTACATTTTTGGAGGATCTTTCTGTAGATCGCTTGTGTATCTCTTGAGAATAATTGAAGATATATTCTGAGAGAGAGAGAGAGTATGGAGGATCTCATGGATGAATAAAAGTTTTGACAAGTCTGAGATAATGACGGAAAAAGTCTCAGAGGTTTAGAAACCCTATTTTCTGAGCTGTACGCGAGCTACAGTGAGTCAGGGCATGTACATACGTGGGTTGTATGAAGACAGGGCACGTACAGTGGATGAAGTCATGGATATTAGTGTTTGAGCTGATGAATGGTTGTTGAAGACTGAAGCAGGTTCCATATCTATAGTCTATGGGATCATATCTGCCACTAACACTCTGGTATGGCACATTGTTATCTTGATGGATACTATTGGTTGTTTTGTGGTGAATGCTGGGGCATTCTGGGTATGTTGTTGTGATGTAGTTTGTGTTGGCTGATAAAGTGAGCAGCACTCTTATGATTCAGTGATGATATGATGGATATAGTATATTGGTTTCTTATACATGATTGAGTAGCATTCATATTGTATGGTTGAGTAGCATGAATAAGTTGTTGGAGCAATTGGATGTGTTGTGATTGGTTCTGGATCAGATTGGACAGTGAAATATAGATGAAAATGTGATTGGAGATTGTAGAGGATATGAGATGATATTGAAAAGAAAACCCTAAGTAACTCAAAAGACATGCACAGGCTGTAATACAGACTGACCATGTACATACGCGGGTTGTAGTGAGCCAGAGCGCATACACACGCGGTTTGCACAACTGACAGGTCGCGTACTTGTGACAGATTGATATTTGTGGAGGATTGTTTCCTCATCTCAGTTGGTGTTGAGGATGTAAGTTGAGTCTTGCACATAGATTTTGTGCTCTTGTAGAGTTGTACTCTATTCATTTTTTGTTGAAAAACCCCAAGGATTGAAGTCCGTAGTAAAAAGAAAATTGTAAATACATCTTGTGTTCTTTGTGTTCCTTGTGGTGATGATTTGTTGATGATATATTGATGATATATGTTCACATCTAACTGGTTATAAATGACAACAATAAGTAATGAGTAAATAGTGATTGCTAACTAATGAGTTTTTGTGTAAGAGGGGATTTTTGGGAAAAGAGCTCCACACTCATTCACCCCCCCCCCCCTATAAGTGTGGTTGGTGTGTCCAACAATTGGTATCAAAGAAGGCCTTCACCATAAGCCTTAACAAGCTTGGAGGAGATCTATAGACAAACAAATGGATGATGAAGTTCCAATCCTTGATGAGGAAAACTATTCTACTTGGAGAATAGAGATGAGAGTGCACTTGAAAGACATGGGAGTGGGTATTTGGAAGGCAACCATCGGTGGATCAGTTTCATTGAAGAACAAGTCAAATTTTGTAGCTCAAAGGGAAGGAAATAAGAATGTTGAATTGGCTCTCAATACCATTCTTAGTGGACTCTCAAGTCCTATCAAAGAGAGCATGGTAAAATGCACTTCCGCTAAGGATCTATGGCTAAATCTAGAGGAGACATTTAAAAGAAAGAAGGAGAAGGAAGATATTGAAGACCACTCCATCAAGATCATTAAAGGTAAAGAATCTCCAAAAACTCTTGAATTCATTATTTCTAAATGTGATCTTGAAAACATCTCAAATGAAAACAAAAAATGAAGTAATGATGTTAGCACAAATGAAGATCTTCAAGACATTTTAAATGAATGCAAAGAATTAAGTAATGATGTCAACATAAATGAAGATCTTGAAGATATTTCAAATGAAAGAAAAGAATCATGTGATGATGTTGGGAAAAAGGAATATCTCAAAGGTATTTCAAATGAAGGTAAATAATCTCCAAAGACTCTTGATTGCAATGATTCAAAATGTGATGATGTTGAATTTTTCTCTACAAGTGAAGAAGAAAGTCTAGAAATAGTTTGTGTAGAGTTTGACGGTAGTTATCCCATGGAAAGAATAGAGCAATATCTAATAGAACTTCAAAATAAATTTGAATATGGTTTGTATGAATATAGCAATGACCATTATTATATAGACTATAGCTATCTTTCAGATAACACTAAGAAGTTTCTTAGGAGGAGTAAAAGGCACATCTTGAAGTTAAGGGAAATGCTCAAGGAGCAATAAGAGAGTAATAAGACTCGGTTAGAAGAAAAGGAAGAAGATATCACAAGAATAAAGAATGAAAAATAAGATATGAAGGTAGATGATGAGATTAGCAAAAAATTTGAAATTATTGTCCATCTCAAGATCCAAATTAAAGAAGCCAAAAGGGTAGAGGAACTATTGAAGAATCAAATAAATGAAAAGGAAGAGTCATGTCATAAGTTAGAATATGAAGTTGTTGATCTTAGAAAGAAATTAGAGAAGTCAAACAAATTCTTGAATATCTCACTAATCTTGAATGAGATATTGGAAAGTCAAAGACCACCAAATGATAAATCAGGTCTTGGATACAAGAAAGAAGCTACACATGTTGAAGCAAGCACCTCAAAAAAGAATGAGGTAAAGGATGAAGAAAATGTTGCAAGTCGACCATCTAAAAAAGGCAAGGAAAGTTTCAAAATAACTAAGCAAGAAAGACATCAATAAGCTACCTTTACACCTCAAAGAAAATGGACACCAAAGCAAAGGTATGAAAGTGTTTTTCATGGTCAATGTTATTCGTGTAATGAATATGGTCACAAATCTTTGGAATGTAGATCTTATGCAAGGAGAGATAATGGAAGATTTCATAACACCATAAGGTGTTGGAGATGTGATCAAGTAGGACACATTGTTGTTCACTGTCACAGCATGAGATGCAATAGCTGCAGTGGATGTGGCCACAAGTCCCAGGAGTGATGGAACACAAGAAGAAAGTCCATGATGAGGAATTCATATAGCATGAATAGAAGAAGGAATGAATTAAGGAAGGGAGACATCTTTGAAAAGATGGAAGCTTAGAGCTCAAGTTCTGAGAAGAAGGGACTCCTTCAAAAGTGGGTGAAGAAGACTTAACAACCAGAGAAGAATAGAAGCCTTAAAGGAGTCTCGAGTGTGTCATCTATTGAAGCATACATGGGTGACAATGGTATCAGTCACGTGCATATGCAGGATGACCTATGAATAGGTCGTGTACATACGTGAGATGTTGTGCAGAAGGTCGCATATATGTGCTAAAGCCTTGGGGAAAATGCAATGCACATAGGTTGCATCTTGATGTGATGGTATAACTCTGTGTTGCAGGCTCTAACATGGTTTGTTGCATGTTCTAATACTGTTTGCTCCAGGTTTTCATGATTCTATATTGGATTATGTAAAGTGATGATAAAATATAATGAAAATCCATCTTGGATGCATGGCACTAACCCATGAGTATGGATTGAGGCATTTTCTGTTGAAGAACAATGTTGGTTATGATAGTGAAGTTATGGCACCTTGGTTATGTGATATATCGTGATGATGCTAGCTAGAGATTTCATTGATCTATTGGAGCATAATTCTAGTACATGTGTTGTTGGATGCTTAGTATTTGTTGTAGTGAATGGAGGATTGATGTTGATCTGTTGATGTACATGGTTGGTACACATTTTTTGAGTTTCATTGATATATCTTATGATGTACCATTGAAGCAATTTTTGGATATCTTGGTGCATGCATTTGGCATACGGTTGGACTACGTATTGGGACATCTAGTTGGTGAGTTGATGAGGTGATCATGTTGTACATCATTGACGAACTATATTTGATGCATGACTGGTATATTTCTAGTACACTGGTAGAGGCACCTACTAGCAGTTTGATTGGTACATATTTTATGGAGGATTTGGCATACATGTATGAAGATTCATCATGTTGTGGTATTGGTGCATGGTTGATGTACTTGCTTCGTACAAGTGGTGATACATGTTGATGTACATGTTTGGTACACTAATAGAAGGCATATGCTTGATGATAGTGCACCATTGGTATTACTTGATTAGCACAACAATTGGTATTTGTTTGAGACACATGGTTTTATAACCCTAATTTGCACCAAACATGCATACCTAGCAGCAGGCCATCTTACTTACTATTTTTTCCAAGCCAATACTGAATAGCTCTTCTTAAAAACCAAATTTTTAAAGATGTACGCACCATGAACCACTACTGCCTGCGTATGTACACTAGTTGCATCACTACTGTCCACGTATGTACACTAGTTGCACCATTACAGCCCACGTATACTCACAAAAGTTGAAAAAAATAAAAAGTTGCAAGGGATTCGTTGTGATTACGGGCTATTGGGTGGTTTCCTAACCAATTGACTACCTATAGCCCGTCACCCAACCAAATAACCATCATTTTGGAATATAAAAATAGGTGTTGGGGTCTCATTCCAAATAGAAGCATGAAAGCAGTGAAACTCTACCCATTTCATAATCCCCCCTTGCCCCAAGAATTTGCAGCCACATTGTGAGTTTTGAGCCAGAATTCCCTATTCTAGCCTTTTTCCTCCATTACTAGCATAATCCATTTCCTAGAGAGAGATGAAGAGGAGAAAGATACGTGGAAGAAATTGGAGCTTGGTGAAGAGGAGTCAAGGACCAGGTTCGAGAAGCAATTGTCGATCTCATTTTGTAAGTAACTTTCTAAGATTAATATAAAGAAGTACTTTTTCCGTCCCGCCGCATGATGTGTTCAATCTTGATATTTGATTTACATTTTATTATGACTTCTAACCCACTAATTCATATATAGAATGCATGTTTGTAGTTTCTTGTTTGTCTTTTGGTGAATGCAAGTTAGCCTTGGGAGGAGATTTGCAGTCGAGAAGAGACTAAACGCAAAGGGATCGACACCGGATGTGGAGTTTAAGGTAAGACTATCAAATCCCTATACTTTGTACTTTATGCATGAATGTGGGATATTGTGGGGATAGTTGTTAAAAGTAGGAGACTTTAGATGGTTAGCTCTGCCTTCACTTTAAAACCCTAGTGTAGTCTGTAGGGGGGTTTTCCCACTATAACAGAATTGGCGACCATACTGGGGAACCTATAGGGTTTTTTGGGGATCTTTTTGGGTGTTTTAATTGGTTTAATTACCTCTTTGAGTTCTTTGTAAGTTACTCTGTCTTTAATAGATTCTGGTCTGCCATACCAGTATTCCTTGCCTTGTCCCTTTGACTGTTGTTTTTTCTTTTTCTTTTTTAAGGAGTTATAGAGGTGTACATGGCCTACAGAAGGTCTACCCATATACATACACACCCTACCTTTGTACAGCTCGCGTACATACGTAGGATTCTTAAGTGTTAGTAGTGTGCCTATGTCAGGAAGTCTTCTATTAAGGAGAGGCAGTCATCTTCTCCCATGATTGAAGTCTGACTTCTCAAAGGTTTCTTAATTTAGTCCTGGTCTCTGTAGTTACAGTATTTGAGCCTATGTTTGACGTCAGTTTCTTTATCTTTTAATGATTGCTTGTGTTTTCATTGAAAGGGTTTTTGTGATGAGTCTGTGAGTCTTTTCTGTCTCAGCCTTAATGGTTATTTCAGTGACTCCCTGTGATCCGCAGTAGGCCTTAAGTCAGTTTCTTGGGTCTTGTCTTGTCATTTCTTTCCCTTTTTACTTGCTTTAGAAGAAAAGAAAAGAATTCATTTTCAAGTTTCTTATTTTGGAGCATAAAAAAAAAACGTTTTCAGATTCTTGTTTGGTTAAGTAGTTAGGTTAGTTGTTTTTTCATGAAGAAGAGTGCTTTCTTAAGTTATTTACTAAATACTTATGACTTTAAGTAGCATGTAGTCGAGCGAAATTCAGTTTTGATTTTTTCTTTTAAAATATCTTAGAGAGAAAAGTTAGTTAGGAAAGTTGGTTAAAGAGTATTCAATTTGCAAATCTTTGTTTGTTGAAAAAGAAGTAATTTTGTTTCCAACTTTTGTTATTCTCTTTCATATCTTAACAAACATCACCAGTTTCATTTTTGTTCCTTTGACTTAAGGCAAACCACTTAAAATCAGCACTTAATTAAAATTTATTAGACTTTGTGTTTGTAGGGTCCATTAACTAGATTAGGCTAAAGCCTTGATTTAGGTTGGAGAGGAAATTCTTCAACGCTACAAAACAAACATAGGATTTTGTTCTAGGGAGTGAAAAATTCCAATAACATGGAAACTATCCAGGACCCCCCTCCAACACAGGGGCTAAACACAAGGTCACGTGCAGAAAGGTAGCAGAGATGACCCCTCCAAAGTCGGACCGATCGTAGTGTAGGAACGCATATAGAGGACTTATCTTGGGATTACCTTGATCGCATTTTCCATAGAGCTTCATGGGTCTTGAATCCGTTCGAGGTCCTCAGTCATCTTCTGGAACACTTGCTTTTGATACCCTCGATAGGTTTTGGGCTTGATACCCTTCTCATTGCAGTCCATCCGATTACCAATTGTACCCTCCTGGTAGTTGTTCATGAGTTGGCAACCTAGTTGCCTTTACTTTAGGGACTTACACAGGTGAATGCGGGGGTATACCATGGTACCTAGGGCAGATATTGGGCCATTCTTTGCAGATTATACCCAGAGGGTGCTTCCGTATTCAAGTTGGCACCAGTAATTTTCTCTAGTGTTGTTTGGTGTAATTGTTCTTCCAAATTCTTGTAGTGGTTTGATTTATTTATCCCTAGGAACTTTTTTGTAGTGCGTGTTTTGGTCTTCAACATTAGAAAGCCCTAGTGTGTCATTGATCTTCTCCCATAATGGAAGATAAAGAGCTTCATCGGTTGCGAAGGATCTTGGGCCTACCTCCAGTTAACTTGGAGCCACCACCACCACCGCGAAGGCTAAGACTAGACCCACAATGGTCTTTTGAGGCGACTGAGCCATAGGAAACTATACCCGAGCCATCTCCAAGAGGAGAATATTTGTTTCCAGAGGGACCAACTCTTTATGATCTTGGAGCGGAAGCTCTCGGTCCATATAACTCTTTGATCATCGACTTGTCAGCACCACTTCTAATATATATTTCCCCTCCAAAGGTAATGCATCACGAGCGTTAGATAATCCTGCAAGCAGCGATGGAAGAAAATGTTTCTACTTCATCAGGGAGTCCTCATACTCCCTCTACGGCTTCCACAATTGGGGGTGTTCCACCTCCTAACTCACCTTCGCATGTCTGGGCCACTATGTTATATACCACCTCTACCTCAGGTAGTGGTATGATTCTATCCATGGCGACGATCACTACACTATTTATGCAGAGTGCGACGGGCCCTCCATTTTCATATGGGATGCCCAACTTTGACACAATCTTGGTCCTTTCCTAATCCACCCTACAGACTTTGGTTCTGGGGGTGGGGAGCTTAAATTCTCCTCTGCAAGGGTCCATGGGGGGAACCTCTTCCCCTTATAATGATTTCCCTTACGGAGGGGGTCATATACCTTCATCGTCTCCCTCACTTGGTGGCACTCCTCAGCAACCCGTCTGGCTGATCATGAACTACAACCTGTCCAGAGCATGTGGTCAAGGACCTTTTTCTAGTACCACACTGGTGGGTTCTTTGTCATTCTCTTTGTTCGGTGTGTTTGGTAACAACGCATTCTCATCAGCTACCATCTCAATCAAGGGAAATCCTGGTTTTGGATCACAAAATCCTTCACAGGGTACTATTCCTGCACAGGGGACACACACTTCTCAAGGACCTTGGAATCTGTGGCAGGGATCAGTTCCCTTGTCAGGGATATCGATCGAGCGTAACCCCTTCCATGGTCAATGAATTCTAGGCAAGGCTCAGGACCTAATCCTGTTAGATCGGTAGAGGGAAACCCTTCCAGAACCTTTCGAACACTGCGTCAGGAGCTATCCCTTCTCTGCCCTCAATGTCTTACTACGGGAGTTAATCGATGATGTCTAAAAAAGAAAAAAATATGAATGTTGGCCTACACCATGGTTTTTACCAGAACCCAAGCCAACATCCTAACTTTTCCTAGAAACCTAGTGCTAGCCAATTCCTAGGCTCCTATCCTCTTGTACATACTCAACAACCTAAACTATCGTTTTTGGAAACTTTGCATTTTCCATACTTGTCAAGATTATTGAATGACCCAATCGTTCTCGATCCATATTAGCCTACTATGCCAACCAAGTTTCCCTCAGACATTCCAAAGTTTGAAGGCAAGCCTAACAAAGATCTAGGCGATCATGTGACCACATTTCACCTATGGTTCTCGTCCAACTCTTTGAGAGATGACTCCGTCCAGTTGTGTCTGTTTCAATGCACTCTTATCGAGAGTGTTGCAAAATGGTACATCGAGCTTGACCGCTCAAGATACTCTACTTTTGGTGAATTGGCAATGGTTTTCTTAAATCATTTTCAATTACCTATGAGATACGATGTCGGCATCGAACTGTTGGCTAAATTTGAGCAGACAAAGGCCAACCATATCTCTGATCACATATGAGAATGGAGGCACTAGAAGAGTTTGATTAAAGTACCAGTTCCACCAACATTCCTACTGGAATGATTCCTTAAGTCTTTGGTACCCCAGATATCCAAGGATGTAGCAATGTTGGGGGTCTTTTTGGAGGAAGAAGCGATAATGAGAGCTCAACAACTAGAGTTGATTTATTTTCGGTTTGGTTTTCTTTATGAAGTTCTACCAGATGCACCACGGTCTATTCTTGATAAGACCAGACATAAGTTTGGACCACATGCTGACAACATTGTTGGTTCATCACAATAAAATCCCATTGATCCGTTGTCAAACCAATTGCAGCAATTGTCGATACAGCAGACAGTGGCCATCCCAACTCCTAGTTCAGCTGCTCCCCCTACTCAGACGTCGGATGTACAAAGCGTGCAATTGACAAACCCAAAGGCCAACCAGCGGGATGAAGGAAAGAAAAAATAGTGAAAGAAGGGTAAGGGGGATAAGAAACCTACCAATAATGTTGATGGGGGAAACACAGTGAGAAAGAAGCCAAAGTATATGTGCAACCTTTTGCATGGAAGAACACCTGACTCACATGTTCCCTTGACTCAAAGAAACCCAAATGTTATTGACACAACAACAGCCTGTAATGTTAATGAACACATTTCCTCATAGGAAAAATTTTACTCAAGCCTATGTGAATGCGGATGGGGGCAGTCAGGGACCCCCTTCATCGTCTAGCAATCCCTCGAATTTGACTGTCTCTATGTTGAAAGGTGAAGCTCACTTATCTATTAGGGCACATGATTACAGAATGCCAAGTACTTCTGAAAAGGGTAAAGAAGCCGAAAACCTATTTGTTCCTCTCCAGATCGAGAGAATGATGGGTGAAACAATGACACGCATCCTGAAAGGAGCGTTCAAGAAGGATTCACATAATCCAAACATGAGGGCCACCCATAACTACTCTGTGGTGGAGGATTTGTCACAAACCCCTTGTGTGATGTCTGCTTTGGAGGTCCTCTAGAGATGCCCTTCGCAAAGAAAGAATATGCTAGTTGCCTTAGGATCCACTAAGACATGTAATCTG
This sequence comes from Picea engelmannii, assembly GCA_009831015.1. Lineage (NCBI taxonomy): Eukaryota > Viridiplantae > Streptophyta > Pinopsida > Pinales > Pinaceae > Picea > Picea engelmannii. Next base: position 442,745 of record ML779465.1, read on the forward strand.
GGAAATATCACGCTTGATACAACTAACTTGAAGTCTCGCCTCCCATACCACGTCGCATTTTAGATAGTAGTGGCTCACCCCACGAAATATTATACCTAGAATATTTTTCGTACGGTGGTTGATGAGGGTGCCTCAACATGCGTGATGTCATTGGTGTGTTGGAAGGCCATTGGCCAACCTGTTCTATCTCCTTCACCTACTCTTCTTACAGATTTCAACGATCATTCTTTCAGAACACATGGAATCATTCCTTCTTTCCCTGTGCAGTTAGGAGGGTAGACCGTGTGCATCGAAGTTGAAGTGGTCGATGCACCTCTCAAATACAACCTCCTGTTAGGAAAGAGTTGGACATATTCCATGCATGCAGTAGTTGCCACATTTTTTTGGGTCTTGTTGTTTCCATGTGAGGGTCGAATCATGACCATTGATCAGTTGTCCTTCTCCGGACCTAACCCTTCATCGGGGGCATCCACGGTCCCAATGATTGATGATCCATAGCCCGGCATCATCAACATGGGGGTTGGTTTGTTCCCACCTCTCATGGGTACTTTCGATTACCTGCCTCCTTCAGATAATGTCAAAATGATATCGGTTGTCCCCGACCAGCCTAAGGCTGAAATCTTTTTAGTGTCATCGTTCTGCATGACTTACTTTAATGACCCCTGGATTCTTCCTTCCCCATCATCCATGATGGAAGGGACAGGGCATCATGGCATGTCCATGCCCTTGTTCGTGGAAAAATTTGCTTACTCTATAGTCCAACAATCTTTAGTCGACCCCAATCCAAATCCTGCACCAGAGTTAGACTTAGTTCTAGATCCTGCCTAGGCTCAAGGTTCCCTTGCCACTACCGATTCCTTAGACTTGGTCTTGCCCTCTGACAAGGTGATTTTAGGGCATTGACTGGTCTAGACAGACCCTGGGATGATCTCCATCATAGATCATATTTCCTCCCAGAGTTAGGAAGAATAGAGGCAGGAGAATTTGTGTTGACTATGACTAGAGATAGGTCTTTTCCTACAAATCCTCTAGCTACACACACAGTTTATGCCGAGGGTAATATGGAAACCATCATTAAAATGACACCCATCAATATCTCTAGAATCCTTGGCGTTGTCGAGAATGTCTTCTTTGGAGAAAACTGTTCCCCTGAGGATATTCAGATCTATATAGATTTATTTAAATAATTTCGCGACGTTTTTTCCTGGTCTTATGAGGAAATGCCAGGAATTGATCCAAGAACCATCGAACATGAGATTACGACTTACCCTAACGCCATGTCGATCCGGTAGAAACTTCATCCGGTTAATCCTCTTAAAGTAGCATCTATTAAGGCTGAAGTAGAGAAACTACTCAAATTTGGTTTCATCTACCCCATCCAATTGACTCAATGGGTGTCAAATCTCGTTCCAGTCAACAAAAAGTAGGGTACAATTTGTGTATGTATGGACTTCCTTGATTTGAACAAGGCTTGTCCAAAAGATAATTGCCCCACCCCATTTATTGACTAGATTGTCAATGAATACGTAGGCTATGAGGTCTTTTCTTTCATGGATGGTTTCTCGGGCTACAATTAGATACAGATCAAACCCAAGGACCAGCATAAAACAACTTTTATCTATCCGTGGGGTACATTTTCTTACCGGAAAATGCCTTTTGGCCTAAAGAATGATGGAGCCACTTTTCAACGGGCCATGTCTTTTGCTTTCCACGATCTCAAACACCTAGTCAAGGATTATCTTGGTGATTTAGCGTCACGATCTCATAAGAGAGATGATAATCCCACACACCTCCGACTTATCTTTGAGTGATGTCGCTACTATCGGATTCTCTTGAATCCAGACAAATGCAGTTTTTGCGTGATGTCGGGTCATCTTCTAGGTTTCATAGTTTCGACAATAGGGATCATGGTCGATCCTCTAAAGGTTGAGGTGATAGTTCAGTTACCTCCCCCATGCATAGGCCTTGAGCTTTAGAGTTTATAGGGAAAAGCGAACTTTTTATGGTGTTTCATCGCAAACTATGCCGAGATCACAAAAGGGTGTTAATGTTTAAGCCATTATTATAGATGTTTGCATTTCATTAGATAACAATAGCATAATCCAAGATCACTGAGAAATACACAATCACAAGAGACACAACATTTATCCTGGGAAACCCTCTAGGGGAAGAAAACCTAGCAAAACTTCCTTAATATAGATAGCCAATACAATGCCAAGAGATCTCTATGCTAAAACAAAAAGTCCTCTCCAAGATATGCGCCACTCTCTCTCTCCTTTGCCGGTAATAGATTAGAACTTGTCTCTCAAACTGAGCAAGTGAGTTATATCCAAGTGAGGTGCTATCCTCCTTTATTTATACAAGTTTGGCACATGTGAAGTGTCTCTTCACTGGCAAGGCCGAATTCTCCAACTGGGTGGGTAAACCCACCTTTATTATATTTCTGGGTTTTCTTATTAACTGTTGGGGCCAACTTATTATTCTGCCTATTATAATTGTCTATTGACCAATCCACAAAAGGGGATTTGGTCCTATTACAATAACTGACATGATCAATCCACAATGGGGATTAATCCTATAAATAATATATCAAAATATTAAGAATACTCTTTGCAGTTACAATATTTCAACACTCCCCCTTAACAAAAAGGGTATTCTTCAGTAGCATCATGAGAGAGAGAGAGGACAACATCATCAACAGCATCAAGTGGGAGGACAGCATCATCAATATCATCTTGGTTGGTGTATCTATAAATCATCGGAAGTTTTCTTCATCGGCAACATCATCATTCTCAAAGGAATGCCATCATCATCTACATCAATATGTATCAGTATAAAATGATACCTCATCACAGCACTAGGCTGGCCCATCATAGTACTAAATTGGCTCTATGTCATAGTTGCTAAGTTGGTAGCTCAGTGCAAGTCACATCTTCCTTTATGTCTAACAACTAGGTTAGAAGCAAGGTATAAATCATCTTGCTTTACGTCTAACAACTGGGTCAGAAGCATGTAACACATCATCTTTCTTTACATCTAACAACTAGGTCAGAAGCAAGGTATGCATCATCTTGCTTTACGTCTAACAACTAGGTCAAAATAAAGGAACACATCATCTTGCTTTACGTCTAACAACTAGGTCAGAAGCAAGGAGTCATCTTGCTTTACGTCTAAAAGTGAGGTCAGAAGCAAGGAACACACACATCATCTTGCTTTATGTCTAACAGCGAGGTTAGAAGCAAGGAGTCATCTTGCTTTACATCTAACAGCGAGGTCAGAAGCAAGGAATCATCTTGCTTTACGTCTAACCACGAGGTCAGAAGCAAGGAAAACGCACATCATCTTTCTTTACGTCTAACAGCGAGGTCAGAAGCAAGGAATCATATTGCTTTACGTCTAACAGTGAGGTTAGAAGCAAGGAACACACACATCATCTTGCTTTACATCTAACAACAAGGTCAAAAGCAAGGAATCATCTTGCTTTACATCTAACAGCGAGGTCAAAAGCAAGGAACACACACATCATCTTGCTTTACATCTAATAGCTAGGTTAGAAGAAAGGAATCATCTTGCTTTACGTCTAACAGTGAGGTCAGAAGTAAGGAACACACACATCATCTTGCTTTATGTCTAATAGCGAGGTCAGAAGCAAGGAGTCATCTTGCTTTACATCTAACAACGAGGTCAGAAGCAAGGAACACATATACTCCCCCTTTTAGGGAGGGTCCTTTCAGACTATACCAAGCTTATCTCGAAAGTGTTCAAACTTTACACGAGATAGAGGTTTGGTCAACACATCAGTAGCATGTTCATCTGTGCTAACATACAGGAGCTTCAAGGCTCCTCTCTGCACCATGTCACGGATGTAATGATAGCAAATTTCTATGTGCTTCGATATGTCATGGAATACAGGATTCTCTGTCATCTTTATGCAGCTCTGGTTGTCACATAGGATCGTGGTTACTTCCATTTCTAGTTCAAATAGACCAGTCAGCAACTTTCAAAGCCATATAGCTTCACAACTAGCAGAACATGCGGCAATGTACTATGCTTCTGTTGTGCTGAGAGCAATACTGGATTGCTTCCTACTTTGCCATGAGATCATAGTTGATCCCAAACTGAAACATCATCCGAAAGTTCTTTTTCTGTCAGCAACGCTTCCTGCCCAATCTGAATCAGTGTATCCACTCAATGTGAAATTATGATCTCTGTCATAACTAAAAACACAATCTAATGTACCTTTAAGGTACCTCATCACATGTTTTGCAGCCACTAGGTGAACATGTCTAGGTTCTACCAGAAAATGACTCAAGGTGTTCATGGAAAAACAAATGTCTGGTCTGGTGTTCGTCAAGTACATCAACGATCCAATAATATGTCTGTACAATGTGGCCTCTATCAAGTCTAACAAAGTATCGACCAGTAGCTTCATCTTCGCTTCCCTGGGTGTATTCATGGGCTTGCATTCCAACATGTCGAATCTCTTCAGAATTTTGATTGTGTACTTCCCTTGGTTAAAGAAGATCCTCTCTAGACTCTGTCATACATCAAGACCTAGGAAATAGTGCATTAGGATGAGGTATTTCATCTCAAATTCTGAAGCGAGTCTCTTCTTACATTCGGTGATGATATTTTCTTCTCCAGTTAAGAATAAGTCATCCACATACAACAATAGTATTACTAGCTCATCGTTCATAATTTTGAAGTAGAGATTTGAATCAGCTTTACTCTTAGTAAAGCCCAAGATTATCAAGAAACTGTCTATATGGCCATACCAAGCTCTAGGAGCTTTCTTCAATCCGTATAAGGATTTCTTTAATATGCAAACATGAGACTTCCTGTCTTCAACCTCAAATCCTTGGGGTTTCTCTATATACACTTCCTCTTCGATAACACCATCCAGGAAGGTTGTCTTCATGTCCATCTGGTGCAACTTCCATTTCATTTTAGATGCAAGAGCTATGATGGTTCTAATCAAAGTCTATCTGGCTACAGGAGCGAATGTCTCTTCATAGTCAATGCCTTCTTTATGGGAAAATCCACGAGCGACAAATCTTGCTTTATATTTCTCAATACTTCCATCAACAGCATGTTTTATTTTGAAGAGCCATTTTGATGATACCACATCCTTACTTTTTGGTCTAGGAACTATTTCCCATACATCGTTCTTTATTATGGATTTGTATTCCTCTGTCATGGCATCTTCCCATTCCTTCTTTTGAATGGCTTCTTCAAAGCAGGTAGTCTCCTCATCTAGGAGATCACACATCAAAGTCGTGTAACTGGAGAATGGCTTTGGTCTTTTCACCTATCTCGAGTTTCCTTCTGGAACACCATACTTCTCTCCATCTTGAATAAGTTCTCTTTCCCAAGCAGGCTTTATTTTATGGGAGAAGGTCATTTGAGGAGGTTCTTGAACTTATGTTATATCATGGTCTTCAGGAGCCTCCTCATCAGGGGAAGTTACAAATTCCCTCTATGGTTCTGCATCTCTGGAAACTTCCCTCATGGATTCTGCACTGCTGGGAATTACGGGTTCCTCTTCATATACTTCTTTAAGATAGAATATTCTTGATTTCTTAATTGTTGCTTCTTCATCAATGGTCATGTCCCTACTGATATCGATGTGGTGGTGACCTAGTATATAGATTCTGGATGCCTTGGAGACCCCACAAATATTCCCTTCTTTCCTGAAGGGTCCAACTTGTTTCTATTTTCTTTAGGTATATGAATAAACAATGGATAGCCAAATATTTTGAGAGGGATTACCTCTGTCTTCTTTCCAGTGAACATATTTTCCGGTGTCTTGAGCCTAAGTGTGCTATGGGATAATCGGTTCTGCACATAAACAACTGTCATTGTTGCTTCTGCCCATAAGCACATAGGAATATCTTGATCATGGATCATAGTCTTCACAACTTCCAGTATGGTTCTGTTCTTTTGTTCAGCTACACCATTTTGTTGGGGATCTTGATCCCAACATCTTTGCGGAATTTCACGAACTCTTTTGAGGTATATTCTACTCCATTATCTGACCTAAGTATCTTAATCTTCCTTACAGAAGGGTTTTCTATCAAGGCTTTGAATTCCTTGATCTTGTTGAACACTTCAAATATATCCAAGTCTTTTACGAGAATAATCATTAATGAATGATACATAGTATACATACCCATTAATGGAGAAAGATGGCATTGGGCCACATACATCTGAATGAATGAGTTCTAGGACCCCTTTTGCCTTGCTATCCCTCTTCGGAAGTGGGTTCTTGATGTTCTTCCCTTGTGCACATCCATTGCATATGCCTTCATGGTCACCTTTGAGTTCTGGTAAACGTGTGACCGCTTTTCATATGTATGATAGCGCCTTGTAGTTTATGTGAGCTAATATTCTAGAGTTCACATGGATTTTTCAATAGCGTGGGTCATGGCAGCTTTTGAGTGACCCTTTAGCTTATACAAGCCACCTTCTTCTTTTCAATGATGATTGCTTCTTTTAAGGTTTCTCCTTTAGTATGTTGCCTTCTGCAACCCTCACTATTGCTTCCTCACATGACCTGGAGCAAGGTCAACAGAACAACAAGCAAGAGTAATATCCTTCTGATAATATAAAGTAATAGCACAAACAATCATCACAGTAGCTCCTTTAGAGCTATTACTTATAATTTATCTGAATCAAATATTAAAGGTAAGGAATACAATACGAAGTGAGGTCAACACTCTCATAGTGTTGTGACCAAGAATTCTTCCATGGCGACCTAGAACTAACACACGAGGTTTCTCCTAGAGGAGGTGTTAGTTGTATCAGGCAAAGTATTTACCTCTATATGCTGACATGATATCAAGTATAATAATTTACGATGACTGTTATCTTAACTATAATCATCAGCTTGTCATGTGTACCTTTGAATCTTATCAACTTGATTTAATCAAACCTGGAGCCTTGTCTTCAGGAATGAGTGCTTGCTTTTCTTCCAAGTCTCCTTCACTCAAGATGATGAGTGCTTTCTTAAACCTGTTTGTTGTACTAAGACAATATGCTATCTTGTATGCTATCTTGACAAAAGTTTAGGTTAGAGGATAAGCTCTATGATCAACTTTCAATCCTTTTAGTAATTTGATCAAAGCTTCATCATGCAACACTGATTAAAACAATGTCATGAAAAATAGATGCATATCAGAATAATCACACCTGGGTTGCATCATTCCTCTGAATGAGTTGGATCTTGAGATCCTTCTAGATCTATGGAAAGAGATCCCTTCTCCTACAAATACTCTTTAGCATTTAACCATTAAACATATGTGAGTACATACCTTTGATGGCATTTGCAGGTAGTGGCTCCATCTGGTAGAAGCGGTAATCATTACCGACTCTTAAGAAAACTTGAAGGATGATTGCAACTAGTTCTGTGATTGCAACTGCAATTGGTACTGCTACTGCAACTGGTTCTGAGACTGCAATTGCAACTGCAACTTAGGGTTTTATGAGGAAACCCTAATTTTTCAAACTTCGAATTTTGAAAATCTGATCCAGGGGATAGATGCGCTGAGTTGAGGGAAGTTAGCTGGTGCAGTTAGAATTTCAAAAATCCAACTTTTACCCCCTCAAACTTTATCTGTGGATTTCTGGACTGGTGCTTCTAGTTTTCTGGTACTTCTGGTACTTCTGGTACTCTGGTTTTCTGGTTTTCTGGTACTTTTTGAAACTAGGGTTTCACTTTCAGGGAGATCTAACCATTGAAAAGGTGCGTTGATGATGCCAAATTGATCCTTAGGGGAGGGCGCAACTTTCTATATAGTTTTAGGGATGAAAATATTCACTTTTGAAAAACCCTAATTTGCAGGTACTGCAATAGTGACGTTTTTACTCTTGTGAAATATGCTTCCTTCAGCTTGGCTCTGATACCATGTTAATGTTTAAGCCATTATTATAGATGTATCCATTTCATTAGATAACAATAGCATAATCCAAGATCACTAAGAAATACACAATCAAAAGAGACACAACATTTATCTTGGGAAACCCTCTAGGGGAAGAAAACCCAACAAAAATTCCTTAATATAGATAGCCAATACAATGCCAAGAGATCTCTATGCTAAAACAGAAAGTCCTCTCCAAGATATGTGCCACTCTCTCTCTCCTTTGCCGGTAATAGATCAGAACTTGTCTCTCAAACTGAGCAAGTGAGTTATATCCAAGTGAGGCACTATCCTCCTTTATTTATACAAGTCTGGCACGTGTGAAGTGTCTCTTCACTGGCAGGGCCGACTTCTCCAACTGGGTGGGTAAACCCACCTTTATTATATTTCTGGGTTTTCTTATTAACTGTTGGGGCCAACTTCTTATTCTGCCTATTATAATTGTCTATTGACCAATCCACAAAAGGGGATTTGGTCCTATTACAATAACCGACATGATCAATCCACAATGGGGATTGATCCTATAAATAATATATCAAAAATATTAAGAATACTCTTTGCAGTTACAATATTTCAACAAAGGGTTCATGTGTTTACTAAAGAAGGGCGTTCCTTTCCATTGGGACGAAGCCACTCAGCACTCTTTCGAAGCGTTGAAACGCTCCCTCACATCTGACCCCCTGCTTTGGCCACCCAATTATAATAAAGATTTCTTATTGTACTTGGATGTTGCAGAGTCGACCATCAACATGGTCTTGGTTCAAGAGGACGATTTTCTTTAAGAGCACGCGATTTACTACTTGATTCGAGGCTTGGTTGGAACAGAACTCAACTACTCCCATGTTGAGAAACTTGCATTGGTAGCAGTTCATGTTGTCCAATGGTTCTGTCACTATATCTTGTTCTGCAAGACCACCATCATTGTCGACGTGAATCCATTCCAATATGTGTTGACACGATGTGTAATCGATGAAAAAATTAGTAGATGGATAGTTATTCTCCAGGAATTTGACATGGATTTTGTTTCAGTGAAATCCAAAAAGTCGTTGGTCTTTGCGGAACTCATCTCGGAACTTTCGGTCAAGTCAGGTGATGTTATACCCGAAGAGTCGCCTATTAAAGGAGATATGTTTTTTATCACATCTCCATACTTTGAAGTGCCTCACATCTGCTTCTCGTGATGAGCATCGACGTATGCACCATCAGTCCAAGAACTATTTCATTCTAGAAGACACTTTGTATCATCGAGGTGTATATTGCATCCTTCATCGATGTCTCATTCATGAATAAGTGGAACTCATGCTTAATGATTGCCACACTGGAGCATGTGTCGTTCATTTGTCTGGGTTCGCAGCAGCCCAAAAGATTCTACAAACTGGTTACTATTGGTCAACGTTAATCAAATATTGCGTTGAATCATTCAAGAAGTGCCACCTATGTCAGATGTTCTCATGGAAGATGAGGACACGCCTTGTTCCTATGTTTCCTGTCATCACAATTGGCCTGTTCACCAAGTGGGGGATTGATTATACTATATGCCACCCCCCTTCAGCCAGGGGGTACCGCTATATCATCGTACCAATAAACTACTTTACTAAATGGGTCAAGGCTATGCCAACATTCAAGGATGATGGAGATACAACAACTCTCTTCTTGTTCAATCAGATAATAGCAAGGTTCGATGTCCCGAAGGAGATTCTCACTAACCATGGTACTCACTTTCAGAACAAAATGATGTCTAAATTAACATCAAATCTTGGGTTGAGGCAAGAACAGTCATCACCTTATTACCCACAAGAGAATGGTCAGGTGGAAGCTGTGAATAAATCTCTCAAGACCATTCTACAGCAAATGATCAATTTGGCCAAGTCAAATTGGTATTTGATGTTATACTCGACATTATGGGCCTAATGAACATCTATGAAGAATGCCATTGGTTTCTCACCTTTTCAACTCATTTATGGGTTGGAAGAAATCTTGCCTATAGAATGTCAGATATCATCTCTTAAGTTGGCATTATAGTTATTTCCAGACACTTCACCGCTTGAAGAATGCTTATTATATCTCGAGCGACTCGATGAGAAATGACGTGGTGCATCCTTGGCTAATGAGGCTCACACGCAAATATTCAAGTGTCAGTATGATCAGTCCATTCGTCCTCATATTTTATCTGAATGCGACCTTGTCCCGGTCTATGAACAAGATAAGGATCCCATGGGGGCAGGAAAGTTTAAACCCATGTGGTTCGGACCATTCATCGTGAATGAAGTATTAAAGAAGGGTGCTTATCATCTATATGATTTTGAAGGGAACACTATAGCGGAGCCTAGAAATGGGCTATACCTTAAGAAGTATTACTCGTAGGTGGGTCGCCTTGGGTGACTTCTTGTACATATGTATAGTTCTTATACATTTTTAGTTGTTTTCTTTTTTTTCTTATGGACATGTCATTTTGATGTCATCTTTTTCACTGTGGTAGATGTCAAGTGAATCAGACGTGTTCGTTGGATTTGCGGACGGTGCTAGCCAACACACTCGAAGGCTTGCTTCTGTAGCTTGGGTAATATTCACATCTCAAGGCCAGTTGTTATCTTCTGGAGGTCTATGTTTAGGTGATGCCACAAATAATGTCATCGAATACAGTGCAGTAATAGATTTGCTTCATGGCACCTTGTCACATGGTATCTCTTACCTCTGGGTCTACTTAGATGCACAATTGGTTGTGTCCTAGTTAAATGGGGTTTACCACATTTACGATCCTACTCTACATCGAAGATTTCTTAGGGTGTGTCTCTTAGAACATTTATTTGATTAAATTACGTATATCCATGTTCCTAGGAGATTGAATCAAATGACATATACTCTAGCTAATCAAGTATTAGATTGGCATATTGCACACACGTAAGGAAAATCACACACACACACACACACACACACACACACACACACACACACACACACACACACACACACACACACACACACACACACACACATATATATATATCGAAAGTATTAGAGTACATAGGTGGGTGAAAGCGCCTCAAAATAACATGTCTGGTATATAACGCAGGGCTTATGCCCTCAAAAATATACAAAAAGTTTCCTCAACATGTAAATGGTCCACCCTAAGCTAAGCACGAGGCCTATTGGCCCTGCCATAGTGGACTACAACATTTTTTAAATGCCAAAATAGATGGACCCAGGTCCATGGCACCCAAACAACATGAGGCTACATAGATGGCGGGAGATCCTAGATCTTGTCCATAGGCATAGTACATGTGAGTGTGGTCAGGTTCCTCTCCACTCGTCTCAAAACTCTCTCAACCTCTCCGGCTGGAGGTACCCTCGTTTTTGTTGTTGGTCCAGCAGTCACTGATGCTGGTGCCTCTGGTCATGGACGGTGTCTTCTTTTCACCAAACCAGTTGGACACATTGGTCCCACATCTATAAATAACATATACATAGTTGTCAAGTTCTCTGGTACACATAAAAAATGATATATATAAAAAATAAATCAAAAATTAAAAAACTTTTAAGAAAAACATACCTAATTCTCCTCGCTCCACTCTGGGAGGTATGGGCATGTTAGGATCTCTAGAGAAGTTGATCCCAGCATAGGGGTAGTCCTCTATAGTCGGAATCTACCGAGACCACCAGTTGAAAAAAGTATCATCGAAGGCCTCGATGGTCCTCCCTTCCCCCTGTCATGGAAACAATGCTTCCCATCTACACACTGCTAGGAAGGAGGCCATGTGTCCCTGTATTGTCTCTCAAGGACTAAGACTGGGTACCCTCTCAAAGAAGAAAGAGAAAATAATAGTCTCGAACCCAAATTTCTTATTGTTCCACCCACAACACTCTGTGAGATGTATCTTCATGCACTCTAGCAAGGTTGTACTCCAATCGAACACTTGTGCATTTAAGCATTGTACTGCGCAATGCATATGCACCCGGGAGGCCTGATGTAAAGTTGTGGATCTAGTGATCTACCCAATAAGTAAAACTATCACTTTTAATGATAGGTTGGTGATTTTGTGGATCGGTACCTGGGAACCACTTTATCTGTTCCAGCCTCGCAGTGTTTCCCGATCAATTCAGCAATATTGTGTGGCCCAGGAGGAAAATATCGAACGTTGATTGGTTCACCTCTCCTTGAGAGGCCATTCAGGAAGTAAATTTCCTCAGTCATTGGAGTCAATGACTTCCCCTCGAGCATAAAATCCTCGGCATCTAGGTGCAAGTAATCCACCAAGGCATTCAGCAGCCCGAGTTGTGCCTGCATGAGTGGACACCGAAAGAATTTCCATAACCCGCATTGTTTTAATGCAGTGACAGTATCAGGGTCTTCCTCGACCATTGTATCAATGTCCTCATGCTCTCTCTCTCTCCAATGGACATACATTTTGCAAAATGACAAATTCAAAGGAGAGTAAAATGATGCAATTTTATTTTTTTCATATGTTTGAGGATGTACGCGGGCATAATATTCTATGCCCGCGTGCATATGCGAGTTGTTCTTGGACAGCCCGTGTACATGCAGGGCTGACCTTTTTAAGGGTGTGTGCCCCTCCAAAAAACAAAATAAAAAGAAATTCAAAAAGGAAGATTGGAAATGCAGGAGGGACTAGTTTGTACTTACTTGGTCCAAGCAGAAGTTTGTTTCGTCCATTGAATCTCCCGCAATCAATTTCTTTCACAGAGGGGTGATTTTGGCTTTTTGGTCAATTTTGAATTTTCAATGTTGATAATGAGCTGCCAACTTCTATTTATAGACTTTTTTGGCCCTTTTTGTCATTTTTTGACCCCCGTTGTCGTTTTTTCTGGCTTGAAAATCATGTAACGTGGTTCTTGAGTTTCTCATTGGATGTTATGATACACTTTAATTTTGGTTCGGAAAACTTTTTGAGCATATTGGTACATGCACATTGTTTGGAATGTTGGTAGATGCACATGGTTGGCATATCAATAGATGCACATGTTGGCATATGGTTGATACATTCCATTTATGAGATATTATGGCACATTGTATAGTATTGATGTACATGGTTGTTGTACATGGGTATTGTGCATGATGGGCACACAATTGGTACATGATGTACTTGGGTGATGTTCTACTCATGATTCTCTTGTTGACATATATTTTGTTTCATGATGGCTGGTATGGCATGATTTTGATGCATAAACAGGTCCAAGGATCATCATATGGTAGCATATTGTTCATCTTGTAGAGAATATATGGGGAGACATACCCATGGGGGGAGTCATTCTTCTTCTCATGGTTCTAGGAGGAGAAAAGAGCCCTATACTTGAATAAAGACCATAGAGGCATAGTTCCAGGGGGATCAATGGTCACAGGGGGAGTATGAACGATGTATCTTTAGCATTACATCAAAGTGATATCCCTTGTTAAAAAGGGGAGAGATTATTCAAAGGAATATCAAAGACATTCAGATAGGGTGGAGAAGTCCTAATGAGAATTCATACAGGGGGAGCAGCCCCAAGGGGAGAATGGCCCTTTGTCATTGATGTCAAATGGGGACAGATAGTCACATTGATGTGATTTATGTTTTTTGATGGGGAGAGATAGTCACATTGATATGTTTGATAACTACTGATGTAGAGCATGCCTTGTCTACATGTTGACATCAACTTTTGGTGTTGACATCAATGTTGGTATTGTCATCAATGCCAAAGGGGGAGATTGTTGGATCATGTTGTCATTGATGCCAATGGTTTGATTGATTGATTTCATTGATTGATTTTAAGTGATTGATTGATGTCAAAGTATGATTGATTGAATGATGTCATTGATATAATGCATAGATTAATATGGATCGATGTGTTTCATTTGTATATGATGCATTATGGATGTAAATATTTATCATTATAGTCTTATCATGGTTTATAAGGTGCACAAATGGATGAACTCCAAAGTGGTCCCCTTATGATGAAATCCCTCACGGGAAGACGCTTTACGGTTGATTTATCCTAGAAGTATGGTTGGAGAACCCATGCTTATATGTGGAATAATTAGATGAAGATCAATGAATTTATTGGTGAAACTATTCTAGATGGATAGTGTTTGTCATGCCATTTCTAGTGGTATGTGTAATGTCACATAACTCATCATGGTTTGAGAGTTATGACCTTACAAAGATGGAGGACCCTCATATGTTGGCTTGAAGCCCCAAAAGGTAAAAGAAGTCAAAGAGCTTGCAAAGAGGAAATTATTATTTAAATGATAAGGTAAAGTGACAAAGTCAAGAAGGATTATTTAAATAATAAAGTGAAGAGACAAAATCAAAGAAGATTATTCAAATGATAAAGAGAGGTGACAAAGTCAAGGAGGAATATTTAAATGATAAAGTAATGGAGAACTTTCTATTTATGGAAAGTGGTTAACCCTAAAATGAGGAAAACAGGTTAAGTGACCTAGAAGTGGGTCAAGTGACCTAGAAAATGAAGAGTGTAAATAAAAGACAAGGATCTATTGTGAAAAGTACATTTTTGGAGGATCTTTGTGTAGATATCTTGTGTATCTCTTGAGCATAATTGAATATCTGTTCTGAGAGAGAGAGAGTATGGAGGATCTCATGGATGCATCAAAGTTTTGACAAGTTTGAGATCATGACGGAAAATGTCTCGAAGGTTCATAAACCTTATTTTATGAGGTGTATGTAGGATAAAGTGAGCCAGGGCACGTACATATGCAGGTTGTATGAAGACAGAGCGTGTACAGTGGATGAAGTCATGGAGATTAGTGTTTGAGCTAATGAATTGTTGTTGAATACTGAAGAAGCTTCCAGATATACAGTCTATGGGCTCAGATCTGCCACTAACACTCTGGTATGGTTACATTGTTATCTTGATGGATACTATTGGTTGTTTTATGGTGAATGCCTAGGTCATTCTAGATATGTTGTTGTGATGTGGTTTGTGTTGGTTGATAGAGTGAGAAGCACTCTTATGATTCAGTACTGATATCATGGCTATAGTATACTGGTTTCTTATACATGATTGAGTAGCATTCATATTGTGTGGTTGAGTAGCATGAATAAGTTGTTGGAGATATTGGATGTGTTGTGATTGGTTCTGGATCAGATTGGACAGTGAAAGACAGATGAAAATGTGATTGAAAATTGTAGAGGATCTGAGTTGATCTTGAAAATAAAACCCTAAGTAACTCAGAAGACATATGCAGGCTGTAATACAGACTGGTCATGAACATACGTGGGCTATAGTGATCCAGAGTGCATACACACACGAGCAACACTACTGACAGGTTGTGTACCTGTGACAGATTGATATCTATGGAGGATTTTTTCCTCATCTCAGTTGGTGCTGAGGATGTAAGTTGAGCCTTGCACATAGAGTTTGTGCTCTTGTAGAGTTGTACTCTATTCAGTTGCTGTTGAAAAACCCCAAGGATTGAAGTCTATAATAAAAATAAAATTGTACATACATCTTGTGTTCTTTGTGTTCCTTGTGGTGATGATTTGTTGATTATATATTGTTGATATATGTTCACATCTAATTGGTTATAAATGACAGAAATAAGAAATGAGTAAATAGTGATTGCTAACTAATGAGTTTTTGTGTAAGAGGGAAGTTTTGGGAAAAGAGCTCCACACTCATTCAACCCCCCCCCCCCCCCCCCCCCCCCTCTAAGTGTGTTCAGTGTGTCCAACATGTAAAACAAACTTTCTCCTCCCTATTTCAGAAATAGGAGTAACTTCAGGGAAAAATCCTCTTCTTCTTTTAGAAATATGAGAATTAGAGGACATGAAACAAAAAATATTAAATAGGTAAGAGGGAAGGTTGTTGTTGATTTTTGGGCTTCATTTTCCTGGCTTCCAAACATTCACGGATATTTATGTCCCTTTCAATTAATTCCCAAGAACGTTCAAGTTCAACATGAGTACTAGAAGTTTCTAAAATAGTGTTGAATAAAGTCAATGTAATGTTGGTTTGGTCATCAAAACCATTTCCAGTATTGGGTTGTCTCGTAACAAGTACTTTCATGGAAAAAATCAGTCAAAGATCAATCAGACAAAACAAAAAAATAAAATATAATCATGATACAATCAACCAGAGAGATATGAAATATCTCCCCTGTATGGTCACCAAATAAATGTTGAGGAAAAGGTATGAAGAACCTTACTCAAGCATTTTCATATCTTGCTAGGCTAAGGCAAGATAATTGGGAATGTTACCCAAATTTTATAGCCTTTAATTCAAAACAATATATTAATCCACAGGTAATATGTACTAGGGACTAAGGCTGATTTTATATGTTATATGTAACTGTGAAAAAGAAAAGAAGAAAAGATATACATAAGTGCGTACAGGAAAAGAGACGAAAATAAAAGTAAAATATGAACAATATCATTAAGATACGCATGTGAAACTGAAATCAGAAATCTGATTTTAATATTAACTTCATTATGAGATACAAAGCATAACTCTCTTTACAAACCCTTGCGAGGGTGGGACCAAAGTCAAATTTAGAATTCTATAATAAGCACCATACAAAAAAACTCGGACAACAAAAGAAAATTGAAGCTAAAGATCTGGATCAACTTGCCATAAAAATGCTATCACTTGACTTTGCAAAATATTCTTTATTAGTCATGAAATCTAATCCATAAACAAAAAAGAACACACAGACTGCCAAATATAGATCATACACCTTTAGAAACAAGTTGTTCAAAGATATGATTCAGATTTGAATCATGATTCCTTCAATAAGACCTTGTTGTCATCAAGATGGTTAAGCTTTCTAGTAAACTAAGAATGAATGAAGAAACGAATTATCTCATAAGCATAGAGAAGACCTTATATCGGAAGTTCTTCTTTTGTTCTCTCCTCCTTTTGTCTCTTCAATTAATTGAGCTTTTATTCTTTCTCAATAAGTTATGGTAGTTCAACTACTTTTATTTTGTTAAGCTTAATTAGCTTAACTAATTAGTTGAGACAAATAAATAATAATATATATAGATAAGGGTCTATTTAAATAATAACTTAATAGGTGGGACCCCTTGTCACTCCAATTTTCATTTCTTTAATAATCATCAAAACATGAAGTATAATACCCCAAAAATGTAATTCAAACATCTGCCTTCTAACTCCCATCCTCATATTAATAGTCAAATATTTTCATATCGAAAATAAATCATGACTATATCCAAAAATAGCATTATATCCATGTTGTCCAAAATTTATGTCTAAATGTTTGTGTTGTCCAAAGATTTTGTCTATTCATTAAAAAATTGTCCTCAAAAGAAAATAGCATTAAAAACATTAAAAACCATATTTGCTATGAGAGGCGGTTTGCCTCTTTTCACTACTTCTCTCTTTTGATCTTCTTGTTGTTTTGCCTTCTGTAGTAGCTTTAGGATGATTAGAACCTTGAGGATGGATTTAGATGATGACATGGGAGAAATTATCCTAGAGGTGGAGATGGGAGGAGACTAATTCAAAGGCATTTTCAGAAGAGTTAGGGGAATTGGCCACTTTTTTCCCTTTATCAATCTTTTATTTGGGCATAGTGGTTTTAAGCCTTTTTCTTGCATGTGAATATTGGTTTGGTGAAGCAATGCGATCATCTTGGGTATTTAGATTAAATGTTGGTGGAGGAGGGGGAAGTGGCAACGATATTGTAGGCCACCCATTATGATGTGTAACGGGATGATGGGTGATCTCTTGCCAGCCATCATTGGCGGGTGGTTCTGGCTGCATAGAAACATGAGGGGGAACATGGATACCAGAGAAATTTTGGTGTGGCTGGAAAGGAGACCTCTCAGGCCTAGGTTGCAGAATTCCTTGACCAACTAGATTGAAAAACCCAACTTGGAAAAGGTGATTTAGTTCTTTTGGATCAGCATCAAAATGTATTGAGAATCGTGGCCTTCTATGGCCTCTTTTCCAATTGTTTCCTATACCTCTGTTTACACCTCTGTCATTGTTTCCCCTGCTAAAGAAACTCATCCTGAAGCAATATTTCAGAATATGAAAACTTTTAACAATCCATTCGCTAATACTCTACCTAAATAAAATCAAGATGTTGGCTCTATGATTCACAAACAAAATCATATGCAATCCATCCATTAACACACTTTTGTCGAATCCAAATTAGTAATTAATTGCAATTGAACAGTGAATGATAAGGTCATTGAGAATATGAGGGGGTTTATAATGAAAAAAAAATGGTATCATGGACGGGAATCAACAATGAATATTGTTCAAGAAACACAGAGTCCTTTTCTTTCAAAACAATATCTCCATATCACAATTTCCAATCCAGAATTAATATCCAATCCTTTTTAATCTTTGTAATATACCATATATAAAAATTATGCAAAACAAAAATAAAATGCTAGAAATGGTAGAATAACAACAATATAACTAGAATAATCGCAACAATAACACTAAAATGATATAAGAATAACAATAGAAATAACACTTTGATTATGAGAGCAATGTTCAAGGGCCTCTTCGAGGGGGAAACCTCCAGTCGAGCAGAGCTCTATTACAATAATCTCCAAGTTAGGGTTCTCATACCCTCGACTCTTATTTATACTAAATATGTCTATCAAAAGAAGCATATAGAGGAAGATCCTTTTAGAAGATAAAGCTTCTATTAGGTCTTCTTACATTCGACTTATTCTATTTTATTGCAAGGCCTTATTAATATTGACCTTTATTACATCCGAATATATTGTTCTACCTATGTGTGGGTTAGGACCCTAACATGTCCTCTCCCTTAAAAACATCCTTGTCCTCAAGGCTTGAGATGTGGAAATTGTTGCAGAATGGTAGTTGGTTCCCAAGTGGCATCTGCTGGAGTTGTATCTTTCCACTGGATTAACACTTCCTTGATGGTTCTCTGATGCAGGCGACGCTCACGCTGGTCCAAAACTGCTTTTTGTTGTAGCCAAATGGATCCTTCTTCGGCTAACTTAGGAAGGTTGGTTTGAATTTGTCACTTAGTTCTGATCACCTTCTTCAAGTCGGAAACATGAAAAATAGGATGTAGCTTCAAATGACTAAGAAAAGATAACTGATAGGCCACCTATCCCACATGCTTGAGAACTATATAAGGACCATAAAATTTGGGTGATAGCTTCTGACAATGCTCGGCCTTGAGGGAATTCTTCTTGTAAAGTTGCAGGCGAAGAAACACCTGATCCCCTTATTCAAATTGACATTCAGAGCGACCTTGATCTGCTTGTTGCTTCATGCGATTATGTGCCATGACCAAATTCTCTTTGAGGGTACAGAGAATAGCGTCGCGAACTATAAGTGTTTGGTCAACCGCCTGGACCTTCGAGACACTAGGTAAGTATGAGAGAACTGAAGGTGGCTTTTTTCCATATACCACTTCAAAAGGAGTCATGCGTGTAGTTGTATGGTATGAAGTGTTGTACCACCATTCAGCTAGGGGTAACCATTGATCCCACTAATTTTTCTTTTCCGAGGCAAAATACCTCAAATATGTTTCCAAACACTTGTTGACAACTTATGTTTGACCATCAGTCTAGGGATGATAAGCTGTACTAAGATGCAATTGGGTGCCTTGTAGCTTGAACAGTTCTTGCAAAAAATTTCTTGTGAAAGTTGGGTTGCGATAAAAAACAATAGAGTGTGGCATGCCATGGAGTTTGAAGACCCGATCCATGAAAATTTGAGCCACCGTGGATGCTGTAAACAGGTGTTGAAGAGTGCAGAAATGAGCATACTTGGAAAGAATATCAACAACCACCATGATGACTGATTTATTTCTCGATTTGGGTAAGCCTGTAATAAAATCCATAGAGATGTCCTTCCAAATAGCAGGTGGAATCGGGAGCAATTGTAGTGTTCCCAGAGATTTGAATGTTTCTCCCTTGTTGCATTAACACACATCACATTAGGCAAAAAAATTACGAATGTGCGATTTCATACCATCCCAAAAAAAAGAACGTTTGACCCTGTCATAGGTTTTGGTGAACCCGGAGTGCCCCGCTGTCGGTGTAGCATGAAGCTCAGAAAGTACCATGGATTTAAGCTTTGATTGTTTACTTAAATACAAACGACCTTTGTATCGAAGCTCATCATGGAGCCAAGAGTACCCTGGGGGAGCTAGAGCACTAGACTGCAATTGTTGGATCAGCTGCGAACTTTTGGGATCTTGTATCCATTCCTGGCGAACATCTTGGAGCCAATCTGGTACAATGAAGGAAAGATAAAAAAGGGATCATTCATCTTCATATTTGCGGAAAAGTGCATCAGCAACCACAATTTATTTTCCTTTCTTGTAAATGATCTCATAATCATAGCCAAATATCTTAGTTACCCATTTTTGTTTCTCTGGGGAGGAAATGCGTTGTTCCAAAAAATACTTGAGGCTTCGATGGTATGTCTTAATTTCAAAGCATTTCCCCAATAGATAAGGGCGCCAAAAATCAACAGCATGTAGAATAGCCAACATTTCCTTTTCACAGATAGATTTGCCCAAATTTCTTTCAGATAGTTGCTTGTTTGTAAAGGCCAAAGGAAAAGGTATTTGTAAAATTAGGAAGGGCCAGGACTGGAGTGGTGCACATGGCCATCTTCAAGGTTTGAAAATATTGAGCAACATCTGGAGTCCAAGTGAAAGAGTTCTTTTTTAGGAGAGCAGTGAGAGGTGTTGCAATCTTTCCGTAATTATTAACAAACTTGCAATAATAACCTGTTAAGCCTATAAATCCACGCAATCTTTTGAGAGTCTTTGGGTGAGGCCAGTGTTGCATAGCTTCAATATTTTTAGGATCCACCCTGACATTGTCCTTGCCAACCAGATGACCCAAGTACTCTACTTCTGAGGCACCAAAAGCACATTTAGACTGTTTTAGGAAATGTTGGTGCTGAGAGAGTAGATGGAGAACTCGATCCTCATGAGCAAGATGTTCTATCCAGGTATTTCTATAGATGAGGATATCATCAAATAAAACTAAAGCAAAATGATAGAGAAAAGGACGGAAGACATGATTCATGAGGCTTTGGAAGGTGGAGGGGGGCATTACACAAGCCAAAGGGCATGACCAAAAACTCATAGTGTCCCTCATGAGTTCTAAAGGCAGTCTTTGAAATGTCTGCCTCTTTCATATGTATCTAGTGGTAGCCCGAATGAAGATCAAGTTTAGTAAGGAATTGGGCGCCACTCAGTTCATCCAGGAGGTCATCAATGACAGGAATGGGAAATTTGTCTTTAATGGTAAGTTTGTTGAAGGAACGGAAGTCGGGACACATTTTCCAAGAACCTTCTTTCTTAAGGACCATGACCACAAGAGAAGAGTAGGGGCTCTTACTAGGGAGGATAACGCCTACATTAAGGAGTTCCTGAACCATTTTCTCAATTTCAGTTTTTTGGGAAAAGGGGTGACGATACTGACGGATATTGGGAGGAAGGCTTCCAGGTACAAGGGGAATGGAATGATCATGAACACCACGTGAAGGAGGGAGTCCCTGGGGAGTGGAAAAGACCACTTAGTGTTTAGAAAGGATGGCTTGGAGGTCTTACAACACCGAGGGTGTTTATGTTGCTTGGATGGCATAGAGTTGAGCAATAACACTAGAATGACCCTTTTTGAGCAGCTTTTCCATGCGATGGGAACTAATGATCTCAGGTGAACCGGTGGTGATGCCTTGGAACTTATATTGGTGGACCTCCTGGTCAAATTGCATGGTTAATTCCTTAAAATCCATGAGACTGGGACCCAAAGTCCTTAGCCAGTCTGCACCCAACACAATGTCGCATCCGCCCATGTCTATAGAAAACATATGAGATTTCAGGTGGTAGTCACCAATTTGGAGATGCACATTTTCACAATGCCCTCCACATTTCATGGATCCACCATTGGAAATCATGATTTGGAAGTTATTCACGGCATGGATGTAGCAATGAGTTTCTTGGGAAATGTGGCAATGAATAAAATTATGGGTGCTTCCACTATCAACTAGAATGATGACCTTCCGATGCCTGATGTGACCGATTAGCTTTAGGGTTTGGGGAGCGGAGAAGCCAGTGAGAGCATTGAAGGAAATGACTGGTTCTACTTTAGGAGGGTCTGAGGGAGGGGTTATGTAGGGGGTTTCAGGTGACTCAGACACAAGGGGAGTTTCAATATCCTCTTCCGAAATATCCTCGGAGATGGCCATAAAGAGCTTTTGTTCCTTAAACTTGTGGCCCGGGAAATATTTGTCATCACAATTATAACAAACGCCTTTGAGTTGGCATTCAACCATTTCAGCCCTGGTCAATTTTTGGATCTTTAGTGGAGCGGAGGGATTAGTGGGATTTACTGGTTTAGGGTGAGGGATAAAGGAGGGTTTTCGGTTTTGAGAAGATACAACTTGTTGTGCTTCTTTAGCTTTTTAATAGCCTCCACCCAACTCTGAGGCCAAGCCATCAGAACATGGGCCCGAATCTCATCCTTAAGGCCACTAATAAAACATTCTCAAAAAAAGGCATCAGACATGCCCTCTGTCCAAAAAGCTAGGCGCTCAAAGGAAGCTATAAATTCTTCTACTATTCCTGATTGTTTCAACTTTTTCAAATAGCCCAAATGGTTGGTGTCAGTGTCAAAGTGTTCATAAAGCTCTGCCACAAAGTGTGTCCAAGCAATATACCCTTGACAAGAAGTTTTTCTCCATTGCCACCATTGCCAACATTCTTGATCTAGATAGAGAACACCGTACCGGAGTTTTCCCAAGTCATTTGTAATGTCATATAAAGAGAAATAATGTTCCATTTGGGTTACCCAACCAGTGGGATCCGAGCAATCAAATTTGGTCACATCCACCCACGGAAGGCGTAGGTCATGTTGAAAGTGATGGTTTTGAAAGTTATGGGAATGAGAGGAATGGTCACCTTCAGTATGTGGAGGTGAGGAAGAGGAAGGGTTATCTGTAGGGATATGCAGTTTGGTGCAGAGTGCTAAAAAGACAGATTCAATCTGGGTGGTGAGGTCTTGTTTGATTTCCTCCATTGAGGATTGCATGATTGTATTGATGGTGACAACATTGGCACTGAGTTGTTTCACTTCTTGTTGGGTCTCAATGAGACCAAATTGCAAGGTGTTGAAGAGAGCTTCTAAGTCTTGGCTACGGGTATGGACCATGGGGATGGGGGAACTGAAAAGGGGTGGGTGGGGTCAAAAATTTTGCTGAAAAAATGATATGGATGAATGTGATAAGGGCAAAGAGATGAATCCAATGGAATAGGGCTGAAATAATGGTGAAAAAATTTCCATACATTTTTTCTTTTTTTACACCTGTGGAGTTATACTCTAGTCTGAAGAATACTGCAGAGAGGAAATTCCCAAATACTTAACCAAAAATAAATGTGTATTTACTTGGAAACCCGAACACAGTTGCGTGACAATAGATCTTGTCTATTTTAATTTGTTTATGTTTTTGTCCCCAAGGGTTAGGTATTCAAGGGTTCTACAGACAAGGGTTTTCCCTGTTCTATAGCTCTCTGATATACGTGCGGGTCCAATATTAGTACTCAGCCCAATATATCAGGGCACTAACTAAGGAGGATAGACCATACCCTTAGTCGTACTACCTGACTACCCAGGTACTAGAGAGTATTTTCCCGAGTGTTGTTCTCGGTGGCACTATAGCAGTCAGGCGAACGATCGGTTTATCTAAAGAGGGCTTCAGGAAATCTAGGTTGATCCGTACACAGCTGTTGTCTGATGTGCTACCACTCGAAGGGGTACCAACAGGGGTTACAAGGGTGGCCAACAGATGTGCGCTTAAGAACCACTTGTATTTCCTACGTGTATGAATCCCTCAACTACAGGTGTATGCACGTAACAACAGATATATGTGGCTTAAAGACGTCGAAATACGTCTCTACCCTGAAAAACAATTACCCACAATTTTTGCCAAGGAAAGTGATTTGATACCACTTGTAATATACCAGATATAAAAAGTATGTAGAACAAAGATAAAATGCTAGAAATGGTAGAATAACAACAATATAACCAGAATAATCGCCACAATAACACTGAAATGATATAAGAATTAAAATGGAAATAACACTTTGATTCTGAGAGCAATGTTCATGGGCCTCTTCGAGGGGGCAACCTCCAGTCGGGCAAAGCTCTATTACAATAATCTCCAAGCTAGGGTTCTCATACCCTCGACTCCTATTTATACTAAATATGTCTATCAAAAGAAGCATCTAGAGGAAGATCCTTCTAGAAGCAAAAGATTCTATTAGGTCTTCTTACATTCAACTTTTTCTATTTTATTTCAAGGCCTTATTAATATTGACCTTTATTGTATCCGAATATATTGTTCTACCTATGTGCGGGTTGGGACCCTAACAATATTTTTTCTTTAAAAATGATATTCAAGATAACATAAAAGGGGGTGGATAAATATTATTTGGAAGGTGGTGGGCATATAATGAACGAAAATTAAACAATGAATGGGAAAAAAAAATGATTATTGTTCAGTTACAAGAAATAACATTTAAAATCAGCATTGCCAATATCTATAAAATCATTTGAATATCCATTGTTTTCCATCCAAAACTTTCACCAAATTTGTTTGTGTGATAGCACTCCTTTAAAAATTCACACACGAGATCTACAAAAATCATTTTAAATCATGCAATATAAAACTCAAGTGGAATTAATATGATTATATAAAAAGAAACGAATTTCATTTCTCCTTTTAAACTATCATAATTTTCTGTAGGAGATTGTTTATAAAACAATTTAGTTGTCATAATTATACATAATTTCCCAAACATCGTGAGAGGAAGAGAAACATAGATATATCCTCTTTATGTTACATCATATTCACATCACAACTTCCAATAACATTTGAAAACAAAACAAGATTGAAAATCCACTTTAACTCTGGTGGGAATTGCTTCCATAGCAATTCTTTTAAACTCAAAAATCATTCAAACCACCTCGTAGACCAATAACAAACAAGCCATAAATTTGTGGGAGACCTCAATATTTTCAACTATTGGGTTGAATATTTTGACAACACTTTCAAACTAGGTCTATAGTATTTGCGTGTCCACATTTTCGAATGGGAAAACAAGGTTTAGGACTGGAAAATATGCACAGGCCTCAAGGCATGGCTGCAAGAAAATCCAATTACTTAATTCCTAGAGTAACTGTAATAAAATACACAGAGCTCCATCACCCTTTTAAAACAGTGGCAAGGAAAACACCAAATGACTACGAGACTTTGAAAGTGTCGATATGTAGTAAGGATACAACACAGTAATCATGAAACTGATTGTGGGTCCAATAATTCAACAAAACTTTGAAAATGGATTTTTTTTTATTAATTCACGTTTGTATTGGAAGAGGAAAAGAGGCCTGGAGAAAGCATATAAGCATAGGGTTTGAAACATGGGCTGAGGGAAAAACAAAACCCAATTCTTTTCCTTCAACAAACAATAGGATAAAGCACACAGACCACCCATAACATCTAAGATTTTGTAAAATAAATAACACTGCACATCCTCCAGGGTGAGGGTGCTATGCAATATTCACAAGACCCAACTATATATTTTCTTTACAGAGGAAACCCTCCAAAATAATCATACGAAATGAGAAAAAATGAACACCTTCACTCACAATTACTTATCAACAGCCATATCATAATAATATCACCTTCACTCCAGGTTGTTTGCCTCATAATCCTAAAGTTCTATAGTCTAAGTATTTTCTAGTTTAAATGTTTTTGGAAATTAGTTTATTCTAGTTTGTTAAGATAAGAACACCTATCATACTCATGTGATTATGTGATTGGTTTTTCTCCTATATTTTAGTTTAGAGTTGAGCTATATAAACAAGCTCCTTTTTCAAGTGAGGTTAAGGAGATTATGAGTCCTCACTTCTTATTGTAATCACTTTTTTCCTTATTAATAAAATTATGTGTCTGAGGACACTTTTTCAACACAGGCCCATACAACCACACAATTCAAATAGAACAAAATGTCAAACGCTATTTGTTGGCCCTTGGTTATGGAAGTAAGCGAAGATTAAGGAAGAAGAGAGAAGTACGAACTGTGTGCAAGGCACATTAACCAAGAATGGGTTGAAGTGGTCAAAGAAGTAGAAAAGAAGGAGTGAAGTAAGAGAAAAGCTATATGTTGGAGGAGAATATCGAGGAAGACATATTAGCAAAGAAGATGGATCGGGGAAAACTCATCAAGCGGAAAAAGCCATCAACGAGTGCATCGAAGCACCTCGTGGAAAAGAAGAAAAGACGGATTGGAGAAGCCCTTAAAGCATGAGTCAATTTGACCTAGGGTTTAGGCACCTAGAGTTTTGGATCTAGGGTTTTGACACCTAGACTTTTTCCATGTAATGTATAAATAAATGTCTAGAAGACTTGGGAGGGTTGATTCAAAGTTGGATAGTGTTGTTGATGTTGATTTATTAGTGTTGTTACATGAGAGAAGTATTGTGTTGTGAGATCATTATTGTATTGTAAGATCTTCAGCTGGGTGCGAAGATCAACCCTGCAGCTAGGGGCACAGGGAGGGGAGAGAAGAAGAGAAAGAGAGAGAGATCTGCAAGATAAGTGTGCAGATAGAACTATATGTTTTCATCTAATATATCAAGAAACACAGTTTTGTGGACATAGCCCTAGGGAGAGGGTGAACCATGTATATCTCGTTGTTATGTGTGAGCGATGTTGTGTTATTTTCTATCTGTTACATTGTTATTGCATTATTGTGTTAGATCAGATATATCTCTTGCGTAGTAGGCTTAAGAGAGATAAAGAATACTAGATTTATGTGCGTGTTTCCCTAGATCCACTTTGCATTTCCTCTGGTTGTAGACACCTGTGTCTTGTAACCCCTTATTGCTACTTCAGGTGAGACTGCATCTACTTCGCATGTGTTGCTGAAAGGGCTAGTAGTTAGGGATTTTTGGTGCATTGATAGAGTTGAACCATGGGTCTTCCCCTGTCCCAACAAATGGTTCCGTTGTTGGGACCAGGATCTTCTTGAGGGAATGTCAAGGTGGTTTCCATCGAAGATAGAGATTCATATGTGGATAGAAGAACAAGAAAGGGACTTCACCGAAGCTCAGAATAAGAACCCTTGAATTAGTACAAAAGACTGGTTGGGAAGGTACATCTTCACTGACATACACAAGATTTTCTTTGGAGAAATTCATAAAGAGATATATAAGTGGTTAGCCAGATTAGTAGATACCCAATTTAAAATCATATATAGACCACTTATGGTTTAGACGTCGGTGTTGATCAAGAAGGTCAAGAGAGTTGATAAGGTCGTGTCAAGAGCAGTAGATCACTGGTTTGATAACACTATTGGAGGGTACATTATTGAGTTTTATATTAAAAGAGTAGAGTCATATAGCCAAGTAGAGAGATACTTCTTTAAGGGAACTAGAGGAAAATTTTTACACTTTTTGAAGTTGAAGATCAAGATGCTATTGCATGAGAAGAACATCTTGAAGATACAGTAATCATTTGGACTGAAAAGCTAATGTTCAAGAACTCAGAAAGTGACAGTGACACAGAGGTTGGACACATGCGCAGTGGGAGAGAATTCATAGAGGTCCCTCTAGTGAACCTGTTTGAGCAGAATCATGAACCACTAGCACAAGACAAAGGGTTCTACAGTGGAGAGGAAGAAGAATTGTTGAACAAGGAGTATTCAAAGTCCACTAGGGAAAAGGATAGGAAGAATGAAGAACCTTGCTGAGAATAATCAGTAACTTCAAGGAATGGACCTACCGTCAAAGTAAGTACTACTACTCCTCCTATTGTTTTAGCAGCATTAAGTAACCAAAGTATCCAGAGTTATCAGAGGACTCAAAGCACTATTACCAACAGTTCAGTACATACTCAGTCAAGAAACCTAGGAAGATCTATGGCAGATGAAATGAGGTTACCTATCTTTAGAGGAGATGGATATGAATATCTTGATCAACACTGGTTCTTATGTGAAGCTGTATGGTGTACTAAGAAAGTCAATGATGAAGTTGTTAAGAGATCTTAGTTTAGTACCACCTTGAGAGACCGCACACTTAGCTAGTACAGGAAGTTTGTTAAAGGAACTGTAAATCCTAAACCATTGAATGATATCAAGACTGTGTTGAGTGCAGAATTCAAGAAACCCAAGTTGTAGTTGTAGTGCATTACAGAACTGAAAGAAATCAAGCAGAGAGTAGTTGAACCTGTGTGGAAATTTGATCAGAGGTTTAAGACCTTGACAGGTCGTTTGATCTTTCAGATTCTAGAAGAGAAGAATAAGGAATGGTTCATTGCTACCCTCTTACCACACATCAGAGTTCCTCTGATGCAACAGAAGGTCGCTTCACAGGCTAAGGCATTGGAGATTGCCATGAAACTAGAATCAGCTTCTATGGGAGAATCCAGCTCTGGTATGAGTCAAATTTTGAGTCATCTAACTAGCTTATCTCTACAGGTCGAAGATATGAAGAAAGACAAGGGAAATGATAAAAGAGAAGACATATGGTGTATCAGATGTAAGTCAGAGGGCCATGACAAGGAGCATTGTCCCATATTTAATGAGTATTTGGCCTCTGGAGCTCCAAGCCCTTTGAAGCAGGTTACTCTACCCTGGTGTGAGGTATGTAGAAATAGACATCACCCTGGTGAATGTTATTACATGCAAAAATATGTCCAGACACCTACCAATCTTTACTGCACATTCTGTAAATCTATGGGGAATGATGAGAAGGACTGTAGGGCTTATGACCTCTTGCATGAAAGGTCAAGGAACACATACAAAATTCAAGGAGAGATGTAGCAGAAGGGAAAGGCTACACAGTTTAATTCCCCAGGAAGAGGAAAATTCAACCCTCATGATGGATTCAGAGGAAGAGGACGAGGAGGATGCATGGGTCAAGGTAGAGGTCAGATCATTTGTTATAACTGTTCCCTGCTAGGTCACTTGACAAGGGACTGTCAGAACCCTTGTACCACTTGCAGTTACTGCAACTCATTTGAACATGTTATTGAAGATTTCCCAGTATTGATGGAGAAACTTTAGGAAAGATGGGTTGGAAACCAGAAAGTGAAACTAATATCAGTGGAGCCTCATGGAGAGGATCCCAGATTCGTTGTTATCACTAGAGGAGGATTTGTTACAGGAGAAGATAGGATGACTCCAGAAAATACTACAGAGGGATCAAGGATCATAAGGGTTGCAGAGAAGACATCATTGTTTGATCCAAGGAAGGAAAAGAAGACGTTTGAAGAGGCAAGAAGAGAATTTGGAAGAGAACAAGCCTCTTCATCTAAGATACAACCAGAAGTGAGAGAATGTGGAATGCCTCTGGCATTTGATAATTTTGTCTCGCCGGGAGAAGCAAAAGAGGTAATAAAGCTTATGGATTTCTTATATACATACATTAATTTGATTAAGGATGAAAGAGTTGTGCAAGAGCTACAACACTTGATCAGACAGTATGAGATAGGAAGGGTAGATCCTCTGTTGAATATAGCAGTACATCAAGTATCTAGAAAGAGAAGGAAAAACAAGGAACTACACATTAATGCTCATATTGGAGACTACGACATAGATTATGTGGTCCTCAACTTGCGATCAGAAGTCAATGTTGTGACAAAAAAGACCTGGGCACTGATGGGAAAACCTAAGTTGATTTACTCTCCTATCAGGCTCAAGATGGATAATTAGTAGGAAGTAAGCCCCTTTGGAAGAGTGGAGCATGTCCATGTGGAAATCGACAGGGTAAGGACATTTACAGACTTTGACGTGATTGAGATAGTTTATGATAGTTGTCCTTATCCTGGGTTGTTAGGAATTGATTGGGATTTCAACAATTTGACTTTTGTTGACCTAAACAAAAGAAGAATGACACTTGAAGGTGATGTCCTTAGGGTGATCGCACCTCTTGATCCTAATGAAGGTTGCAGATACACAGAACCTATCAAAGAAGAAGATCGTGCTTATGAACTAGAGAATATATATAAATTGACAGAAAGACAACAGGATTACATTAATCCAACGAAAAATGGAAATTTAAGTTGGAGAAGTGAAAGTGCATGCTCATCAGATTCAGATGAAGCATTAGATAACTGGCAGAACATAATGTATGAATTTTCTGGGTGGAGGTGTGCCAGATTGACCAGGGAGGTTCATTGGATTGGTAGAGAAGTAAGTAATCTGCCCACATTTGATGGTTTAAATCATTTAGAAACATTCTTATTGGAATTTGAATAAATTTTACCAGTACAATAGAGGTTGTTGGCACTCAATTAAGCCTTGAAAGCAACACCAGCAAGATGGTGGGGATCACACAAGAAGAACATCGTGAAGTGGGTACAATGTCGCACTTTGATGAGAGTGCACTTTCCATACCAAGATGAAGGGTGTGAAGTTCGATACACAAGTCAAATTTGTTCAAAGGACCATGTGCGGAGTTGTGAGAAGGCCTAGAGAAGAATTCCTAAAGAACAATGGGTTCATAAGTTCATTAACACTTTGGATACTACGCCTATCAACTGGTATCTTCAAGAAAAATTGTGCCTCACCACTTCAGATTGGTACAGTACGACTCAGAACTTTATAGATACATTTTTATTTGAAATTCAGTACCCCACAGTAGATTAGGATTTACAATTTATAATATAGAAAGTCTTTGAGGAGGCACCTAACCTCCCTTTGGAGAAAGAAGAAGATGAATGGACTTCACCTCTTCAGAAATTACAGGGTTGTTACAATATCAATGCTGACGAAGATGATGATCCTAGGAATGTGAACATCACAAAAACTGAAGGACATAGAGACATAGAAGAGCCAGGGATTGAACTGCCTTTCATTGGATAGCCAATTAAAATCAAGAAAGTTAATATTGGAATAGAGAAAGCACCTAAGTTGGCCAACATTGGGGATTATGTAACGACCTCCTCGTTACGACAACCATTCTAGTAAAGGGTGCAAAAAAAAAATTTAAGGTGTGTGCGCGCGTGTAGAAGTAACAACACACTTAACTGTACGACGCCACTCGACAACCAACAATATGCAACCACGACATTCAGCATAAGAATACTGAAGGCACACAACGAGTAACTGCAACATTGTACGACCATGGGCATAAGGTGCACAACACAAACCTGAAGACGTACTGGGAGTGCACAGTGAGAACGCAGAGGGAAGAAACCATGGTGTTAGGGTTACTATTTCTACACAGGAAAGTAGGGCGTTCAGTCTTATGTCTTATCGAAAGAAGATTAGATAGGCTCCTGGACGACTGCTCAGGCAGAAACTAGTAACCCGACCTAGAATGAGACGCAACAATGTGAACACCACAAGACGACCCTGACATATCACAGTGACAACAAGCAAGAAATGCCCCTAGACATAAGGCGTACAACTAGCAGCTATAAGCAGGAAATGACACCAGGTGTTAAGTATAGTACAGTCACAGAGGGAAGAATCCAACAATAGAGTTTATTATTTCTGCATAGAAAAGCAGGGCTTTTAGTCTTATGTCTTCTCGAAAGAAGATTAGACAGGCTCCTGGCCGACTGCTCAGGCAGAAACTAGTAACCTCCGTCAGGTGTGTCGCAAGAGTGGAACCATGCCTTTAAAGGGACTGAGACTCTTGATACGGCACTGGATCCTTTACAAAGAAAAAACACACAGACATAAATGCTAAGACTACAGAAGGTGTCTATATCCCGCCTAACACAAGCAGACCAATCGACAAATTTTTACAACCCAGCGCAACCATAGACGAAAGAGAAACCACGTCTTCTACAGAAGGCGCAAGACAAGGACTCGGGCGACGACCATTTAAAATTAATGACCAGGCAATGTCTATGACTCATCTATGATTGAATACTAGCCAAATTCTCCATATTATCTCACCTTGCCTCCCAATTTATTACCATACTTTACAATGACCTTACAAAGGTTAATATTGCGCTTTAAACGTCATCAAGAACATTTCAATTTAAACAAATATTAACATTGCAATTAAACAAGTATTATCATTGCAGTTAAACAAATATTAACATTGCGCTTAAACATCATCATTAACATTTCACTTGAACAAATATTAACATTGCAATTCGAACGAGTATTTACAAGGAAGTTAAACATATATTAACATTGCGCTTTAGACTAGTATTAACCTCTCTATTTAAACAAATATTAATATTGCTTTTAATATTGCATTTTATGTTGCTTTCCATATTTGCCAATGGTGTCGTCTAACTCAACTCAATATACATCTAGTAGCTAGAAATTAGAGGCAATAATCAATGCATGAACTTTCCATATAGACTCAATGAACTCACTATACATAAACCATCCATACAAATCCGTATGCATAACTTTCCATTTAATCTTGATAAACTCCATAATTAATGCATCGACCTTCCAAAAACTCAATATACATAACCCTTTAGAATTTCAATACAGTAAGGCAAAAACATCAGTATTCTGAAATATACTTACCAGCTGCAACGTTATTAACCAAATGAAAAAAAAAAAAGGGCATTAGAACCCGACATTGCTTACCACACAAAAGCAGTTAACAAATTTAGTCATTTAATTCCATATTAACTGAAAGGAAATAAGATAGTGTTCACTCTACTTTTACTCCCCCTTTTTCTCTAAAATTAATCTTGTGAGGGATAAGGAAAGGCCATTACTAACTCAATAACAGTTATATATCAATCAAATAGGTAACATCGACTTGAAACTAACGAGGTAACCTTAATATTAAGGAAAAGGCAATACATAAAATAGCAAATTTAAATGGCAATAATAAAAATGACAATACTGAAAATGTCAAATATCAAATATAAAAAGACCATATTTAAAGGTAACAATAATTTTAAAAATCGATGTACAGAACTAACATCATATTACATATTTGGTGGAATTAAAGCTTACAAGGTTAAATTCGCGCGCAGTAACAGGTAACCAAACAAATGCATACCAAACGCCCACGAAAAAAAGCCACTTTATGCAATGAAAATGCAAACCCCAAAAAGGAAAATGCATCGTTGCCTTACGCCCGCGTCGGAAGACGCCCACGCTACGTGCTGTGTCCCGTGCTCTGTGCCACTCCCGTTCACCGACCATGGAACCCTCACCGGTACCTCCCAGCCAATCTCTAGGGGTACTCTACTTCCCCCTTAGCCCCCCGAGCCGCAAGGGAGCCACACAAGATCTAGAGATAAGACTAGCTTCTCGGCTCGCCTCCAAGGTTGATCTACCACTCCAATACAGCTGAGATAAACCCAACTCCTCACAAGCAATCCATCAAGCCTCAATCCAGCAGCGTAACGTTACGCTAATCGTTCATCCCCTCTTCCTTCTTTTCCCCTTCTTTTATAGAAATTTGAGACCCACCTACTTTCCTAAATCATTATTAATTTAATTTTTAATGACAAACCTCTAAAAATTCCCTGTCGTCCAAGTGTCACTCATCCCCATGGTTCTCCAAAAATTAATTTCTTTTTAATAATTAAAAGACTCAATTCCCTCACCCCCCCTAAAGTCACTCCTTAAATTACTCCTAGGGTTCCTAGATCCCCTCTCATGCTTTTAA
Organism: Picea engelmannii; assembly: GCA_009831015.1. NCBI lineage: Eukaryota > Viridiplantae > Streptophyta > Pinopsida > Pinales > Pinaceae > Picea > Picea engelmannii. The sequence goes on from ML779465.1 coordinate 476,256, forward strand.
AACTTTCCTAAAATGAAGTTGTTGATTTTTAGTAACTCCTTAATTGTTGATTCCTTTTTTCTTTTTACCCTATGTTCCCTTACTTTCCTTTATTAAGTTTCCTTTATTACCAGTTTCCTTATTTCTCTTATTTATTCCTCTCTTTTTATTTTTAAACCCAAAAGATAAGTGCGCTTATTAATCCTTTCTATATTTTAAATTCACTACTTTTATACTCACACGTTTTTAACTTTATTTTCCTTTTTACCATAACACCACGTATTTTAATTAATTTATTCCCCTTTATCACTTTACCCCCTTTAATTTTAAGAAGACTTTAATTAACACCTAGGAGGGTTTTAGTTTACGCCCTTATGTTTACTTTGTAGGATCTTTTCTTAGGGCTTATCAAAGTTTTATCTTAGAGATGTTTTTAAAATTAGGTTTAGATTTGAACTGGGCGACAATTAATTAGGGGAGTCGTTTTAGGAATTTCTTCAGGCGTTAAGGTCTTAGGGTCTTCTAGGTGGTCTCATCATCATCATCAATGCGACGTGCCCTTCAGGACGCACTACGTGCTCCAAGGGTGCCACTCGCCTCATTTTCTTCTGTTGCGCGACGTGCCCTTCAGGATGCACCACGTGCTCCAAGGGTGCCACTCGCCAACTGGTGTTTCTTTTATGCGACGTGCCCTTCAGGATGCACCACGTGCTCCAAGGGTGCCACTCGCCGACTTAACGGATTGGTAGACATCTAAAACCCCTGGAGTCAACACTCCGCCAGGTGAACTTGTGGGAGACTAAGGGCTCTAAGGAATAAGGCCCCCGCCTTATTGTGTGCCCCTTAGAATCATCGTGAGCGACTGTCACAGTCTACCCTCATAGCATCGTGAATCCTCTCGAACTAGGTAATCGTTAACCTACAGTTCAAGCCACGGCGGGAGTGCTAGTAGGCTGTGGTAGGGTAGTTGTCCACACCTCTCCCTCAACCTCTCTGGAAATCCTGTGTGGCCCCTTTACTCCATATGTGAGTTTGGTCGGCAAGCTATCGTTAGCTTGCATCATCAACCATCATGTCATAACATGTCAACAACATATCATCAAATCAATAAATATCATGGTAAATAAATCAACTCAATATCACACTCCCTAACTCAATCCGGAGTCCAAGGGTTCCGTCGATGCCTCGGCATCCTCCAGGTCAAAAACCCTGCACACTCAAATAAACTGAGTCAA
>ML779465.1:477579-497975 GCA_009831015.1 Picea engelmannii
CGATAGGCCACGGGCCCCTTTCTCTCCACAATCTCGAAAGGTCCCACGAACCTAGGAGAGAGTTTATCTCCCTTTCCAAACTTGATCGAACTCTTATGCGGTTTAACCCGCAAGAAGACTCGATCACCGACCTCGTAACTACGATCGACTCGGTGCACATCGGCATAACTCTTTTGTCGATCCTGCACTTCTCTTATCCTTTGTCTTATGGTTTACATTTGCTATTCCATTTCTTGGATCGCTTCTAGTCCCACCAGGACCCTATCCTCAAGCCGATCCCAACTCAAGGGCGTCTGACACAGTCGCCCATAAAGAAACTCAAAAGGCGCCATCTTAATGTTGCTCTGGTAACTGTTGTTTTAAGCGAACTCTACGAGAGGCAAGAATTCCTCCCAACGCTTTTGTTGGTCCATCACGTACATGCGCAACATGTCTTCCAAGGTTTGGTTCGTCCGTTCTGTCTGTCCGTCCGTCTCCGGGTGATACGCAGTACTAAAGTTAAGTTGATTTCCCAAGGCCTCTTGGAAACTCGTCCAAAATCGTCTAGCAAACACCGATCCTCGATCGGATATAATATTTTTAGGCATGCCATGCAGCCTCACAATCTCACTGATGAAAACTCTCGCTATGTCATGTGCCTGATACGTCGTACGCACCAGAATAAAGTGAGCACTCTTTGTCAGAGTATCTACTACTACAAAAATCGAGTTGTGTCTCCTTGTCGTCAGTGGCAATCCAACAATAAAATCCATCGAAATGACTTCCCATTTCGATTNCGGAATGGCATGTGGTTGAAGTAATCCCGCCGGGTGTCTATGTTCAGCCTTTACCTGCTAACACTCGAGACATCTAGCCACAAAGTTGACTATGTCGGCCTTCATTCATTTCCAGAAGAACAAGGGTTTAAGGTCTGCCCTCATCTTCGTGACTCCTGGGTGAGCCATGTAAACTGCTCTATGAGCCTCGCTCAGGATCAACATCCTCAACTCGTCATTTAGTGGTACGTAAATCCGACCTCTAAACCTCATTAACCCATCACTGTCAAAAGTAAATCCCTCATATCGTGGTACCATCATAGTGTTTTGTCAGATAAAATCCTCGACTTCTTTGTACCAGTCATCGTCACGCTGTAAAGTGAGAATCTTCTCATGTAGATTCGTCTGAAGAGGTAACACCAAAAAGATGCATGGCCTCCGACTCGAAGCATCCGCCACTCGATTCACTGTTCCCTTTATGTAAGAAATCTCGAAGTCATACTCGCTAAGCAATTCTGACCAACGTTGTTGTCGCGCGTTCAAGTCGCTTTGCATAAAAATGTGTTGTAGTCCACAGTGATCAGTCCTTAACTCAAATTTTCATCCAACGAGGTAGTGTCTCCATACCTTTAAGGCATATACGATGGCTAATAACTCCAAATCATGCGTCGCATAGTTTTCCTCATGCCTTCTTAATTTCCTCGAAATGTAAGAAATCACTCGTCCATCTTGCATCAAGACTCCACCTAAACCTTCTTTGGATGCGTCAGTGCATACCAAGAAGTCTACATCCATGTCAGGGACCTTTAGTATCGGCACTGTTGTCAACAACTCCTTAAGCCTTCGAAATGCTTCCGTGCATTTCTCAGTCCAAACAAACTTCTTGTTTTTCTTCTGCAATTCCGTGATCGGACTTGCTATCTTCGAAAATCCCTCGACAAACCGTCGATAGTATCCAGCTAAACCCATAAAGATACACACTTCCGTGAGATTCGTCGGTGCAGGCCATTCCATAATAGCCTCAACCTTGGTTGGATTCACGGCGATACCTCCGTCGGAGACGACATGCCCTAAGTAGTGAATCCTGGATTGATAAAAAGAGCATTTGGACAACTTCCCATACAATTTTTTCTCTCACAAACACTATAGTACCAAGCGCAAGTGTTCGTCATGCTCCTCCGTCGTCCGAGAGTAGATCAAAATATCATCAATGAATACTTGGATGAAATTTTCCAAGTACTCGCGGAACACCCCGTTCATCAAACTCATGAATACCCTTGGAGCATTTGTCAATCCAAACGGTAAAACAGTAAACTCATAATGTCCAAATCTCGTCTTAAAAGAAGTCTTAGGGACGTCATCCTCCTTGATCCGTAACTGGTGATACCCTGATCGCAAATCGATCTTGGAGAACACCGTTGCCCCCTTCATTTGATTGAACAGATCATCAATTCTTGGTAAGGGATAATGATTCTTGATCATAGCCTTGTTCAGTTGACAGTAGTCAATGCAAAGCCTCCACGATCCGTCCTTTTTTCGAATGAAAATAACTGGTGCACCCCATGGTGACACACTAGGGCATATCAGTCCCAGATCCAACAACTCCTTCAATTGCATTTTCAACTCTTGCAACTCCGGGGTCGACATCCAATAAGGCGTTCTTGCTATCGGTTCAGTCCCCGGTTTCAGGTCTATGGTAAACTCCAATTCTCTTTCTGGCGGCATCCCAGGCAACTCCTCTGGAAATACGTCCACAAACTCCTTCACCACTGGAAGGTGTTCTAGACCTTCTGCTACTCCCTTTTCATTTAGCGCAATGATCGCATAAATCTTGCACCCCTTGCGCATACTCTTTCATAACTGTAAGGAAGAGACGAACCTCAGGGATACTCCCTGGTTCCGTCCTACAATCATGTGTCTCTGTCCTTCATCATCCACCAAGCTCAACTGTTTCATCTTACAGTTGAGTATCGCCTCATGCGATTCCAACCAATCCATACCAATCACAACTTCATAAGACCCTAAGATCGTGACGTACAAGTTGACCCTCGTGACAAACTCTCCCAGGTTAAGGGCATAGCCCGTAACCTTTCCTCCGACCTTCTGTTTGGCTCCCGAAGCCATCTCCACGAAGCTAAACTCGTCCTGTTCGACTGCCTTGACCTTGATCCTTTTTAGCACTACACCAGAAAAGAAACTCTCAGTAGCTCCTGGGTCTATCAAAATACTAAGGGTCTGGTCAGTGACAGTACCTGTCGTCTCGAGCATAGTCGACTGGTTCTCTTCCTGGTGGTTATTCACCGCTGCATGTATCCGATGGGCCTTGCCCATATCTCCCACTGTAGTGAGTCCGGCTGATCCGGACGCTCTGGTCCTCTCCATAGGAAAGTCGCGCTAGTAGTGTGGCTCCCCACATGTCCAACACCCCTTCTTTGGCCTAGTAGTCCTGGTACCCGAAGTAGAAGATGACGGCCCACTGGCCTGGAAACCTGGTCTGTTCTGATGAACAGGCCTAAACTGCTGCTGCTGCGGGCGACGCTGCTGTTGGTGTTGTGGTCCTTGATAAGGTGTCCGCTGCTGAGGTGGTGGCCATCGAGGTGTAGTGAACGTGGATCCCTTCTAGAAACCACGATATCCCGACTTATGTCTCGTCGGTGTCTGATGCTGCGGTGTACCAGCAGAACCCTGCCCTGCTGGTCTCGATGGAGTCCTGGTCTGACCCCCACTGATAAGCTCCTCCTCTGCTATGAGGGCCTTTTGGACAACGTTGTGCAAGGTTTGAGGCATCAGAATCCTAACCTTTGCACGCAGGCTGCCATTAAGTCCAAACACAAACCTGTTGACCTTGAGCTTCTCAGTGTTCAGGTGCAGAGCATACTGGAGCAGCTCCATAAAATGTGCCTCGTACTCGGGCACTGTACGACCTCCCTGTCGTAAGGCATTGAACTCATTGAGCTGACGCTCAATGAATTCCTCAGAAAGATACCTCTCTCGGAACTGTTCCTCGAACAGTTCCCATGACACGTCTTCAACGACCATGTTTAGCTGAGGCAGGAGCGTCTTCCACCATAGAAGAGCGCTCCCCTTCAATTGAAAGACCGCCATGCGGACCTTCATGTTGGAGGTATAATCTCGAAGTGCGAAGCACATCGCCATATTCTCCAACCATGCTTCAGCGGCTACGCCATCCGGGGCACCAAAGAACTCGGGAAATTTCACCTTCTCGAGTTCACGGTGAATGCTACCTATAACAGCCAGTGCGCGTGGCGGAACCTCAGTAGGTACCGGTGCCCTAGCCTCATCTCTATCCAATCTGTTGATCAGCGCCTCGGACATGCGCTGGAAAGCTCTCATCATCCCCACAACATCGACAATTGCGATCTGCTCCTGTCCAAGGACCTGCTCGCCTCCTTGGGGGTTAGATCCCTCAGGCGTGGATGTTGCTGGAGGCGTCACGCCTCCTCCCCTAGCACCCCGTCGTCTGCCTCTGTGGCGTCCTCTAACCATGATTACCTACACACACACAATCAGCTCAATCAACAATAGAATAATCAAATACAATCATGTCAACGGAAGCCATAGTGAATCCCAAGTCGTGGGTCGAACCCGCTCTGATACCATATGTAACGACCTCCTCATTACGACAACCATTCTAGTAACGGGTGCAAATTTTTTTTTTAAGGTGTGTGCGCGCATGTAGAAGTAACAACACACTTAACTGTACGACGCCACTCGACAACCAACAAGACGCAACCACGACGTTCAGCACAAGAAGACTGAAGGCACACAACGAGTAACTGCAACATTGTACGACCATGGGCATAAGGCGCACAACACAAACCTGAAGACGTACTGGGAGTGCACAGTGAGAACACAAAGGGAAGAAACCATGGTGTTAGGGTTACTATTTCTGCACAGGAAAGCAGGGCGTTTAGTCTTATGTCTTCTCAAAAGAAGATTAGACAGGCTCCTGGCCGACTGCTCAGGCAGAAACTAGTAACCCGACCTAGAACGAGACGCAACAATGCGAACACCACAAGACGACCCCGACATATCACAGTGACAACAAGCAAGAAATGCCCCTAGAAATAAGGCATACAACTAGCAGCTGTAAGCAGGAAATGACACCAGGTGTTAAGTATAGTACAGTCACAGAGGGAAGAATCCAACAGTAGAGTTTACTATTTCTGCACAGAAAAGAAGGGCTTTTAGTCTTATGTCTTCTCGAAAGAAGATTAGACAGGCTCCTGGCCGACTGCTCAAGCAGAAACTAGTAACCTCCGTCAGGTGTGTCGCAAGAGTGGAACCTTGCCTTTAAAGGGCCCGAGACTCTTGATACGGCACTGGATCCTTTACACAGACATAAATGCTAAGACTATAGAAGGTGTCTATATCCCACCCGACACAAGCAGACCAATCGACAAATTTTTACAACCCAGTGCAACCATAGACGAAAGACTAACCACGTCTTCTACAGAAGGCGCAAGACAAGGACTCGGACGACGACCATTTTAAATTAATGACCAGGCAATGTCTATGACTCATCCGTGATTGAATACTAGCCAAATTCTCCATATTATCTCACCTTGCCTCCCAATTTATTACCATACTTTACAATGACCTTACAAAGGTTAATATTGTGCTTTAAACATCATCAAGAACATTTCAATTTAAACAAATATTAACATTGCAATTAAACAAGTATTATCATTGCAGTTAAACAAATATTAACATTGCGCTTAAACATCATCATTAACATTTCACTTGAACAAATATTAACATTGCAATTCAAACAAGTATTTACAAGGTAGTTAAACATATATTAACATTGCGCTTTAGACTAGTATTAACCTCTCTATTTAAACAAATATTAATATTGCTTTTAATATTGCATTTTATGTTGCTTTTCATATTTACCAATGGTGCCGTCTAACTCAACTCAATATACATCTAGTAGCTAGAAATTAGAGGCAATAATCAATGCATGAACTTTCCATATAGATTCAATGAACTCACTATACATAAACCATCCATACAACTCTGTATGCATAACTTTCCATTTAATCTTGATAAACTCCATAATTAATGCATCGACCTTCCAAAAACTCAATATACATAACCCTTTAGAATTTCAATACAGTAACGCAAAAACATCAGTATTCCGGAATAGACTTACCAGCCGCAATGTTATTAACCAAATGAAAAAAAAAAGGGCATTAGAACCCGACATTGCTTACCACACAAAAGCAGTTAACAAATTTAGTCATTTAATTCCATATTAACTGAAAGGAAATAAGATAGTGTTCACTCTTCTTTTACTCCCCCTTTTTCTCTAAAATTAATCTTGTGAGGGATAAGGAAAGGCCATTACTAACTCAATAACAATTATATATCAATCAAATAGGTAACATCAACTTGAAACTAACGAGGTAACCTTAATATTAAGGAAAAGGCAATACATAAAATAGCAAATTTAAATGGCAATAATAAAAATGACAATACTGAAAATGTCAAATATCAAATATAAAAAGACCATATTTAAAGGTAACAATAATTTTAAAAATCGATGTACATAACTAACATCATATTACATATTTGGTGGAATTAAAGATTACAAGGTTAAATTCGCGCGCAGTAACAGGTAACCAAACAAACGCATACCAAACGCCCACGAAAAAAAGCCACTGTATGCAATGAAAACGCAGACCCCAAAAAGGAAAACGCATCGTTGCCTTACGCCCGCGTCGAAAGACGTCTCGCGCTCTGTGCCGCGTCCCGTGCTCCGTGCTGCTCCCGCTCGCCGACCGTGGAACCCTCACCGGTACCTCCCAGCCAATCACTAGGGGTACTCTGCTTCCCCCTTAGCCCCCCGAGCTGCAAGGGGGCCACACAAGATCCAGAGATAAGACTAGCTTCTCAGCTTACCTCCAAGGCTGAGCTACCACTCCAATACAGCTGAGATAAACCCAACTCCTCACAAGCAATCCGTCAAGCCTCAATCCGGCAGCGTAACGTTACGCTAACCATTCATCCCCTCTTCCTTCTTTTTCCCTTCTTTTATAGAAATTTGAGACCCACCTACTTTCCTAAATCATTATTAATTTAATTTTTAATGACAAACCTCTAAAAATTCCCTATCGTCCAAGTGTCACTCATGCCCATGGTTCTCCAAAAATTAATTTCTTTTTAATAATTAAAAGACTCAATTCCCTCACCCCCCCTAAAGTCGCTCCTTAAATTACTCCTAGGGTTCCTAGATCCCCTCTCATGCTTTTAAAACTTTCCTAAAATGAAGTTGTTGATTTTTAGTAACTCCTTAATTGTTGATTCCTTTTTTCTTTTTACCCTATGTTCCCTTACTTTCCTTTATTAAGTTTCCTTTATTACCAGTTTCCTTATTTCTCTTATTTATTCCTCTCTTTTTATTTTTAAACCCAAAAGATAAGTGCGCTTATTAATCCTTTCTATATTTTAAATTCACTACTTTTATACTCTCACACGTTTTTAACTTTATTTTCCTTTTTACCATAACACCATGTATTTTAATTAATGTATTCCCCTTTATCACTTTACTCCCTTTAATTTTAAGAAGACTTTAATTAACACCTAGGAGGGTTTTAGTTTACGCCCTTATGTTTACTTTGTAGGATATTTTCTTAGGGCTTATCAAAGTTTTATCTTAGAGATGTTTTTAAAATTAGGTTTAGATTTGAACTGGGCAACAATTAATTAGGGGAGTCATTTTAAGAATTTCTTCAGGCGTTAAGGTCTTAGGGTCTTCTAGGTGGTCTCATCATCATCATCAATGCGACATTCCCTTCAGGACGCACTACGTGCTCCAAGGGTGCCACTCGCCTCGTTTGCTTCTGTTACGCGACATGCCCTTCAGGATGCACCACGTGCTCCAAGGGTGCCACTCGCCAACTGGTGTTTCTTTTGCGCAACGTGCCCTTCAGGATGCACCACGTGCTCCAAGGGTGCCACTCATCGACTTGACGGATTGGTAGATATCTAAAACCCCTGGAGTCAACACTCCACCAGGTGAACTTGTGGGAGACTAAGGGCTCTAAGGAATAAGGCCCCCGCCTTATTGCACACCCCTTAGAATCATCGTGAGCGACTTTCGCAGTTTTCCCTCACGGTATCGTGGATCCTCTCGAACTAGGTAATCGTTAACCTATAGTTCGAGCCACGGCGGGAGTGCTAGTAGGTTGTGGCAGGGCTGCTGTCCACACCTCTCCCTCAACCTCTCTGGAAATCCTGTGTGGCCCCTTTACTCCATATGTGAGTCTGGTCGACAAGCTATCGTCAGCCTGCATCATCAACCATCATGTCAGAACATGTCAACAACATATCATCAAATCAATAAATATCATGGTAAATAAATCAACTCAATATCACACTCCCTGACTCAATCCGGAGTCCAAGGGTTCCATCGATGCCTCGGCATCCTCCAGGTCAAAAACCCTGCACACTCAAATAAAATGAATCAATAGCACCTGTATACAACAATAGTAAAACATCCTGTCATCCATCATAACGCATCATCATCAAGGATAAGTGGTTTATCATCATAAAAATCCAAATCACTTGCGAGCAAGTGTCCTCAAAGAATAAGTTTTGTCAGTGCGCCAGAGCGGGATGTTACAGATTATTGGGATGATGCCACTATCGATAAGATTACAGAATTACTGCATGAATATCAGGATTTGTTTCCAACCAAGTTCACAGACATGAAGGGAATTAAAGGGCTCGTGGGAGAAATGAAGATCCCTTTGAAAATAGATGCAAGGCCAATCAAGCAGAGACCCTACAGACTGAATCCCAAGTATAAGTAGAAAGTTAGGATTGAATTAGATAGAATGTTGGAAGAAGGAATCATAGAACCTGTTGAAGAATCGGAATGGATTTTCCCTATGGTGGTCTAGGATAAGAATTCAGGAGAGATCATAATCTATGTAGATTTAAGGAAACTGAATGATGCATGTTTACATGATCCATTCCCTACACCATTTACTGATGAAGTGCTATATAATGTAGGAGGAAAGGAAGTTTACTCCTTCACAAATGGTTTTTCAGGTTATCACCAAATCAAGATTGCTAAGGAAGACAGACATAAGACCACATTTGCAACATAATGGGGTTATTTCTAGTACATATGATGCCTTTCGGATTGAAGAATGCACCAGCCATATTTTCCAGGGTGGTGGTCGAAGCATTCAAGGAATTTTTACACAAATTTTTGGAAGCATATTTTGATGATTGGAATGTTTTTAGCTTATTGAAAAATCATATTGAATGTTTGAGACTAATGTTGGATAAGTGCAGGCAATGTCATATTGCCCTGAACCTAAATAAGTGAATCTTCCTCTCACCTTTTGGAGTATTACTGGGACATATTGTATGTAAGCAGGCATTGTTGGTAGATCCTTCCAAGATTGCCATCATTGTTGATCTACCTCCCCCTACTTCGGTTAGATAGTTGTGCACTGCACTAGGACATATTGGATACTACAGAAAGTTTATCAAGGGATATGCACAGATAACAACACCCATGGAAAATATTTTAAAGAAATATCATCAGTTTCAATGGTCAAAGGAATGCCAAAAGAGCTTTGACACACTAAAGAAGAAAATGGTTATTGTGCCTATTCTGGTTTTCCCAGATTGGAGTAAGGAATTCCATGTTCATGTTGATGCTTCATCTATTGTGTTAGGAGTAGTGTTAGAACAACCAGGAGAAGGAGATATTGACCACCCGCTATCCTTTTCTAGCAAGAAGCTCTCTACAGCTGAGATAAATTACATTACAACTGAAAGAGAAGGATTAGCTATGGTCTACGCGTTGTAGAAGTTTAGACACTACTTGTTGGGAGGACATTTTAATATGTTGACTAATCACTCTGTGTTGAAATACTTAGTCAACAAGTCAGTGTTGGGGGGACGAATATCCAGATGGCTATTGTTATTCCAGGAATATGATTTTGAGATTGTGGTCAATCCAAGGAGAATGAACAAGGGAACTGACCACTTGTCTAGGTTAGAACATGGAGAGGAACCTACCAGTTTGGAGGATACACTACCAGATGCATAGTTGTTGGCCATCAGAAAATTTGATGACCACTTCATCAAGATAGTTTAGTTCATGTCCACAAGAATGGCACCTTACGAGTACACAATCATTTAGAAGAAACAGTTGGTAGTTCACGTTGCAGATTTTTCACTTATAGTTGGACATCTATATAAGATGGGACCCGATGAGATTTTGAGGAGATGCATTATGGAGGCAGACAGACCATTGATTCTGGAAGAAGCACATGAAGGCATCGTAGGAGGACACTATGCAGGGAAAACAATAGCACAAAAGGTTCTTAGAGCTGGCCTTTGGTGACCTACTTTACATAAAGATGCTAAGGAATACTACAGAGCCTGTGATGTATGCCAAAGAGTTGGGAAACCTTCCAGAAGAGATGATATGCCTTTAGCACCTCAACTAACTTTACAGGAATTTGAAAAATGGGCCATTGATTTTGTGGGACCTATCAACCCACCAGGAAATCTCACAGGAGCTCAATACATCATCACTGCGATAGAGTATTTGACTAGATGGGTAGAAGCAAGAGCAGTTAAGGATTGTAGTGCAACTACATCTATGTGATTCATATTTGATGATATCATAACCAAATTTGGATGCCCAAAGATCCTTATGAGTGATCAAGGTACACATTTTATTAATAAAACTATTGAAGCCTTGACTCGGGAATTTGAAGTTCACCATCAGAAGAGCACACCATACCACCCACAAGTGAATGGTATAGTCGAAGCTTTCAATAAGATCTTGGAGACAGTGCTGACGAAGATTTTCAATGTGAACAGAGATGATTGGGATTTGAGAGTGCCAGCAGTGTTATGGGCTTATCGAACCACTTGCAAGAAGATGACAATGCAGACTCCCTTTAAGTTAGTTTATGGCCTAGAAGCAATGGCACCTATGGAATATTTAGTTCCTAGCTTAAGAATTTCAACGCTTATAGATATGGATGACACTAGTGTTATGCAAGATAGGCTTGCGTAGTTGGTAGAACTAGAGGAAGATAGGTTTATTGCAGGATTTCATCAGTAGGAACAGAAGGAACGAGAAAAGGCCTACCATGACCAACATATCAAGAAGAAAGCATTTAAGCAAGGAGATTTGGTATCGATATATGAAAAAAAGTTCATGAAGCATCCAGGGAAGTTCAAGACACATTGGCTTGGGCCATATCAGGTTGCCTATGTTATAGAAGGAGGATTTGCGCAGTTGAAGACTCTGACTGGAGAATGGAAGGAAGGTTTAGTAAATGGGAGCCAGTTGAAATTGTATTATGACAACCATCTACCTCGCATCTCTCAGTAAAAACAAAGGAAGAAGGGTATAGGTACTAGGTGCATTTGAAACTAGGTACCAGACACTGAAAATACAGTCTACACACAACTGGGAGGGACAGAGAAGAAAGAACAAGCTGCTCCGCATAGTCTGAAGTCGAAGTGTTACCAAAGGTTCAACCCTACAGTGACTCGGGACGAGTCACAGGTGAGTGTTGGGGGGTTGTTGGCCCTTGGTTATGGAAGCAAGCGAAGATTAAGGAAGAAGAGAAAAGTACAAACTGTGCAGAAGGCACATTAACCGAGAACGGGTCAAAATGGTCAAAGAAGCAGAAAAGGAGTGAAGTAAGAGAAAAATTATCCATTGGAGGAGAATATCGAGGAAGACATATCAACAAAGAAGATGGATCGAGGACAACTCAGTGAGCGGAAAAAGGCATCAACGAGTGAATTGGAGCACCTCGCATAAAATAAGGAAAGAAGGGATGGAAAAGCCCTTAAAGCACAGGTCAAGTTGACCTAGGGTTTAGGCACCTAGGGTTTTGGATCTAGGGTTTTGACACCTAGACTTTTTCCATGTAATCTATAAATAAAGGTCTAGAAGACCTGGGAGGGTTGGTTCGAAGTTGGATAGCTTTGTTGATGTTGATTGATCAATGTTGTTGTGTGAGAGAAGTATTGTGTTGTGAGAGCATTCTTGTATTGTAAGATCTTCGGTTGGGTGTGAAGATCAACCCTGCAGTTGGGTGTGCAGGGAGGGGAGAGAAGAAGAGAAAGAGAGAGAGAGATATGCAAGTTAAGTGCGCAGATAGAACTGTATGTTTTCATATAATATATCAAAAAACATGGTTATGTGGACGTATCCCTAGGGAGAGGGTGAACCATGTATATCTGGTTTTTCTGTGTGAGAGATTTTGTGTTATTTGCTATATGTTACACTGTTATTGCATTATTGTGTTAGATCAGAGATATCTCTTGCGTAGTAGGCTTAAGAGAGATAAAGAATACTAGATTGTTGTGTGTGTTTCCCTGGATCCACTTTGCATTTCCTCTTGTTGTAGACACCTGTGTCCTGCAACCTCCTATTGCTACTTCGGGTGAGACTGCATCTGCTTCGCAGGTGTGCTAGTAGTTAGGGATTTTTGGTGAGCTGATAGAGTTGAACCCTGGGTCTGACTCTGTGTGTTGATAGAGTTGAACACTATTTCTAGTTTGAAACATTTTAATGCCAATAGAAGGAAACCCAATTCAACATGCGAGTTATATGGCCAAAATGCCCACAGTAAATCCATTAAAATCTTCGGAGAAAAAACACATTCCACATGAAAACTACAAGAGCCAACATAATAATTTATCTTGAGCAGAGTTGACCATCATGAATGGAGAGATAAGAGCCAACATACCTGTGAGAAGAATACCAAAAATTTTAAGATCACAACTATTTTTCTGCCAACGACTGAGCACAATTGAGGCGATGTTAACCAGAGTAGCAAATGAATATGAGGAGAAGTGAACATGGTAGCTTCAAGGTAGGGTAAGAATGATGTGCAGTAAATGCACATCGCTTCCCTTATTTTTCATTTAATTCCATCAACCACAAAAAAAATAGAGCTCTTCCAATTTCCAAAAACACTTATTCCAATCATAGAATAATGCCATTGAATATCTAAATGCATATAACATAAAGTGCCATTTACAAATTAAAAGTAGAATCGACCTCTAATATGAACTCCATAACCATAATATCCCATTTAACACTTAGCATCAACATAATATGTCCCACATTCATCACTAGTGTTATATCATATCCAACATAATGAGTATTTTCCCATGCATGCAATTAGACCATGAGTGGTGCATTATGGATATTTGAAGCAATATTTCAAAACCTAAGGGTAGCAAGAGTGGACTGATATGTTTTATAAACATTTCTTTTATTTTGAAATCAAATTTCTAGCACCCTTATCATCTATTAGTTGCACATGTAAATAGGTTAGGATTTCCACTCTTATTCTTCGAAACTATGAATCTTTTTTGCAAGGTAATTACGAGTGCAAATAAGAAGAGCGCTTACTATCATTGTTTTTATCAAGGAATCCCACCTATATAGTATTATTTAAGATATATATAAGTAATAATGCATTGCAAATTATTTGTAGGCAAGAACTTTATGTTGCACTTCTTTTAGGCGTCAACAATGAGGATATCACATCAATGATTCACTATGTAAAATTGTCCTTCTATTACTAGAAACAAGCTAATTTGATATATCTTTGTTATTTTTCTATTGTAAGACAGTCAGTGATTCGTGGAACAAGGGATTTGATCGAACCACCTTGCCCATTCTTGGGGTCTATTTTATGTATAAAATGTAATGGCATAGAAATGTAAATGAAAATAGAGATATCTTGTAATCCTTCGATAAAAACCTTGGTGTTCTGTAACTGTTGATATACATTTTCTTCTTCATTAATACAAGGCTATGATTTGATGTTCTGGATCTATTTGGTGTTCTGATTTCATTGTTAGCTCTTTAGTTCTCTCGAGTAACGTGAGATCGATTGGGAAGGGCCCACCAGTTGGTTCTCATTGCTTTGTATCTTCTTGCATTATGGTAATCATTTTATTCCATTGTTTCAATAGTTGAGTATTATTTGAAATTATAATTAGCATAATTATGTGTGTGTTTTCATGTTTTTCACTTCACAATAGTTGTCTGAATTCTAGGTCAAAATTTGAGACTATATCGTTTGTGAGAGCAGATACCTGTATGATCTTTAAGTTCTCATTACTTTAGCATTTCCCCTAGTTATAATTTGAATAGTGGTAGTTATATTTTTCTATTTCAATCTGATTTGATTTATGATTAGATTGTGCACTATGAATATTCCTACCTCGTTCTATATGTATGGTCAACATATTCATTTCAAGATCATGAGTTGCATGCTTTCAACACTTAGTTACATTGTAAATCTATATTTGCAAATGATTTGAATTGTTCGAGCTTTGTTTGCATAGTGGTTCGATCCTCTTTTATTTTCTTAAGGTTAATGAATAGGTTGATTTAATAGAGGTAACTCTTACTGGAGTTGAATAATAGTGTTGAGTTAATCTTGTTATATGAGTGTTGTGTATTGAACGGTGAATGAAACATAAATTGAGCTCCTAAAAACTCTACATTGTTATCCAGCAAAGAATATCTTCTTTCTGACATTTTCATTGTGTGAAGTAGGATAATTTTATATATTTTGTTTTCTTACTATTATCACAAGAACGATGTCATTGAAGGTAGGAACTGAGATTATTTTTTGACACTTAGGGATTAGCTTAAGTGAAATATTGTAAGCCTCTAGCCAACAAGAAACTTCTTTGTCCTGCTACCCAATACATGAAATTCTCATAGATTGCACAATCTTATAGAATAGCTCATTTAGTTAAGGTGTAAAGAGTATTCCTTTCCATAGATCAGAATAGTCTAAACAGACATTTTTGTTTCCTAATCCCTACACATATAGTGTTGGAATCTCTAATATTACACCCCCGAATTGATGATTATATGCTCAACAATTAATTTAATTAATTAGCTCAGTAGTTGCCCAGAACAGTGAAGCAACATGATTCCATCATGGTGGTGGTGGATAAGATAACCAAAGTTGCTCATTTTATTCCACTGAAGCTCATTCATAAAGTAGTTAACATTGCAGAGATTTACATGAGAGAAATTACCAAGCTACATGGTGTGCCTAAGGAAATTGTTTCTAAAAAGGATCCCAAGTTCACATCAAACTTTTGGAAGGGATTATTTAAAGGATTTGGGACAAATATGAATTTTAGCACAACATATCACCCAGAATCAAATGGGAAAATAGAGAGGGTCAATCAGGTGATTGAGGACATGCTGAGAATGTATGTGATGGATAAACCATCAAAATGGGAATATTATTTACATTTAGTTGATTTTTCTTATAATAATGGGTATCATGCATCTTTGAAGATGACCCCATTTGAAGAATTATATGGTTGAAAATGAAACACATCAGTGAGTTGGAACAACCCAAGAGATAGAGCAATGGTTGGGCCAGAATTGCTCAAAGAAATGGAAGAGAAGATGGTAAAAATAAAGAAGAATTTAGAGATTGCTCAGGAAAGGAAGAAAATATATGCAAACAAGGGCAAAACGCATAAATAATTTAAAGTGGGCGAGCATGTCTTCTTAAAAGTGAAAGATACGAAGAGTTCACTTAAATTGGGGAGTTGTCCAAAGATGACAACAAGACATTGTGGGCCATTTGAGATCTGGGAAATGATTGGTCCTATTATATACATTCCTGCATTGCCTGCATCCATGTGCATTCATAATGTGTTTCATGTGTCTTTGCTTAAAAAGTATGTTCCTGGTGCTAATCATGTCATTGATTGGAATGTGATTCAAGTGGAGAAAGAAGGCGACTTCCAAGTTCAGATGGTGTGCATATTGGAAAGGAAATTCAAGCTACTTTGGAATCGAGCAATGGGACTAGTAAAGGTCTAGTGGACCTGTTACGGTCCTGAAGATGCAACATGGGAACATGAAGATGCCATACAGGAAGAGTACCTGCATCTTTTTGGAGAATTTGAATAAATTTTTTGTACATGTGTATATAATTCACTGAGGACTGTGCATAAATAAGGGGGAGGGTAATGTAATACCCCTAGGCTGAACCCCAAGTTGTAAATGTACATATGCTTTATAGGTTGGTGAGCCGAGATGTTTTGGGTCAGAGTGCCTTTGTATATATTTTGAGGCCAAAGTGTTTGTGTGATTTAGGCCAATGAGCCTAGAAAATGTAATATGTAATCACACTCGATTTTATTAATAAAATACATCACCTCGACATACCAAGTCATATGAAAGAGTATGGGGGGCTAGGACTCCACGGAAAGGGGGCTAAGGGAAAGGGGATAAGTCAAGGGGGATTAAGCTAAGGAATACAAACGTATTATTCCTAATTCATGAGATTTATGATATAATTTATCCTAAGTTACTAAGTGAGGGAAACGAATTACCAAGTGGAGTCAAAGGCATTTCCTAGAGTGACAAGTGTCAAGATAGGAAAATGCAAATATAATGTAGGGAACTTAGTGTAATTCTCATTATTTTTCTTACAATCATTCACTCATCCTGGAATCCATCATCTGTACCTTGGCTAGAGAGTGTAAGTTGAATATGATTGTTACCTATTGAATCCTTGGTGGTTTGGGCTAAAGAAGTAGGTTGTCAAGCCCGTGAGACATTCTCTCTAGGTGAGGGGATTATTGGGAATAGTTTTCCTTGTGTGTTGGGATAGCAGGTGTTGTAACTCCTTGATGAAACTTGTGTTCTAAGTGCTACAAATCTCTGATACTTCTTGGTTGTCTTGTTGCTAAAGCCCTAGAAGGGAAGTGGGACAACCCAAAGGACTATTGAGCAGAGAAGGGGGTACATTTCCTTGGGTGGGACAGGTTGTGGGGAATGAAAGGCTATGAGCTGGGAACCATTGTTGGAGTGTGTACCTGAGCCTATTCTTTATAGTGTTGTTTTTCAGACCTTAGTTTGGTTTAGGTAGTTTTTTCCCTAGTGGAGTCATAGCCCCAGCTCATGGGTGACATGTTGGTGACAGTGTATGAACAATAAAGTCTACGACTGGGAGAAACATCTGAGGTTTGCACGAAGTTGGTGATTTATAACAAAAGATAAGTGTTCGTTTATGTTTGTTCATATGTCTTTTATTGTGTGTATGTTTATGTTAATTTTTTTGTTGAATTGTACATAATTATGCATGGTTGTGCATGTTATTGTTGTTATACATAACTATTGCATATGTAGGGCATGGTGGTTAATAAATGGTATCTCTTAGCCATTTTTAGCAATAATGATAATGACATCCCAGCGCAAAGCTTGAGTCACCGCGAACTACACAAATTTGGTCGTGCACGTTGAGGAACAATTGTCGCACGTGGCACATGGCCGGATGTGCATGCAGTTTGTCCCAATGAATTACTTCCGCAACTAGAATTGGTTTCATAGAAGAAATTTTAGGTGGCCTGACTCAGCTTGGGGCTGGGTATGTTACATTGTGGTCGAGAGTAGATTTTCGGGTTGTTGGTAATGAGGGACATTACATGATGGATTTTAACAAGGATCGAAAATCAAATTTATTTCTAGTGCAATAGGTGGCTCTCCAGGGGGGTAGGTCAGTTCTTATAAAATCCATATTAGAGGCAATTCAAGTCTTCTGGCACACTTTATCCCACATCCCGAAGGGGGTTTTGGAAAGGATCGGGAAATTTTATTTGAACTCTTTACGGAAAAGAAGCAGTGAGTATAAGTGTTCTCACTTGGTTAGATAGATGCTAATAGCTACACCCAAATCTCAAGGGAGTTGGGGACTCAAAGATATTCAATTGTTTGGTTGGTCCTTAGCTGCAAAGTCCCTATGGAATTTACTTGCAAAGGATAGTGTTTGGAAGAGGATCATCATATAGAAATACATTACACCTAATTATCTCTTGGACTATATAAGAATGGAGAGGAAACGTATCTAGAACATGTCAAATCAATGGAAATCCATGACATTATCCTTCCCTATGATTGGTAAGTACTTGGCATGGAGGGTTGGCAATGGGGCACAGGTGAGGATGAGCATTGATGCAATCATGGGGCGTGGTTGGGAGGTCTTTATTGTTGAAAATATGGCCTTAAATTTGCAGGAGATGAGCAGGTGAACATTGAATATGTTCAACAATCCAACTAAAACTACCCTATGGTCCCAAGACTGATTGTCATCTTAGGAATTATGACTGAATGATGAGATGAGTCAAGGATGTCAGTCCTTTCTGACTAAATTTAGAAGAGCCCATATAAGGTTGAGTGGGGATCTTGACGACTTAGTATGGGCAATGAACAAGATTGGGGGTGAATACACTATGAATCTTGACTATCTATCTTTGCAATCCCTCAACTCTGTGGATATTAGATGGTGGTGGTGTAAATTGTGGAAGGTTAAGCCTCCACCTAAAAGTGTATTATTCATGTGGTTGATTATGAATAATAGAGTATTGACTTGGGAAATTCTTCAATATAGGAACAATATAGGCTTTGGAAGGTGTTCATTGTGTAAAGAAAAAGAGGAGACTATCACTCGTCTTTTCTTGTCTTTCCCGTTCTTTATGCAAGTCTCGAAGGATTTGGAGACTTCGTTGGGTTTTCATGATTTGTGGTGTAAAGAGACCGTGGATATGAATTCCCAAGAGTGGTTTATAAGAAGAGAGTTGAAGAATTTTAGGGAAGTTCCATTCTTAATCACTTGAGGAATTTGGTTGGTCCTCAACTATGGTTTATTTGAAGATAAACCAATCCCATATTTTCAAATCTTTGGTGGATAAAGGAGCAGAGGGTTGTGGGAGCACTTTTGGTGGATAGGTCTTATTCTTGGAGTTTCTTCAACAAGGCCTATTAAGGTCCAAGGAAGACATGCATTTTGGATTTTGTTTTATTTCTATTAGATTCTCATTTCTTCACTACAAAATATAATATGGAAAAATGAACAAATAATATTGGGGAATTCAAGGCTTTACTTTTCCTTATTAAATCTGCACTTAACAAATGAATTGTGAAGCTTCATATTTTTTGGATTCTACTCTCATTATAAATTGGTTGTAGGATGAACTTCAAGTCCATAATGTTGGTGTATCCCCATTGGCTAATCATTTGAAGGAGATTTCAAAGTTGTTTCAAGAGGTATCTTTCAAGCATGTTTACAAGGAGCTCAATGTTTTGGCTATTACCCTTTCTAAAGATGGTTTACATTTGATGGAAAATTAGATTATTGAGGATGAATATAAGGAGGGGCTTTTAGGATTAGTTTTTTTTTGTAGGTGGGTTTCATTGTAATTTTTTGACAGGCTTTGATATGGTTACTTGATAGGTGTTTTGATGAAATGTAGAAATTTTTTCTAAATAAGGTAGAAATTTCAAAACAAAACAGTTTTGATGGTTTTTAACAACTTTAAAACATATTTTAACTTAATACATATTTTAATAATTTTAAAAAATTTGAAGATTTGAAATTTGTTTAGTCATATTTAACATAGGAGGCCATTTACCAATCAAATTCCATCCCTGTTTCCCTACACTTGCAAAGGTAAAAATTGTGGGATACCAGATGGGAGACTCCGTCGCCAGAATGACTTTGACTATCAACTTTCCCCGTACCTTCCAAATCAACCACTGTCGTTGACATTTTCTCTTAAAAACTCCCTCGGAAAATGTCAGCCAACTTCGCAGAAAATGTCTGATAAATATCCAACCAATCATTTTTCACACAGCTCTGAATTTGGGAGGCTTTCATTTTAATCATATCCAATAAACTTTGAACAAAGCGCTGGATTTGAGTGCTTTCATTTTAATCGCTTGGACGAGATGGCAACGAACCGCAGAAATCAAGAAGCCGAGTATACAGAAATGAGTGTTTTAGATCGAATCCGGATCCATCTGCTCGGGGACTCCGACGGCCAGGATTTCGAATCCTCGTTCTACCTGACGGGAAATAGCCGGTCTGACAGAAGAATCTCGATCTGCGAACAAGAAAACTTCATCCGGAGCGCACTCGCTTGCGATTCCGTGGCTGACAATATACCAAAAACGGAGACGGAAACCAAGACCCCGGCCGTTAACTCCTCCTGTCTCTCGCTCCCAGTCTCCGTTACTCGACATGAATCTTTAGACTCGGAGAAATTTCCCGTCGGCTGGGAACTCAGAAATTATGTCAGCGTCACGCCTCCGTCTTTCAACCCCGGCTTAACCACTGCCGGGGCGAAGTTCCCGTTAGATGGAAACGATTCCAAGGACAGTACTCTTTCCGGGATTCTCAAAGAGGCCGTCGAGAAGAGACGGATACCGGTAACGCCCAAGGAGGAGACGGAAACGGAGACGAAGAAGGAAGCCCATATTTTTCCCGTCAGGAAGAGTTCGGGGAGGCGTTACAGGGGCGTGAGGCAGCGGCCGTGGGGGAAATTCGCGGCGGAGATAAGGGACTCTGCGCGGCAGGGAGCTAAACTTTGGCTCGGCACCTTCAACACCGCCGAGGAAGCCGCACTCGCATATGACCGGGCCGCTTACAAGATAAGGGGCTCTAGGGCTTTGTTTAATTTCCCCCACCTAGTTAGTGGGGAGAGTAATATATGTACCACCTCTAAAAAGCCAAGAAGTAATGGTGCGAATTTCAAAAAGGTAGAGGGAACGTGACCAATTAAACA
>ML779466.1:0-24172 GCA_009831015.1 Picea engelmannii
TTTGCCTGAGTTATTGTGAAAGGACCATGCAACTCCTGATAATATCCTCCACGCAGTGCCAAGGTCCGAGAAGATATGGCTGGGTAACCGTGCGAGGACTTTGGAGTTAGTAGTAGAAGTTTTCCTAACATTTGAAGCCAAAGAGAATAAACTAATAATGGGCTAAGGTAGCAATGGCGGTGTACTGCAGATGCTTAAACAAAGTGGACGCCTATCAAACATTTCCTACAATGAGGTGCCCTTCATTGGCATGCTGCCGAAGAGGCCTCATCCCCGTCACTGGATGAGCCCTGGTGCCTATTCCGAGTTTTCGTCCTCCAGACTATAGTCCCCAATGGATTATGAGGCGGGATCCGAAAGCGACCGTCAGGAAGAAAGGGAGTCTCGTCAGCAGCTGACTGTGCAGGCCGGGAGCCTCGCACTCGCAGGCATTCACAAAATAGCTGTATGCAGGTTAGGTTCTTACTGGTCGACAGAAACCCTTTTTTGAATGTGAATTGTGTGTGTTATTGTAATCGAAATCCGTGAGGGTTTCTTACGTTTATGACGCCATTTTCCTGATAGAACTTCAATCTCCATGGTTTTCAAATTAGCATTTATTTTATTGCTGAGAAAAGGTTAAACTAGTATAGATTCCTCTTGTGACAAATTCCAGAAAGGATTTGTTTATGTTTGCAGCTCTCTGACTCCATTTTGCAGAGGATTTCATTTTTAATTTTTAATTTTTAATTTTTTAATTCTTTCCGGGTGTTTTTCGTTTTTAATTTTTTAGCTGTCATTCCATTTTGGATCCTTTTGGGACAACTCTTGGCTGACTAAGCGCTGAAACAGGCCTTCTCTCACCTTCCGATATCATTGTGTGTGCAGCCAAGAATTAATGGATAAGCATGCATTACTTCGGCCTTATGTCAGTCATACTTGTCCTCCAGGTTTCCCTTCACTTTTAAACTTGACTTGTAAATCTTATGGTTTTTATTTTTCTTGTACTTTATTGATTGCATTATTGGCTTTTACCAGTGGTGATGCTAATAAGCCACTGAAGTGGGTATTTGTTTAGCAGCATAATTAGTCAGCTATTTTTTGTGTTGTGCTCTAGGGAAATGCTGCTTATAGTAACTTACAGCTGTCTTTGGCTTATGAGGGGCATTTTGATGCCCTTAAAAGCACAGAGGGAAATGCTGCTTATAGTAACTTACAGCTGTCTTTGGCTTATGACGGGCATTTTGATTCCCTTAAAAGCACAGAGGACTTGGCATATATTATCAGCTGCCCCCACTTTGGGGAGGAGGTTTGAACCCGTGTCTCTGTGTTAATACAAGTTTGTTCATCTTGCTGCTTGCTGCTATAGACCCCACACCCGATAATTCAGTTGGGTTTTAGAATTTTCAAATTTCAGACTTTTAGTTATATATGTATTACGATCCATTGTTTATTTTGTTTTCGTTGATTTGGGCAGATTTCATGTTGTCTGACACACTTTCTTCATTGACAATGCATAGCATATTGTCTTGAGGAAAGTGTTAAGTGTTGAAAGATAATTTGGTGGAGCTGGAAAGCCTTATTAAGCTGCATACTCTTCTCATTGAGCTCTGCGTGCTGTAAGGGATTCTCTTCCCCTTTACTGAGAAACATTTGGCCAGCAGGGATCTCTCAAATGAGGTTTGAGCTTTCCTAGCTTTTAGCTAGACATTTAACTCTTTGTCTTTTCAGCTTTCAGTATTGATCTGAGGAATTACTTTTGCACTCCCACATTTTATTTACACTGGTTGTGCTCGTTTATTACCATCGACCTACTTTTGTGGTAATTTGTTGACATGAATAAAATTTTATCTTATTATCTTTTCTATGTTGTGTGTAATAAAGAATGAGTCGTTTAGGTGCCAACTTTTGATGCAGCACATTTTGATAGTCTCACGAGTCACAAGTTAGAGGTCATTTGGGAAAGGCATTTTTGCTGCACCAACAAGACTGATTTGTTACCCTGAATGCACTTGTTTTATACATACATATTGCATGATTATATTTCGGGGAGCATTAAATACATGAAATAGTGGATATTGTCTGTTTAAAGATTTTATAGGGAAGAGAGGTGTGTGTAATGTGCCTGACCTGTTTGTGTGCATTACTTGTGTGAGGGACATATTTGGGAAGAATACAGAGAAGATTACCTGTGCGGGTGACATATTTGGGGAGATCTTAGAGAAGATTACCTGTGTGATTGACATATTTGAGAAGATCTTAGAGAATACCTCTTTCTGTTGTGCTTGTATAGGAATATCTCATTCAATATAGCTCCCTCAGGAGTTCTGATCGGTATTGTGGGAGTACAACTTCTTTTCCTCCTAAACTGGTCATGAGTAATGAGTCCTCTCTAAACATCAGTGTTTCCTGTGTTGCACATGTTTCTAGAACAGGCTGAAGAACTTTTATACTGATATCTTAAAAGGGTACACGAATACTCATAAAGATTATGTGTCTATACTGGGGTGCTGATATGATCCTGAGAGCAAACATATGATAGAAACCTTGGAGGTTTGTGCAGCCAATATAACTTCAAAGTTCAGACAAGATTGTAGATGAAATAACCATGTCTTAAAAGGTATATCATATACTGTCGAATGTTGCCTGTCTGTTCCCAGCATGAAATCCTGCATATAGAAAATGGTTGTCTTGATCTTTTGTTATGAAATTTAATTACAATGAGAGAGTGTGTGACGCCCCTAACTTCTTATTGATACATTTTCACTCGTCTATATGTCGAGCACAAAATCTCCTAATTCTCTTCAGGCATGTCACCCTTTTGCTGCAATCTGCTATAGGTATCTCTTGGGGTGTTAACTCTATTTTCCACAAAAGCACAGCCAACTTTTGTGATGGTACTTATCGATGAGATATTTTGTGCATTTTGAGGAAGGCTATTGCTTTAAAAGGAAAAAATAAATGAGCACCAAAGCTCCTGGTGAACAGGGTGATGGACGAGGTTAAACCCTAAACCCTACAAAGAGAGCACCATTACCAGGCATTAAGTATATAGAGGACAGAACAAATATCTTCCTTGTTTGCCTGAATCACTTCCAGTGTGAAGGGACCATGCAACCCCTGATAATGCCCTCTATGCAGTGCAAGGGTCTGAGAAGATCTGGCTGAGTAAGCATGAGAAGACCTTGGAGGTGGTTAGTAGAAGTTTTCCTACATTCAAAGCCAAAGAGAATAATTTAATAATGAGTGCAGGTAGCAATGGCACTGTACTGTAGAGGCTTAAACAAAGTGGATGCCTATCAAGGGTTTCTCACCATGAGGTGCCCTTCATTGCCATGCTGTGGAAGACACTTCAGCCCCATCACTGGATAAGCCTTGGTGCCTATTCTGTGTTTTTGACATTTGTCCTTCAAAATATGGTACCCGGTTAATTTCAAGGCATGGTCTGAGAGTGTCTGTCAGGGAGAAAGGGAGTCTTGTCAGCAGCTGACTGTACAGGCCGGGAGCCTTGCACTTGCAGGCATTCACAAAATAGCCATGGGCAGATTAGGTTATTATTGGATTGACTTAGCTCTGGGCAGATCAGGTTTCTATTGGATTGCCAGAAAACCCTTTTTTCTTTATGCGAATTTTGTGTGTTATTCTAATTGAAATCTGTTAGGGTTTCTGACGTTTATGATGCCCTTTTCCTGAAAACTTCAATCCCCTTGGTTTCCAAAACAGCATTTATTTTAATGCTGATAAAAGTGTAAACTAACATAGTTCCTCTCGTGACAAATTCTAGTAAATGGTTTGGTAATGTTTGCAGCTGTCTCCATTTCTAAAGGGATTCATTTTTTTACGTTGTTTTTAATTTTTAATTTTGAGCTGTAATTCCATGTTGGGTCCTTTTGGGCAACTCTTGGCTGATGAAGCACTGAAAAAGTCTCTCTCACCTTTTCTGCATCATTTTGTGTGCATCCCTATCTCTGAAATCAAATTTATGGATAAGCATGCATTGCTTGGGACTTATGATAATCATACTTGTCCTACAGGTTTCCCTTTACTTTCAAACTTGACTTGTAAATCTCATGGTTATTATTTTTCTTGTACTTTGTTGATTGAATCACTGGCTTTTATGACTGGTGATGCATAAGCCAGTCAAGTGGGTTTTCGTTTATCAGCATAATTCAGTCAGTTTTTTGTTTGGGTTGTTCTCTAGGGAAATGCTGCTTATGGTAACATATGGCTGTCCTTTTGTTTATGAGGGGCATTTCAATGCCCTCAAAAGCATAGAGGACTTGCAGATATTCTCATCTGTAGCCCCACTTGGGGGAGGGGGGGTTGAACATGGGTGTCTGTGTTAATACAAGCCTGTTCATCTTTTTGCTAGACTACACACCCAATAATTCAGTCAGATTTTAGGTTTTTCAGATTTCAGACTTTTAGTTATATATGTATTGTTATTGTGATCTGTCATTTGTTTTTTTTTCATTGATTTGGGCAGACTTGGTATTGTCTGACACACTTTTCTTCATTGACAATGCATAACATATTGTCTTGAGAAAAGTGTTGCAAGATATTTTGGTGGAGCTGAGAAAACTTATGAAGCCGCATACTCTTTTCATTGAGCTCCGCATGCTGTAAGGGATTCTCTTCCTCTTTACTGAAACATCTGGCCACTAGGGACCTCTCTAATGAAGTTTGAGCTTTTTTAGCTTTTAGCTAGACACTCAGCTCTTTGTCTTCTAGGCTTTCAGTATTGATCCTAGGAGTTGCTTTTGCACTCCCACATTGTATTTACACTGGATGTACTCTTTTAGTTCCATTGACCTAATTTTGTGGTTATTTATTGGGCATTGATTTGTGGTTAGTATAAACTGCATTTGACAAGCTTCAGCTCCAAACCTATTATTACCAACTTGTTAATATTGCCAGAGAAAATATTCACACTGCAAAGAGCTTTGCGGCCACTGTTTGTAAACACTTTCTCAGGGTAAGTATATCTGTCTCACTTCTATGTTCTGTTTAATTAGATTGTTGACTTTTACTCCAACCTAGTTCTCCTAGAAGCTCTCCCCTTCTTTTGTTTGTCCCTTCCTCGCATGTTTGTTTGGTGTTTAGCTTTTCTAATGCAAGTTTCCATGGCTATAACATAAGTTTCAAAGGATATTGGTGTTCTTGCATTCAGTAATTTATTCAAAATGTTAGTATCTCAAATTGACTTTTCAGGGCGGTTTCAGACTATGATCATATATAAATATACTAAAGACCAACATTATGTATTGAGCTCAGAAAGATGCACATTTTATGCTACCATACAAAAAGCGAACCAAAATATAACATTTGAAAATATTGTATTTTGAAATATAGTCTGCAGTTGTGTACGGCAATATGATTTGCACTTACAAAAGTGCTTTGATATGCAGTAAGGTGTTTCCTTTTCTGACCCATATGTTTTCCACTTTATCTTTTAATTGGCTCATGGCCGTTGGATCTGTTTGATGACCATGGATCTGATCCAGGCCGTCCACTTGCAGCATGTGACCGTGGTCCCTGGCGAGAGTGGCAAGATCATCATCTGTAAATTTTGGTTTGAAGAGCAGACTGGATATCAAGGAAGTTTCCTTCATTGTCGTCTTCCATTCCTCCATGATCTCATCAGAAACTTTGCCCTTTTAATTGTGTTCTTCAAAGGCGAGGGCATACCATTTCCTAATGTGACGGAAATCTTCAGGCTCAACATCAAAGTATATGGGAATTATTTGGGCTCTTCCCATCATGATATGATCTCAAAATCCAACACAACTCATTTCAATTCAACGCATTTCTTAGAAAAAATAGCAACATGAACTGAGATCCCCCAACCATCCCTCCAATTGTGCGTCATGTGATTACCTCAACATCCCTCTTGCTCTGCCATTGAAAATAAAGATCCAGGTCTTGTTTGTGAGTCCTAGTTAAATTTGAATCTTATTATCAATTTTTGCACTCGTTTGTGACAATCTGACCTATGATGCATGTTGATTTCTAAGCACAGGTGGCCAACCAATATATGACAACTAATAGCCATGTTAGCACAAATTTCCACCCTCCAATTGAGCTGATATGACCTGTTATGACATCAGTAAAAACTTGGCTAATTAAAGGAGTAATGGCCCTAAATGGTCACTGACCAAACCCCTCTCCATTTGGGCTAGTGCTTGCTAGCCTCTGGGGGGAGTCCCTAAGCACCTTAAGTACCTTGCTGTTGTCTTTAAGACTGATTTTGTGCGATAAAGGACAAAAAACAAGCTGTTCGTCTTGGACAGCGTGTTAAACAGTCCAAAACGATGATAAAAAACGTACATTATTCACTTGGAGGGATCCTGGAGGGTTAGCTTAATGATTATAGAATAGAAGTAGAACATAAAACTAGTTAAAAGATTAAATAAATCACAATGAATAGTTAAGAAAAATGACAAATCAGATTGCAAAATTCACAAATACCGACAAGAAACATAGGTTAGAACACAAACACTTAATTTTTTTATTGTATAGGCTTGCTAGAGGGCTGGCTACACCACAATAGGCAAGTCCACAACTGGTACATTGATCACTTTGCTCAAAGAATGAGTCACTAGACTAAGAGAAAGAAAGAGAAGAATGAGAACGAGACACTATGTTGTTGCTGCTAAGAACCGACCAATAACCAATGAAGACCATCCAATATATAGGAGAGAAGTGTGAAGAAAATAGGAGTTAATGTGCATGAGGGAATAAGTGTGAGTGAATAATGCACATGGGTGAGTTATGAGTGAGTGTATGCACATGGTGAGTTAAATAATGGATAAGATGCATGGAGGATAATTTTAGCTTTCCAATGCATGTTAGATTGCTAAATTTGGCCAAGGGATGAGGGAGTTATGAGTTAAAGGGAAATTCGCCCTATATTTTAGGGATTTCCCAAAATTTATGAATTTTGCGTTTAAAAGCAATTTAGGGAGAAATTTTAGAAACTGATTGCATGGAAAGTGAGAGGAATAGAGTGAGAAAAATTAGCCTTGAGTGCCTTAACTTTCTCCAGACAATGCCACCTCACCCATGCGCCACTTCTTTAGTTTAATTAATTCTCATTTAATACATAATCCTTGGAAAATGCGCCCTTGGTCCATGATGCCATGTAGATGCCACATCATCCTGATATTCTGCCACATGTCGAAATCTGAGCTCTCCACTTGTCATTGTTGGAGATGACGATGACTGCTAAAAATAGAAATCTCCAGCATGTCGCTTGGAAAAGTGCTATTGGGCCTAGAATCATGCAAGGACCATCACTGTGTGCTCAGAACCGCTCCAAACTGTCAAGAGATCCACTCAAACCGTGTTTCCTAAAAAGTAGCAGCCCCTGCCGTATGTAGACATCTTTCTCAAAATGCAAAGGAACACATGCTAACTCTAACTTCGAACAAAATAGCCCTGTATCGATCATATACTTGTCTCTGATGGGAACCAACCTTTGCTAACCACAAGTGCTAAAGTCTGAGAGAATCTCAGAATGCCAACCAACTAGTGCATGCTGACTCTTAACCCTCAAGATTTTCAAGGGTGAAAATCTAGGGGTTAACAAGGCATCAATATGATTAAATTACTTGGCAATAGATATGTAGCCTATCAAATGGCCAAGCTACTAGGTGGCCTTTTGGTGGAGCCTGTCATTTTTAGGTTGTAATTGCGTGTATAATCTTTATTCCACACTTTTGTTGAAGGATTCATCCATGATTTTTCTATGCTAATATGTAAAATATAAATAATCTAAAATAATAACACTTTTGAATATGAGCAATTATACAACACTGAAGGACAAATCAAATGGCTCTTCCTTGATGTTATCTATCTCAAATCATTTCGCAATATATATCTATATAAAGCTCAATTCGTCATCTCTAGCATTTCACCAATATTTGGTTAGCATGATTGGTCCTAAAATGCTTTTATTCTATAAAAGGCTAGCACAATTTTTTTAGATTACCCCAACATAATTTTAAGCTTACACCATTTCAATCTCCAATCAAATTTAAAAATAAATCATTTTGACCTCTTCACCTTATAACAATGTACTTTTTGCTCCTTCAGGGGCAATTGCTAGTTTAAGTGCTTATTAGGCCATAAGTGTTTTTCTTACTGGCGCATATGTTTTGATGTGACTTGTGGAATCCTCTCGCTCGTCCAGATCTGTTGGATGATCATTGACGAGTTCTTTATCGTTGATTTGGAATGTCATGATCTTGCCATGTGGTTTTCATAGTTCTTTTCTATTTGACTCGGGAGAGTGATCACTGGAAATGTCACTGATCCTTGCTGTTCCCTGATTTCTACTGTTTTGCATCCCATCCGTCATCTGATCATTTTGGCAGCAAAGCCATGGGTTCCTATATCATACAAATATAGCATTACAGTGAGACCCACAAAAGATGATGGGAGAGGACGTCTTTTGAGTAGGGAAAATTTTAGGGGCTAAATCTCGTCCATGGACCAATTTTCCATGTTTTTTCCAAAAAAAAGATTCGTCAATTCTAAAAGTGATATGCCCAAATTCTATAGAATAAAATTATATTACCTTAAAAATAGCCCAAATTTTATAGAAACTATATAAAATCCTTAGAAATTTGAATATTTTTACAAAAGTAGCGCCAAACATTTGATAGTTTGTATATTAAGGACTAGTAAGATTCACCAAGGTTTCTACATTCTGAGATAAATTTTCATTCTTAAAATTATCCCTGCTTTTGGGTAGAGGCAGTGGAAGCATTGTGGCTATTACTAGTGAAAAACAACTACAAGTTCCACTCGGAGATCAAATTCCAAGGTTGAAATGCAAGTGAGAAAATGAGCTACGACTATAAGCGTGACCTTTCGGCATGTCTTCACTGGAATCGAGTTTGGGTACTCAACTAAAAGGGCCACCAGATGTTAAGTCGATCTTCAGTGAGTTGTCTCTCAGACATCTCCATCAAGTTTCTTGAAAACAATGAATACAAGCTTTAATGGGCACAATCTCCATTATAAAGACACGAGCTGGATAGACTCCATATCATACACTGAATGCATTAATATGAACGAATGGAATCAACGACACATATAATTCCAACAAAAATCACTTGGAAGCAAATCGGATTTCTTAAAAATCCTTATTATCGGTATCCGCCTGGTATGTAGCATGGAAATTCCAAAAAGCGTATCCCAATTCCTAGGTTACTTTCCTTCATGTCGATGATGAATGAATAATGAATCAAATATTGTCCTCCCACATTGCATTCCCATATCGAATATGGAATTTATATGGACTCATATTGCATTTCCACAGCGAATAGGCAATTTATATGGAGCGATCCAAGAAAATGTGCAAAAACTATAGCTTGGATTCGAGGATTATACGAGGATACGACACCTTACGTTTCTGAAGGCTCTTAGTGTTGTTTATGTAAACTGTTTGGATCTTGATTTGGGTGTAACTACCAATAGAATAAGGACGAGAGATACTGGTTTTTGTAAGATTCTATTATGATATATCCTTTTTTGTAGGCAAGCAACGGATCCAACTCAAGCTGAAGGTTGTTTCCCTATTCATAGAAGTCTCTTCTATATAAATTCCAAGCAAGCGTTAAGGATGGTTGTTCCAGACATGGCGGTGCTTGAAAGGACTGCCACATGTTTCATCATCCATAAACATTGGGGATAATTGTCATTAAATGCCACGCCTTGTCTTCAAACTTAGTAAGCTCCTAACAATTCGTCGATGTATTTTCATGTTTTTTGAACTTCGTATTTGTATTTAAAAAGACACTCGCAAGACCTCCAATGCCCCAAAACTTGGGATACCTTGTGATATTGCAAGAGCTTTATCATGGCAAGGGTATGACATAGTGGCCGGTTAAGACAACAATGGCCAAAAAACATACACGGGAAGAGCTTATCCAAATGCTCTTGCCTTGATTTCAGGTTCGTTCCATTGGAATTGAGATTGTGGTTGTCATTACTAGGTTCTGTAAGTCAAGGAAGAAGGTGGCCATTTAGGGGTTTTCTCACATGAGATTGATATTGAAGATTGATGCTGCCATTGCAAGCCCACGAACACATAGAATTGTTCATCCCCATGAGCTGAAGCTCTAGGTGAAAATTATCGACACACTTTTCTCATGCATTGCTAGATAAGAGAATAAAGTTGACCACAAATTCTAAGAAATGATGATTTTTTCTGGGGACATTTGCCTGAAATCCAGTGAGAAATTGTTAGATTAGTAGATTTGAGTGATTATTTCTATATAATCAGAGTGCCCCACGGGTTTTTCAGCATGCTGAATCCCTTACTGCATTCAAAAATGGATTTTGAACAACAAAAAATAGTGATTCGTGTAAATTTATATCACCATATTCCGGCGAAAAAAACCATTTCGTAGAACAACTAGAGAACGCCCAAATGTCTATCGTTTGTAAATTTATATCACCTTATTCCGACGAAAAAAACCATTTCGTAGAACAACTAGAGAACGCCCAAATGTCTATCGTTTTCATCGTACATGTATTTCAAATTTTGTGCCTATCCCCTATTCGAATGGGTAGGCTGCTCTTTCCACCAAGTAATCTTCATTTCCGTGTCAAAAGCTAGTTGTACGAGTTTGCAGAGAATTTTACGTTACTCTTTCCACCAAGTAATCTTCATTTCCGTGTCAAAAGCTACTTCTACAAGTTTGAAGAGAATTTTACGTTACTCTTTCCACCAAGTAATCTTCATTTCCTTGTCAAAAGCTAGTTCCACAAGTTTGCAGAGAATTTTAAGTTACTCTTTCCACCAAGTAATCTTCGTTTCCGAGTCACAAGCTAATTGTACGAGTTTGTATATAATTTTACGTTACTCTTTCCACCAAGTAATCTTAATTTCCGTGTCAAAAGCTAGTTGTATGAGTTTGTAGATAATTGTAATGAAATCTAAAGTAAGCTCAATGTTAAGAGATGACGAATTGTACGAGTATGGCAATGTCGCAGACTTTTTAATTATAAAATTCAACTGTGGAAAAAAATATATTTTGATAACTAATTTAAAGTTAAATTGAAATGGACTTTGTGTCGATTACAATATATCTGCGTTTCGAGGGAAATAAAAAGTAATATGAAAGGATGTTTCTCGACCGCCCCAGACCACGGACATTTAGAAAGAAATTTGAGTTTGTCGACCGCCCCAGACCACGGACATTTAGAAAGAAATTCTCTTAGAAGAAGTGACGCCGAAGGCAGAATTGATCGAAATGCCCTCGATTTCCGACATTTTGAAAAAAAACATGAACAAATCAAGATGACTTTGTCGACCGCCGACATTTTGAAAAAACATTAACGAGTCAAACCGACATTAAGAAAAAAATTCTTTTAAAGAAGTGACGCCCTCGATTGCCGACATTTTGGAAAAACATTAACTAATCAAGTTGAGTTTTTGTCCACCGCCAAGATTACCGACATTTAGCAAAAAGATATCCAAAAAAAGTGACGCGGAAGGCAGAGTTGGTCGAACTGCCGTGGATTTCGTCGCAAAAAACATTAACGAATCAAAATAGAACTTTATTTTGGAAAAAAAACTGGAAAGGTTATCTACCGATATAAAATAATTTTTTAAACAGCCAAATTTCGCAATTGCGGCTGAAGAGTCGTGCATGTGATTTGATAACTGTGAATATATGGTCTTAACACTCTTACGTGGTCATATCTTGGTTAAGATAAGGATCCACGTAAGAGATTTTGAATTTCATCCAAATACTTCATGTTAGTTTTCCCAAAGCTTCGTTTTGGCACACGTGAAACTTACCAGCATTCAATCTCCTTGAGCCAAACACTTGTCCTTAGAAAGACCCGGTGTCTCGTAAGCGTAATCGAAGCGCTCATTTAATAATCGTCACATTGTTTAGGTGTAAGGTGTAATTACGTCGAAGTGGCGCCGAAGGCAGAATTTATCGAACCGCACGTCGAAAGGTGTAAGGTGTAATATCAATATTGCTCTTGTAGAGAATTTGATTTTGTTTTAATATGCCTTTCGGCGTTAATCAGCCACAATATGTGGCTGTGCTAGTCTATATATTGAAAATTTGTTTAGGCACGACAGCGCTTTATAACTATTACTTTAAGATGGCGGCCAATATCCACCCTCCTAAGCAGCGGCCAATATTGGTAGGCCGGTGGTAGGCCCTTTATAACTATTACTTTAAGATGCGGCCAATATCCACCCTCCTAAGCAGCGGCCAATATTGGTAGGCCGGTGGTAGGCTGTTGAATTTGAATAGGTTTGTAAACCTATTCAAATTCAATAATGTAAACCACCGGCAGATTCAATAATGTAAACCACCGGCAGGACACAACATCTACTTGAATAATGCCATTTGACCACAACCACTACGGTATAAGTATGAACCTTGATGGTATAAGTATGAACCTTGTTTCTCAGTCGATATCGGAACTTTATTAGGCGATTTGTTCATAATAACCACAACCATCATGAATATTATTGTGTCCATCAAATCTTCCAGCGACGAACTCAAGCAAAAGCTCTTGCGCCTCAAGCCAATCATTGATGAAATCTCCAAGCTTTCTTCTGACTCAGACGTCCCCGCACCTCAGAGAGGTCGCCTATTCAAAGACTTTCAAGCGCAGCTGCAAGATGGCCTTCACCTCGTCAAAAAATTAGAGCGAATGAACAGCTTTAACTTATACAGAAGGTATCGATATGGAAAGCAGATTCTAAAGGTAGAAAAGAATGTCAACGATTTCTTGCTCACCCAAGGCCTGGCCAACCTCATTCTTGACGTCCACAAGCTAAATGTGGATTTCAAGGGTTGTCGCGAACGATCTGAACGTGTTGAAGAAATGGGTCGGCATATACTTGAGAGTGTGAATGCCAAAATCACTAATGATGCCAGTTTCAATTCTCTCATGCTTCAACAAATGAGCACAACTCAACTGTTTCAGAGCTCCATTGATGGGTTGCATGATACTACGATGGCTGAACAGTCCACCAGCAGCTGCAACTCCCAAGTCCCGGGTATGCCAAGCTTTGTAGTGGGTTTGAATATTCTTGTCAATGATGTCAAACAAATCCTATTCCAGAATGGAGTTAATATCGTTGGGATAGAAGGGATGGGTGGAAGCGGCAAAACCACCCTTGCATTAGCCCTTGGCAACGATCTCCACGTCATAGGTAAGAACAATTCTCCCTTTTAATGTTCACTCCAAACTTCCATTTTATTTCTTCATTTTAGTTTGCAATGCTTATAATCTTTGTGATTATCAGATTTCTTCCAAACCAATATAGTTTTCATTACTGTTTCACAGTCTCCAAATGTAAAGGCCGTTTTGGAAACTATGTGGGATAAGATAATTGGAACTGAAAGGCCTGTTTTTCAAAGTATCGAGGATGCACACAACCAACTGCAGAAAAATCTCAGTTTAAAAGGAAATCGGAAAACTTTGGTTGTTTTGGATGATGTTTGGTCAAGATCAAATGTGGAACAGTTGTTGTTTGAAGAAGAGGGATACAAGACAGTTATCACAACCAGGCAGGATTACACTATTCCAAGGACAAACAGTAGCCGTGTGTATAACATACCCATGTTGCAGAAGGCTGATGCACTGTCACTTTTTTGTTTCTGGGCCTTTGGACAGCCTTCGATTCCAAAAACAGAAGATGAAGATCTTGTTAAACAGGTATGAATTAGACATACTACTCATTATCTCATTACCCTACCTGTTAATCTATCCTTCTCTTGATGCATTGCATCCGTGTATACAGTGTTTTAATTCAGATTGTTTTCCTGCCATTTTGTTGGGTGGTTTTAAGTCGAAAATTGCAACGTTAACAATAGTAGTGTGGGGCGATAAAAGTCCAGAAAAAGTTTTAATTCTGTAGATTTCTGGAGAAGAATAACACAACGTTTAACAAATATAATATTTGTAGGTTGAATCAATGTGTATGGGTTTACCACTTGCCCTCAAGGTGATTGGAAGCTCTTTGCGCAATGAGCCCAAGCCAGTTTGGGAAAATGCTAAGAAGAAACTTTCACGAGCAGAATCTATATCACAATATCATAGAGAGGAGCTTCTTAATTGCTTGGAAAGCAGTATAGATGTCCTTGATGATGAATCAAAGGAGTGCTTTTTGGATTTGGGAGCATTTCCCAAGGGTAAAAAGTTCAATGTAGATTCATTATTGGATATTTGGGTATATGTCCGTGGAATGGAATGGCAAGACGCTTTTGTTGTCTTGTTAGAACTTGCAAGTCGAAATCTCCTAAATCTCATAAGCGATCCAGGGTAAGAAACTTGTTTAAATTTGGTACTTTTTAAAGATCTGTTGATTGTTTTTCTCTTCATATTTGTGTCTCTACTTAATTTAATATGCTTGTGGCGCCCTTTGATAGAGCATGGGCTTTGCAGAAAAGTTGAGGCTTAACACGTCCATGAGCAATTTAAGGCTTTATATTATTTGCATGATTTCTTACAGAATTAGAAATGAGAAGGCAAGATAAATCAAGTCAATAAGTGGTTTTTGAGTTTACTACTTCGGGTTAATACAACGTTTTGATGTGTCAGGAGTCTAGCCATCTCATTTGGCTGTGCTTGTGAGCTTTCTTTTTCTCAACATGATGTAATGCATGATTTAGCCTTGCGTCTGGCAAGCCAGGGTAGTGCCATTCGTGGTAAGAGGCTTTTCATGCCTCACAAGGAGGATAGTATTCCCACAAACTGGCTAACACTCAAAGATCAGACATCTACGGCTCAATTTGTTTCAATTCATACAGGTCAAAAACCTGAAACTTGTTTTCTTTTTCTGCTTAAACGTGGAATAATTATTAGTGGAATTCATTAGTTTTCCAATTTATTAAGGTGTTTGATACACATTTTTATCGGCGTGGCATACTGACTGTTACATTTCTGGGATGTATAGGTCCAATGGAAGAGCAAGATTGGTGTCAAATAAATTTACCGGAGGTGGAAGCTTTGGCTTTATTCTTTTCTGCAAAAGAATACTGTCTTCCAACATTTTTACATACCATGCCAAAGCTTAAGGTTCTTATCATGTACAATTACAGTTCAAAGCGTGCAATACTTCATGGGCTGCCAGGCTTTTCTTCAGTTACCCAGCTCAGGTCTGTCTTACTTCAGAAGTTGATTGTGCCTCCTCTTTACGAGTACTGTAGATCCTGGGAGTGCTTGGAAAAGTTGTCTGTCTGTCTGTGTGAGGGCTTGGCAAATATGACTCTATTTGATAAGGCACAAGCCCTAAAGTTTCCAAAGTTTGTAGAAATTAACTTTGATCACTGTAGCGATTTGGAGGAATTGCCAGGAAGCATATGCAGTTTAACTTCCCTACAAAGGTTGTCTGTCACTAATTGCCATCTTATCCAAAAGTTACCTGATGATTTGGGGAGGTTAAGTTCACTTAGATTGCTGAGATTGTCTGCATGTCCAAGCTTGTCAATGCTTCCTTCTTCCATTTGCAGTCTTCAGCAACTAGAATTTCTTGATATTTCACTGTGCATGTCTTTGAAGGACGTTCCCATGGAATTTGATCAGCTATCAAAGTTAAAGATGTTGGACATGAATGAGTGCTCTGGATTGAAGATGCTTCCTAAAGCATTAGCCAAACTAAGGTCTTTAAAACGTGTAATCTGTGATGAGCACACCGAACAACAGTGGTTGGCTATCAAAGCCTCTGCCATGCCTAATCTCACAGTGGATGTGGTCGAAGAACGCTTTAATCTGGATTGGCTTGATGATTGAAAAGGTTCATGAGACATCGTCTTGCCCTGTGCGGTACCTTCAAAATCCAAGACACTATATTGATGAATTACTTACAATCTGAAAATAGGCGAGGATTGCATATAAGATTGGAATTATTTACAGGTATTAGGTCTTTAGAATTTGGGGTTGTTGATTGATGGGTGGTTTATATATTTTTTTAAATAAGAGATGACCAGGGAAATTTCTTTGTACGCTATGATATTTCTATATATTCATAGATATTGTTATACACAATTGATTATTGTAATAAATGATTTGAAATTTGTGTCTGAAAGAGTTGATTATAGATATATAACTGTGGAATGCAAAGCTGTGATTGAATTCCTCCAGAGCAATCGTATGAAACATTAACATATCAAACATCATGCCAAATAGATGTTAACATATCAAAGATCTTGATGGAGAGGTTTATGGATTGGATGTCTACATGATTACATTCCGTGACAAAATAGTATCACTAGCCAATGTTATCTGAGTAGTAATGTTCTGTTAAAGAAATCAGTGCCCAGCTAAAGTATTCTCCCTGACAGCGTCACGTGGTCAAAGTCTGTCATTAGTCCACATCTTTGGCAAAATAATTTGGCAATTATTTTGCGTTGTTTAGTGTGATTTCAAAAATGGAAACTCTCTATTTCTTATTTCTTGAAGTTAAAAAAAATAAAATTAATTACTTTGAAACTAGATTTATTTTTTTAATTACTTTGAAATCAGAAATTTATTTTACATTTCAAAAAATGGATATTTCACTTTTTAAATTGCAGAGGCAATATATATGTAAAAAATATTGAATTTATAATGGCCGTAATAAAAATTTATTTTTTTATATTCAAAGTTGTAAAATAAATAAATAATTTTTGAATTATTTTCAAAAATTTAATTTAAATTAAAAAAAGTATTTCAAATTTTTATTATGAGAGCTAATGATTTAAACACCCTATAATGCGTCATTTTTGAGGTCATTATTACAGTTTCCTATGTAAATTTTCAAACACGAAAACGTTCTTATGTGGTGTCATTTTCTTTTCTAAGTGTTTAAATGTTGAAAATATGTCAATGGGGTCACATGCACATGCATGCATCTATGTTAATGTGCATGCATGCATGCAATCTATTTATGAATTGTTCGTGTTTGTGTAAATGAGTGATAGATGTTATATATGCGAGAGGTGTGAGTGCAATGTGTGAAGAGTGAGAGCACGCTGTGTAGAGAGCAGAGTGTGGGTGAGGAGAGAATGATTGTATGCATGACATTGACTATTGTAATTCTCCCTTGAATAATAAGAATATCGACTATCATTGCCCATGGTTTTTTTTCTCTTTGGGTTTTCACATAAATCATTGTGTCAATTGTGTGTTTGTTGTTTTTGGTTTAATGTGTGTTTGATCTTGCTCGTTTATGTTCTGGTTTTATGCTATGTTTTGCTTTCGTTGCCTAACAAGTGGTATCAAAGATTAGAGTTGAAGAAGTAGAGAGCGAAAGAGAAGAGAATCTGGTCTCTGGATCAAAGAGCAGTTGAGTCGATCAAGCAGAGTGAAGTAGATCAGCTTAGGATGAGTTTTATTACACCGTCATAGATTGTCCCTGTGACAAAGTGCGAAAGTCGCAGACACATTTCAGAAATTAAAAATATTTCAACGACGCAAGCACATAATAGGACATAGTACAACATCGTCACAAGCTTAGAATAGTACATAGTGTGACATCATTGTAGACTAGTAATACACAGTGCAACAATTTGCAAAGTGTTTGAACAAATCGTCGCAAGCTATCCTTTAACCAGGCGCGACACTTTCTAATAGTCGCAACTGATCCTCATAAAAGGTCATAAAAGGTGGGATGATCAAAAAAATTAAGGAAACATTCAATGGTATGATGGGTTTTTTTGTGTTCTTCAAAATAAGACATGGTCGTGAGTGGAGGTTATTAATATATAAGGGTGAGGTGGAGGATACCTTATTTATTCGAGCCATTCTTAACACTTGTCTTATTAATATGGAGTTTATGTAGTAAATATTATTTTTTAAGAGTTGAACTTGTGTGGATTTGGTAAAAGGTTTTATTAACGTATAAAAATATTTTTTAAAATTTTTTCACCATTAGTTTTGGGTTTAATCTTGAAGTATAAGGTTATTTTTCCATATAAAGGGTTTGGTTTTATAAGTAGTGGTTTGAGCGTTTTTTTTATTAATAACGAAAGTGCAGAGTTTTAAGTTTGAGGTGGAAAAGTTCAGTGGTAAGAATAGCTTTGTGCTATTGAAGCTCAAGATGTGAAATCTGCTTGTGCAACAAAGATTGCAAAAAGCCTTGGTTGGAAAGTCAAAAGACAGTAAGGATAAGGCAAAATGTTGGTTTTGTGGCAAATCTGGGCATCTCAAGAAGGATTGTTGGAAAAGACAACAAACATCCAAAGAGAACTCCACAAAGGAAGCAAATTCAACTACAGGTATGGTTGATGAAGTTTTGTCTGTCTATTGTGTTTCTCCCCCTGTGTTCACATAGAAAGTGCAGGGCAGTGATGTTTGAGTCATCGAGAAATAATAATAAAAAAAATGTATTTACTTTGGCGTTGTAGAAATTATTGTTTGCATGTAAATGGACATATGTCTTTAAGACCTGGATAGGCATGCGTACCCTTGGTTTATCAGGTCACCTATGAAAAGTCTAGACGTAGATTTAGGTAGATTGAATATGTGGGGGGAGGGGGGGTGGGCATGTATGTTGGGTTAGCCTTAACTCGATGAAAGAGTTAAATGAGTTAAATATGTTTTTAGGTCAAAGCAGGTGGTTTTTCAGGTCCATGTGTTTTGGGTATCTCGTGGTATTTTTTCCATGGATTTGCATGTAATGAAGCCTATAAAAGGCTTGGTGAACTCCATTGTAAATGGGTTTGGACGTAAGTGGAGAAGGCCTACTTGGCCGGTTTGGTCGGATTTGGTCGAATGCAAAGTTCGAGGTGGAGCAATGTGTCCAGTTTAGAAAGGTGGGTCCGTATAAAAGCTGATGTGTTGGCAGGTCAATCAAGTGTTTGAGAATATATGATGAAGGTAAGTTCATATCCATGGAACTTGGAGAGTATTGCAAGGAAGTTGGGATCGAATAAGCATGTTCAGTAATGCCAGGTTGTAACAATAGTTGTGGATAGAAGCGGTTGTGGACAAAAGCGGTTGTTCTATCTGGTAACTCGGTCACCATCGGTTGCAAAAGACAAGAATATTCAAGAAGAGATGAACATGTCATTTGGTAATTACTCAAATGTGAAATTATTCGGTTGTGATGCTTATGTTTTTTATTAGTAGTCTAAGTAGGACTCGGGTCAAACATGTAAATCTTAGATATGGTGATGATGTTAAGGTGTGTAGATTGTGGGATCCTACTACCCACATAATCATCATGGACATAGATGCAGTGTTTGATAAATCTCCTTTTATAAAATCAAACATAGTAAAATATGGAAGGTTCAAAGTATGGCTGGTAGCAGAAAGGTATTTGGAAGGTATTTATTTCCATGAAAGTTTCTCACCGATTGTTAAAAGATTGTTTATATTTATGCTGTGTTATTCTCACCGATTGTTAAAAGATTGTTTATATTTATGCCGTGTTAGCACTGGTTGTGATAGTACAACTAGATGTTAAAACTGTTTTACATGGAATTTTTTGGATAAGGGGATGTATATGGAACAACCAGAACGGTTAATTCAGAATCGCAACAGGGGATTTGTTTGCAAACTCAAAAATTATTGTATGGCTTGAAGCACGCTAGGCAAATGGTACAAGACGTTTGATTCCTTCATGGTGACCCAAATTTCACAAGAAGTGAGTATAACCATTGTGTTTATGATATATTCATTATCTTGGTGTTATATGCTATGTTTGTTGCAAGCACAAACATGGTTAAGGTCAACAGGTTGGCTCAGTTGGTTAAGATGTTTGTTATGAAGGATTTGGGAGAAACAAAATAAATCTTGGGCATGGAAATACACATAGACAAGAAATATGGTAAGCTTGGTTATTACAACAAAAGTATGTAGTGAAGATACTCAGGAAATTTGGTATGAATAATGTGAAACTGATAAAATCCCTTTGGCTTTCCATTGTAAGTTCTCTTCAGGTTTATGTCCTAATCGATGAAGAAGAAAATGTTTATATGTCTCGAGTATTATATGCTAGTAGGAAGTTTGATGATTGTGATGGAGAAATGGTCAGCGTTTCAGATGCAGTGGATGTTGTCAGTAGACACATGGCAAAACCAGGTGAAGAGCATGGAAATGGGTGCTTCAAACACATAAGCACAAGTATAACCTACAATGGTTGCAATGATTTGGTCTGTGGTTATGATTCATGAGATTTGGATAAGTGCATTAGTTTATTAGACAGGTTACTGATGGAGATAAACTGGTCCATGCTGGAGTGAATCGTGCAGGCATGTTCACGTAACAATATTGTCAGAGAAGTTGCGGAGCTGTGATGATGTTTGGCTTCTCTTGGCTTGCAAAAAAGGTGATGAATTAATTAAGGGCATGGTATATCAGGAAAATTGTTGTCAAGGTGGAGATTGTTAGAAACATGCCAACGAATTTCCTCACGCGGTCACATGCACATGCATGCAACTATGTTAATGAACATGCATGCAATCTATTTATGAGTTGTTCGTGTAACTATGTGATCTATTCATGATCAATTTGTGTAACTGAGTGATATATGTTATATATGCGAGCATACCCATAGAGGTGTGAGTGCAATGTGTGAAGAGTGTGAGAGCAAGATGTGTAGAGAGCGGAGTGTGGGTGAAGAGAGAATGATTGTATCGCTGAGATTGACTATTGTAATTCTCCCTTGAATAACTATCATTGCCCGTGGTTTTTTCCCTCATTGGATGTGTTTGTTAATGCATGTTTGATCTTGCTTGTTTATGCTCTAGTGTTATGCTATGTTTTGCTTCCATGCTCTAGTGTTATGCTATGTTTTGCTTCCGTTGCCTAAC
This sequence comes from Picea engelmannii, assembly GCA_009831015.1. Taxonomy (NCBI): domain Eukaryota; kingdom Viridiplantae; phylum Streptophyta; class Pinopsida; order Pinales; family Pinaceae; genus Picea; species Picea engelmannii. The sequence continues at coordinate 20,763 of ML779466.1, forward strand.
ATTAAAAGCAAGTCAATATGAGGAGTAATTAGCATTATCACTTTGCTAAAAGTAATGCAATGCAAGTCACTTTGCCAAAGCTAATGCAAGAAGATTATCACATTGTTGGGCATTTGGTTAGTATTTTTAATTAAACTAAATTTTTAAAGAAAAATAATATTTTTATTTTAAATTGAAAAGAAATAATATATTTTTTAAAGATATATACTATATATCTATAAGAATAATATTACATGAGTAAAGTATAATTCATTTGTATTTTAAGAAAATTTTAATTTAATTAATTAATTTATTTAATTTTTAAAATATCTACAATTAATTGTAGTTTAGAATTCTAAAGATTAAATAAGTAAGAAATATTATTAGGTATTTGGTTAGTATTTTTTTTTTTTTTAATAGAAACGGTTATAGATTTTATTAATGGGGTGGACTAACCATGGATCTGATTACAAAATGGCCTCGAATTTCTTCAAATCTATCTTCCTGAACCATTCTACTTCTATAACTATAGACTGGTAAGCATAAGACTCAGCACTATTTCAACATTTGTAACAGCGGTGTTTCAGCATTACAACACTGTTTCAGCATATGTTCCAGCGCTGTGTTTCAGCATCTGTTCCAGCGCTGTGTTTCAGCATCTGTTCCAGCACTGTGTTTCAGCATCTGTTCCAACACTGTGTTTCAGCATCTGTTCCAGCACTGTGTTCCAGCATCTGTTCCAGCGCTGTGTTTCGACATCTGTTCTAGGACTGTGTTTCGGCATCTGTTTCAGCACTGTTTCAGCATCTATTCCAGCACTGTGTTTCAGCATTACAACACTGTTTCAACATATGTTCATCTCTGTGTTTCAGCATCTGTTCCAGCACTGTGTTTCAGCATCTATTCTGGCACTGTGTTTCAGCATCTATTCTGGCACTGTGTTTCAGCATATGTTCCAGCCCTCCTTTGCACAACCATCTACTATTTTACATGCTGCTGTCCTTTTCATGGGATACAGATTTTTGTTGGATCTCCGTCATTTATGCATAGATCTCCTTGGGCCAGGAGGCACCTTTTATTGGCTAAAGCATCTGCTTCTTTGTTTAAGTCCCTAAGTATATGGTAGCAGTTGAAGGAGGTAAATTCCTGGAGAGTGTGTCTTAGTCTTTGCAGGTTCTTATTTAAACCAGCATCGTTGAACTGTCCTCTCGAATGAATCATTTTGATCAGGATTTCGGAGTCTCCGAACACTTGTAGATTCCGATGGCCTCTTGCCTTGGCTATCTGGCACACTTTTATTAGGCTCAAGATTTCTGCTTGGTTATTAGTTCGCTGTCCAAGTCCCCAACTGAAGGTTTCTAGCGTTATCCCTTCATTGGAGTAAATGATTCCTCCAGCTCCCGCTCTGCCAGGGTTGCCCTTGAAGGCGCCGTCAAAGAAAGCTGTAGTTATTCCTTGCTTCTGCCACCATCTTTGGAAAGTGTCTTTATTGTCTCTTAGCCTCCATTTTGTTTCGGAATAGGGTTTTTCAATACTTTGGGGCCTAGAAGTGGGCATAGGGTTACCGAGCCAATTCTTTTCTTCCTGTTGCAGCGAGATATCTGTTTTGTGAGCTTGAGAGCTCAGAGTTTCTAAGAGGAGTCCTTTTGCTTTCACTGCTACCATGCTGGGGGTCCATGCGTTATTGTTGAAGATTTGCTCGTTTCTTGCAAGCCATAGTTTCCAGCACACATACTTTGGGATGGAGATCCAAATTCTGGCCCAAAGTGTTTTCATTGAGAGCGAGGGATAGCGGTCCTTCCAGTTGGTGAAAAGATCTACAACATAGATGTTTGAGGGGGCAACAACATTGAGACCATGGAGGGTAAAGAGCCAGACTTTGTTTGCAAATTGACAGTCTACAAACAAATGGTCAGTTGTTTCCATTGCTTCTTTGCATAGAGCACATCTGTGTGGGCCTGCGATATTTCTTTTCATTAAGTTTTCACCAGTCAGGATCTTTTTGTGCATTAGAGTCCATAAGAAAAAATTAACCTTGGGGAGCGCTGTAGAGTCCCAAATGTCCTTCCAGATTTTAGCTGGGGGTGGTCTATCTTTCTGGCATTGAAGCATAGCATAGCCTTTGGCTGTAGAATAACTCCCTGTGGGCCCCCAGCCCCATTTGTCTTTTTCATTCATGTGCACTGGTGCAGCGTCTAGGAGCTCTACTTTGAGCGTTTCCAGCTATTGAAGGAGATGATTTGGAACATTGCCGAAGTGCCAGTCTGACCAGGAGCCGTCCTCATTCCATTTTGAGATATCACTGATCCTCTGTATTCCTCTCTGATAAAGAAAAACGTGAATTTCATTCAGGCTGGCGTTTGAGGCAAGGGGCGGCCTCCCCATTACCCGATCTGTCCAGAGGCGAGTCCATCTGCCATTTCCAGGAATTCGGTACAGATCCTGGGTGAAGATTTGCGTTCCCTTGAGGCATAGTTGCCATAGCTGCGTGCTTTTCCTGTGGAAAGCATTTTGTAAATTTCTGATTTGAGCGCTGGGGATGTATTTGTGCAGGAGTGTTTTACTTACAGGATGAGAAGGCTCATTGTGCAACTTCCACAGGATTTTGCATCCAAGGCCAATGTTAACAAGTGCTGGATCTCTAATCTGGAGCCCGCCTTCTCTTAAGGGCAGCTTTGCTGTTTCCCATCTGACCAAATGGAACTTGTGTTGGTTCCCTTTGCCTCCATGCCACAAGAAATCTCTCAGGAACTTATTGATTTGCCTAGAAATTGATTTGGGTGCCAGGAGATAAGCTGCTTGGTAGATCGACAGTGAGGATAGAGCTGCCTTTATCAATGTTAATTTTCCTCCATGTGTGAGCCAGTGTCCTCCCTAGGCATCAATTTTCCCTTTAATTTTTGTTAGGACTCCTTCCCACAGGTTGACTTTATTGGTGCCCAAAATTAAAGGCAGCCCAAGGTACTGTATCTTTTCCCAATCTGCATACCCTTTGAACCCCAAGGTGCTTGCAATCCTTTGGATTTCATGTTCTGTTGCATTCCAACTATAGACAACACTTTTCCTTTCGCTTATCAAGGCTCCTGACACATTGCAATAGTTCTGAAGTATGATCTTAAATGCAGAAGCTACTCTGTTTGAGGCTCCTCCTAGCATAAGAGAATCATCCACAAACAGAGCGTGATTAATAGGCTTGAGGTCCTTCGTAATTCTCAGGCCTGGGACAGCTCCTATTAACCTTTCCTGCTCCAGCTTCCTGCTGAGTGAATCCGCCATTAAAATGTACATAAAAGGGGAGAGAGGGCAGCCTTGCCTCAACCCCCTCGAAGATTTGAAGAACTCTGTTGGCCTCCCGTTTACCAAAGGTGCTATCCATGGGCTGTGGGTGCAGGCTTGTATCAGGTTTACAAACTCTTGCTCAAATCCAAATG
>ML779466.1:29950-82553 GCA_009831015.1 Picea engelmannii
AATATATATATATATATATATATATATATATATATATATATATATTTTTTTTTTTTTTTGACAGAAACGGTTCATGTTTTATATTAAAAAACAGTGGGGAAACCACTACGTTCGTTACATCTAAAAATTTCCTGGTAAATCAGAGGGACAAACCTAACTGAACTAAAATAGAAAGAAGCTTGGAAAACCATATTATTTCAGTGACCCGGTTCGACTGCGGGTCATTACATCCTTTTTGACTTGAAAGTTTTTTTCTTTTTCTTTTTGACACGGCCTGCCATTCTTTGCTTTGATGAGATTGACTTTCCTTCGGTCGTAGAGGGCCTTCTTCATCAGTTAAGTCGGGGCCTTCTTCATCTGCTAAGTCGGCCCAACTTGAGATCTGGTGTTCGGGCTGAGATATGCCTGGCATTATGGTTGGATCAGTTTCTGCCTGGGCCTTCCCCTTGGGCTTTTTAGGGGAAGGAGGCTCTTGCTCCTGAACAGAGGTGACTTGTTCCGTTTTCTGTGGTACATTCTCTGTATCTTCCTCGCTTGAGGTATCATTAGCTGGTTCTATGCTTTGATGCTCAGGAAGAGCTCCTACCCACCATGTGGGTTTGCGTTGATTCTTTGGGTTTCTATTTTTCTCGGGGAGTTTCTGACAGTTGCTGGCTAAGTGCCCTGTTTCAAAACAACTTCTGCACCTAAAATGAAGATTCTCATAGTCGAGCTTCTGTGTCCAAGAATAATTAGTCCCTTGAAGAGTGATTCACGCTGGGAATCCTTTACTGAAATCCATCTCTACACAGATCCGTGCATAGGTAGTGAAACCACATTTAGTTTCTGGACTGCTACTATGAAACTTGCCAAGAGCATTTCCAATATGGCTAAGAGAAGAATCACCCCAGAAATGAATAGGCAGGCCAGGGAGCCTTACCCACACGAGGGCCGTAGGGATGGAACCTGAGGAGGGGTCGAAAGAAGGGGTCCAGAGCTGCATAGACAAACACGACCTACCCCAGAACCAAGGACCAGAGTTGTAGATCAAATCTCTATCCTTTGCAGAGGCAAAAATCACTACGAAGAAACCTTTTACACAAGGGCGAACATGAGCTTCGTCTTCGAGGAGTGGAGTCCATTCTGAAGTAATCCAAGAATGCAGATCCACCAAGCGAGGCCAGAGGCCGTTGAACCTGCAAAACAGAGCATTAGATCTAAAGAAACCTTCACGAACCGCCGCTTCCTGAGGTACTGGGATCACTGGATCTGGAGCTTCACGGACCACAGGAGAAGAGCCAGAAGAGCGGCCTTGGCAGACCGCGTCTTTGAAGGAGGTCAGAGAGGGTAGCAACAGAATAACAGAGGATGAGCCTATCGCTGCTGCTGAAGACGGTTGAATGAAGGAGGGAGGAGCTCCAGACGGGGAGCCGAAGGGGTTGCCCGGGTGTCGAACAGAGGAGCGTCTGGGGGGAGAGTCCGGGTGAGGGCCGAGCTCTCGCGAAGAAGCGCGCAGAGCTGCGGAGGAGGCCACCGCCATCTCCTATAGGGTTAACAAAAATCCAATGTATAATAATATTATTTGTTAATATATAGAATATTCATAATACTATATATATATCACAATTTTTAATTATTTATTTTTTAAATAATGTATTATAGAAATATTTCATTAACCTAATAAATATTATTAATAAAATGAAACTTAAATTGATAAATATGATTAATAATAAAATAAAATGATAAATATTATTAATAATAAAATAAAATAAATAATAAATAATTAATTATATTCAATTTTTATTCTTTATAAAGTACAAATATCTACATATATTTGAATACACTATTTTATCTTTTTATATATCACCATATTTCTTATTTTACCTCTTTTTATATATCACCATATTTCTTATTTTACCTTTTATATGATGCCATCTCTTCTTAATCATTGATAAATATATTATTGTGAAAAAATAATGTATATCAATTTCATTTAGATAGGTTTAAGAATAGATTTGTTGAATAAATTTTTAATTTTATTTTTTGAAGGTAATAAAATTTATTATAATTTAAGGGTTTATTAGTAATAGGATAATTATCACTATTCACAAATGTGGGTAGAGTCATCAATGTTATACAAATGCGGGTAGAGTCATCAATGTTATTCAAATAGTATCATTATTTTATTGGGTTTGAGAAAGAATGTTTAACTAATGAAAGTTAGTTTTAGATTTTACTTTAAAACAAAAAAGTGGGTTTAATCTATATAATATTAGCAAGAAAGTCAATGTCTAATCATTATTGGGCTACCTCCAATGAACTTAAATGCTTTCTAATAACATTTACCCTTAATTTCATATATATAAAATAAATACTACCCCACTTACAATTTAACCTTTTGTCCAAATAAAATTGTGAGATCAAATATTTTTTTTTTCAAAATTTATATTTTTAATTATTATTTTTAAAATCAACAATATTTATGAAAAATAAATATTTAAAGTGGTTTCTTTTTAAATATAATTTTTTTTTTTGTAAGTGAGATTTGTATAAAAACCTTCAAAAAGCAAGAATTACAGTATCATCATGAGTTCCAGACTGTAGGAACTGAATTGCCTCGAAGGGAAACTAGTTCAACCAGCCGATTAAAGTAAATCCCATTGTCTTAAGGTACTAGTCTTAAAATGACATAAACTTAAACATAAAATTCCAGTCCCCTGTGGGAGACCGAATCGGCCAGTCAACTAACCCTGATATAAAAACAACATACAAAATATGATCATATACCCTATGAGGCAGAAAGAAATTCTGACAGTTTGCTAAATTAGCATGAAGACACCTGGGCATGTCATGTGGTGGGCTTGTAGCAAGGCCATGCATCCACAGAGGTGGCATTGGGCATTGGGTCCGCAGTTGGTGCTGTGTCCTCTTCAACCAATGTCCCTCCCTCCTCCACGGGCTCGTGCATGGCCGCGCCTGTGTCGGTGTCGCCTCCAACCCCTTCCTCTTCGACCATTGTCCCTCCCTCCTCCATGGCCTCGTGTAGGGCAGTTCCTGTGTTGATGTTGCCTCCAACCCCTTCCTCTTCAATAATTGTCCCTCCCTCCTCCATGGGCTCGTGCATGGAAGCACTTGTATCGTCGTCGCCTCCAACCCCTATGTCGTCTTCTCCTCCAACCCCTGTGTCGTCTTCATTTCCACCCCCTGTGGTGTCGCCCTCTCTTGGTGTTGAGAGGCATGCCCCCTGCAAAGTTGAGAGCAATTGTAGGAGTGTTGAAATATTCCCGTCCAAGAGTTCCATTCAAAATTGCAAGTCGTCCAAGCCTTGCCGCAATTTGAAGACCAGACCTTGCAGAATTGCAAGGCTGTCCTACAAGTGCGAGCTTGGTACTGAGTTTGAGAAGGAATGAGGCCTTGGTTGAGGTCTAAGGATTTCTGGTTGTGATCCAAGGTAAGGCTGACTGGTTGAAATCTTTGGCTGGACTGGTGCGCTTGTCGACGAGTTGGGTGGAACTAGAGGAAGTGGCAGCGAGGTGGAAGCCAAATCGTATGAGGGTCCCGGGTTAAAACCCATGGCATTTGCAGAGATGGAAAACCATTCCAGTCGGCTTGTGAAGGGCGAGGAGAGGGACGAGAGGTTGTTAGGGCTTTGTCTAGACTGCGACAGAGAAGATGGCAAGGAAGGTGAAGAGGGTGACGAGCTAGGAGATGGTGTAGGCGGGGGTCAGAGAACCAAGTGTGATTGACTGGGCTGCCAGGCTGAGCCGCGCTTGGATTCCCCCCTTTGCCTTGGCATGCCTGGGACACTAAGGGGATTTGCAAGCACCGAAAAGAAGCATAGATAGCGGAGGTGCAACTGGGAGGAGTGCAGGTCGCAGGAGGTCTTGACCGTGGAAGAGAACAACTGCGAATGCACCTGGTATAAGTCATGGCGTCGAGAGTGCTGAAGGAGGCAAGCGCACATGAGCAGAGTAAATTCCAATTCATGGCTCTGAGCCATTGACATGACAATGAGATTAGGCCAGGGGCACTGAGAGTAATGGTGCCTAGGCCTGCACAAATTTGGCTTAAATGCATGAGGGTGGCAGGAGGGTGTGACACACTTTTGTCACATGGCCATTGCCATATTGGCTACCTCGCGTCCTCTCCCGGTGACATTTGTTCCACATTGGCACCCCATCCGGGGAGTTGTCGATGGCTTGAGCTTTATCTTTGCATTGTTGAAGGATGGGGTGTGTCGGGTGGATGGAGGCCTTGAAAAGTAGCTCCGGTCCTTCCTAATTTGTTCCAATATTAGCCAGTTCGTCGACAATCTGATTTTCCTTCCTCCTTATATGAGAGGGGATGAAGGAATGATTGGGTCAAATAAGTTTTGCAATTGTCCTCAGACCATGAGAAAGTTGCCAACATGGCGAGATTCACTCTGGGTTAGCACCATTCAATATTTTTCGAAAGAGGTTGAGAATTATTTGCGAGTCTCCTTCCTCAATCATCTTAGTGAAGTTGTGCTCAATGGACAATTGCAAGCCCTTGGTGAGCCCCCATAATTATACAACATTGTTTGTGGTGTGGCCTAAGCTACCTGTGGTGATGAGAAGAATGTTTCCCTGGTGGCCTCGGAAAACCACGCCAAATCCGACCGCTCCGGGGTTTCCCTTGGAGGCTCCATCAAAGTTGAATTTGATAAAACCATTCGGGGGGGGGGAATGAGTGGGGCTGTCCCCGATGGAGTGAGTCTGCAGATCAAGAGGCAGGTGCTGAATTGGGTTGAAATTCCAATACCTCAAGATGCTTTGTTCCTCAATGGGGCAACTTAGGTTCGTTTTGATCCAATGTTGTAGCCTGATTGTTTCCAAAACATTGTGGCAGCTTTGATTCCAACAATGTTTCCAGGGGAGCTGGGTGTTCCTAAATATCCTTCTATTCCTTTCCTTCCAGATTTTCCAGAGGATAAATCCTGGGAGAAATTTCCATATACAGTTGAGAATAGGTGACTGGAAATCCACATCTCTCCATTTCTCAATGGTGGTGTTGATGCTATCCCTTTTTCGATCCGAGGTGTGTATGATTGTCACACATTGATCCCAGACTTGGGTAGTGAAAGGGAAGATGTTAAGGAGATGATTAATTGTTTCTACCTCCTCCCTACAAAGAGGGAAAATGGACGGGCCTATGAACCCCCTTTTAGTAAGGTTATCCTAGGTAAGAATGCTTTCATGCGTGACTAACCAAAGGAAGAGGTTGATTTTCGGCCAATGTTTTAGGGACCATATTTTGTTCCAAGATTAATTCGAGGGGAAGAGATCAGAATAAGTCTTGACAACGTAGGCCTCTTGGATGTTGAAGGTGCCCCTTGGTGAATGTCCAGATCGAAGGATGTCCTTGCTTGTTAGGATGGGGATTTTCCACACATTGATTAGGTTGTACCAAGGCTGAAGATCCACCTGTGCATCTATATGTAGGTCCTCTCTCATAGATTTCCAGCATCTCCATGTGGTTTTCGCTGGATTGTCCTTCTAGTAGTTTGCCACTTTTTTCAGTCCCGCCTGAGTAGCTTGGGTGCTGAAGGTGTCAACCCATGCCTCTTGCTCTAATATAGGTAACTGTTTCCACAAATCCTTCCAGAAGAGGGTTGTTTGACCATTTCAGATTTCCCAGAAGGTGTGATTGGTTACAAGCTGTTGATTCTTGTTGGCCACCGTCCAGATTAGGGAGCCTGAGTTGTCTCCGTTACATTTGATGAGGTTTCTTTCCGCTGTGTTAGGAGTGCACTCAAAGCTTGGCCCAGAGGTCTTGAGGCCTTTTCAACCATCTCCACCAGATCTTAGCACTCAGGATTTTGTTCATGGTTGAAGGATCCCTTAATCCCAGACCCCCTTGAGCCTTGGGTCTACAGATCTTTTCCCAACTGATCAACGCCAACTTTTTCCCTGTTTTGAGCCCTTTCCAGAGAAATTTTCTTTGCAATGTTTTGATAGCATTAAGGACAAAGTTAGGGGCGGCTAGGGCTGAGAAGGTATATACTAGCAAGGCTTGCAGCACAAACTTAAGGAGAATGAAGCAGCTGGGGAGATTGAGAGCACGATAGGTCCAAGAGGAGAGTATTTTCGAGAAGGAAGTGAGGAGGTTTTCCCACGAACTATTCTGGAGGGTGTTGTCTAACAGGGGGATGCTTAGGTATTTGGATGGAAGGGAGCTTCAGGCGAAACCCAAAATTTCAGAGATGTGGCGCTGAATCAGAATCGAGGTGTTGAAAAAAATTATCTGGGACTTGTCATTGTTGATGTCCATGCCTGAATGATCCAGATGGATATCAGTGGCCACCCACCTTTTCCAGCTAGCTCAAAACAATTTTATGGCAATTTTGGCAATTTACTATTTTTAGCAGTTTTCATTTCCGGGGCCTTTTTGAGGGCCTAAATGAAGGTTTTTTTTTAGGATTGTCCCAAATAAATGATATCCAAAGGAATGATTGTGGCCCCAAAATGAATCGCCTCGACGATACCTTTCCAACGAGCTATCATACACCTAAAACGAAGATCGTATGCAAAAGTTATGACCCTGGGAAGTTAATGTACTAACTTACCCAAATGGGGCCCACATGACTTTTGCCACTTCATCTCCTAGGGTTAGGTTTTTATATGTCTAGGGTTTTTGGAATTCCTATTTATTGTAAAAGGCCTTCAGAGCCTCATTGTAATCATGTTCTTGCGAACGAGCACAACCGTCACATTTCTTCTCAGAGATAAGCCGCCACCATTCCAACAAGCTTGTTTCCATTGCATTTTACAGTTTCGACTTATTTCATTATTGAATAGAAAACCAGTTTTACTATATCTCTGTTATTGTGTGTTAAGAATTTGTTAATACTCTGTATTCATTTCGTTCTGCTCATAAAATCCGGATTAGTGGTATTAGAGCGGTGTTCTCCTTGTCGTCTTAATGGATGTCCCCAACAAGGTCAGAGTACAAAGAGTTGGGTCTTGAGCTTGTTTCTCTTGAGGACACAAGCTCTCGGACGCCCAAGCGACCTCTCATGGTAGGAGAAAATAAATATGATGGGACAAGAGATCCTTTCAAATTGTTGATTGAGGATGCCCTCACGCAATAGAGGAATGAGATGATTGATAGTTTCCAGCAAATCCTTCAGCGACTACCAATAGGCGACACATCTTCTTCGAGCGGAGGCGCCACCCCCTTCAAGGTACAAATAAACTTCGATATTCCTATATTTGAAGGTCAAATAGACGCAGATGTTGTAAAAAAGTGGTTGAATCTACTAGAAGGGTATTTTTCTGTCCATAACTTCTTGAATAGAGAAAACATTACTTTTGCGCTCCTCAAAGCCGTCCCCCATGTCAAATATTGGTGGGAAACGTTCTGTGAGAAAAAGGAAACAGAGGAACCCTCATTATTTATAGTCATAGCCACTTGTGATTCCTTCAGGGATGCTATTAAGGAACAATACTACCCTGTCAGAAGTTATGACGACTTATATACCAAATGGATCACACTGTGGGAAGAAAGAGACCAAGCAGTGCCATATTTCACAAATATCTTCCATACCTTGCGCACCAAGCTGGGTATCAAAGATTCAGAGTGACATCTAGTGCTCAAGTATCGCAGTCCTTTGCATAGATACATCTATACCGAAATGGAATTTCTAGACATATCATCCTTGGGTGCGGCCTACCGATATGCCATCAAAATCGAGCATAAGCTCAAACAAAAGACGCGACAATTTGGGCTTGGGAACCCCTCACAACAAAAGCCAGGAAAGGGTGGCCCCAACCCACAAAACAAAGGATAGAGTAAAGATGGATAGTATCAGGACAACCAGTCCAAGCCGAAAGAAAATAAGGACACTGGAAAGACAAAGAAAGATACCGGGAAGTGGTGTGACTTCCATAAGAGCCCTTGGCATAACACTGTTGATTGTCGCTCAAAGAAGTTGCTGGTGGCCAAAGTGAAAGCCTCTGAATCTGATGCAAATTCTCACTCTGAGCCAGAACTAGAAAGGGGAAGATGGATCATTGATGCAGAAGCCAGTTCCACCGTTGCTACCACCAAGCTCCATCCTAGTGAACTAGACGAGCCCGAAGAAGGAGAGTGCCTCTTCCATTCGCAAATGTGGGTAAAAGGCACCCCGCTGCACTTCATCATTGATAGCGGTAGCCAGAAGAACCTCATCTCTGTAGAGGTCGTCAAGCGGCTGGCCTTGCCCACAATGCCTCACCCACAACCCTACACCATTAGATGGCTCCGCCAAGGAAGCGATCTCTGTGTCAGCCAATAGTGTCGACTGTCATACGACATCAAGCCCTTCAAAGACGAGGTATTGTGTGATGTTGCTCCTCTCAAAGTTTGTGATGTTCTTTTGGGCCAACCTTATTTATGGAAACGTCATGCTGTATATGAGTTTAGGCCTCATAGTGTTATTATTACTTTGAATAGGAAATTGTACAGTATACCTGAGGCAGTCCCACCTAGTGATATTTCCTTGATCTCTGCTAAGCAATGCAGGAAGGTCATCTCTTAGACAGGGAAGTTTGTCTTCTTCATGTTTCACTCTCAGAATAAGCGAAAGATCATAGCCACATCTAGGGTCTCTACGACTGACCTCTCCACACAACAGAAGCAAGTAGATAAGGTCGTGGAAGAATACTTAGATATCTTCTCCTCACCTACTAGGGTACCTCTGCATTGCCAGGTCAAGCACCCCATTGATTTGACCCTCGGTGCACCGCTGCCCAATGGGCCAGTCTATTGTCATTGTCTGTTAGAGAATGAGGAGATCAAGCGACAAATCCAAGAATTGCTCCACAAGGGGCACATCCGTCCCAGCTCATCACCTTGCGGGAGCCCAATCGTGCTGGTATAGAAGAAATATGGAACCTGGCGACTCTGCATTGATTATCGGGCTCTGAATAAAATCACAGTCAGAAACTGGTACCCGATTCCTTGAATCGACGACCTCCTTGATCAACTCATGGGGGGATAAATACTTCAGTAGATTGATCTGAAGTCTGGCTACCACCAGGTCCCGATAGAAAAGACAGATGTATGGAAGATTGCCTTCAAGTCAAAGGAAGGCCTTTTTGAATGATTGGTCATGCCCTTTGGTTTGAAAAATGATCTGACCACTTTCATGAGGATGATGGACGATATCCTGCGACCATTCACCAATAATTTTGTAGTGGTGTATTTGGATGACATTCTCATTTACAACAAGACTTGGGCCGAACACTTGCAACATATTTAGTAGGTTCTGAACACCCTGCGGCAGCACAAGCTATACACCAATTTGGAAAAATGCTCCTTCGGCATGGATAAGGTCCATTACCTGGGCTACATCATTGATCAACATGGTGTACATGTGGATCTAGCCAAGATCCAAGTCATCCATGACTGGCCAGCCCCAACCACACTCACTGAGCTTCGGAGCTTCTTGGGCCTTGCCAATTTCTACTGCAGGTTTATGTTGGGATTCTCCCATATTGCATGGGCCCTTAGCCAAATCACCAGGGGTGGTGGTAAGAAAAAATTTGCATGGGGCCGGTACCAACAACAAGTGTTCGATTATTTGAAGCAGCGCTTGTGCTCATCGCCAGTACTTTCACTACCATACTTGCAACATCCCTTTGAGATCGAGACAGATGCTTCAGACTATGCTGTGGGCACTGTTCTCACTCAACACAGCCACCCCGTGGCCTATCATAGTGAGACACTATCCGATGTTGTCCATAAGTACCCTACTTACGACAAAGAAATGTACTCCATTGTGCAAGACTACTTCCAGTGGAGACATTACATTCTTGGGAAGGAGACAGTCATCCACATTAATCATGAGCCACTACAGTTTATGCAGACACAAGGAAAATTATAGAATGATCTCCATCAAAAGTGGTCCACATACTTTCACCAATTCCACCTCAACATCAAGTATAAAACAAGAAGCACCAATCGCGTCGTTGATTACCTCAGCAGACCACCAGTCGCGACACTCACCACGGTGCTAGACTCTTGGGGCCATGAGACCTCTGGATGGCCCCAACTCTATGAGACAGACCCGAACTTCACCACCACCTACCAAATGTTGGGTGCAAACATAGTTGTCGATAATTTCTAACTTTAGGATAGGTTGCTATGTCCTCTAGGCCATATCAGTGTTCCATCAAGCGAGTGAGTGAAGTTGATCCGGGAACCCCACTATAGTCGGGTGGTAGGACACTTTGGTGTCGAAAAGACAGTGGCGATGCTACAAAAACATTTCTAATGGCCGAAACTCTGACAGGAGGTCAGCAAGTATATCAGGTCTTGCACTGCCTGCACTATTGCCAAACCAACCACTAAGAAACAAGGCATGTACATCCCTCTTCCTACTCCTGATAGACCATGGGAATGCATCTCAATGGACTACATGTCGGGCCTCCCATCCACCAAGCGGGGAAATGACTGTGTTTTTGTGGTTGTTGACCACTTTTCTAAGATGGTGATTCTAGTTGCCTGCAAGAAGAGCATCACAGTAGAGGCCACTGCCAAACTCTTCTTTGAACGGGTCTGGGTACATTTTGGACTCCCACAAACCATTGTCTCAGATAGGGACAGTCAATTTCTCAACACATTCTGGTTGAGCCTCTGGTCACTGCTGGACACCAAGCTAACCAAATCCATGACCTTCCATCCCCAAATAGATGGCTAAACCAAGGCCGTAAATTGAATGGTTGTGCATATCCTTCGCATGTATAATTCAAAGCACCCTCACACATGGGATGAGAGCCTTCCCTATGTTCAACATAGCTACAACCGAGACTTGCATAGCTCAATCGGACACAACCCCTTTCAGGTGGGGTTGGGATTCCAACCATTGGGTCCCATAGATGTTGCACTTCCCCTTGCGGTCACCTTGACTGACTCATCTCCTGTTCCAACTGAAGTTGACAAAGCCACCCGGTTCATTGAGCGGATCCAGCACATCCGCCAATAGGTTTAGGATATCCTGCAAAAGTCCAATGACAAGTACAAACAACGCCATGATCAACATCGGGTGCCACATAAGTTTTAGGTGGGAGACAAAGTTTGGTTGCACTTGCAGAAATAACGCCTTATAGGACCCCATAGGAAGATTTTCCTACTCTGTTATGGGAAATACACCATCACCAAGGACGTGGGGGATAATTCTTTCAAGCTCAACATTCCTCCTTTCCTTGGCATGCACCCAATGTTCAACGTGGATCTCCTTCGCCCTTATTTCCCACCATTATTGGACACCTCAGACGTAGAAAAATAACTGACACCAACATAAATCAACCCCAAATGCATCCAACAGACATCCAATGATCAGATTGTGGACACATAGATCAAGGGAACTCGACATCAAAGGATCCAACTTAATTGAGTCGTCAAAGCAGGGAAGCTCCTGCACTAAGGCAAGTGGCTCACCTGGGGCTAAATTCAACATAAATTTCCTCATCTGATGGGGGAAATAAACACAATGGATACCATTGCTTCCTAATGAGGGAGGATTGATCCATATGGATATCGGTGGCCATCCACCTTTTCCAACTGGCTCAAAACAGTTTTCTAGCAATTTTGGCAATTTACTATTTTTAACAATTTTCACTTCTGGGGCCATTTTGAAGGCCTAAATGAAGGTTTTTCGGGATCGTCCCAACTCAATGATAGCCGAAGGAATTATTGAGGCCCCAAAATGAATTTCCTCGATGATACCTTTCCAACGGGCTATCATACGCTTAAAACGAAGATCGTATGCAAAAGTTACGACCCCGAGAAGTTAATGTACTAACTTACCCAAACGGGGCCCACATGACTTTTGGCGCTTCATCTCCTAGGGTTATGTTTTTGGATGTATAGGGTTTTTGAAATTCCTGTTTATTGTAAAGGGCCTTCAGATCCTCATTATAATCATCTTCTTGCGAATGAGCGCAACCATCACATCTCTTCTCAGAGATAAGCCGCCACCATTCCAACAAGCTTGTTTCGCTGCATTTTACAGTTTCATCTTATTTCATTATTGAATAGAAAACCAATTTTACTGTATCTCTGTTATTGTGTGTTGAGAATCTATTAATACTTTGTATTCATTTCATTCTGCTCATAAAATCCGGATCACTGAAGTGTCATAGAAAATTTGAAGCATGGAAAGGAAGGAGTGGTCCTCCATGATTGTGGGGGATACCATCATCAGAGTGTCATCAACAAATTGGCTGTGAGAGATCGGAGGATTGATGCCATGCAATGAAATTCCTCCTAGTGATTTGTTTTCTATGGTGGCTTGGATGGATTGTCTGAGACCTTCTTACATGATAATAAAAAGGAACGAGGACATAGGATCTCCTTGCCTGATTCCTTTGGTGGTGGAGAAAGGACGTGAAGGGACACCGTTGACGAGGATTGAGAAGAAGGCATAAGAGGTGAGGTTCATGATCTAATCTACCCAAGAGGGGTCAAATCCAAAGGTAAGTAGCATCAAATGCATATACTCCCAACTTATCTTGTCAAAAGATTTAGAGAGATCCAGTTTTAAGAGCATACCTGGAGTGCGGGTTTTCTGCAGGGAGTGGATCACTTCATGCGCTAAGATGACACTGTCCAATATTTGTCTGCCCTCCACATACCCTGATTGCTCTGGTGAAATGATAAGGGGGAGGATAGGATCGATTCGTCTTGCTATAACCTTAGTTAAAATCTTGTAGATGACATTGCAGAGAGCGATTGGTGTTGAAAGATTGGTTGTTGTCATTGATGTCAACCCTAGTCATTGGTTTTGGACCACAAGATTGATGAAGGTATTTGGAAATGAAGGAAAATGTACATGCAGAAACAAAACCCATGGGTGAATAATGTACATCATGTTGTTTCCATTGGTAGGTGGCATGTCACGTGGATCCTCATGGTTGAGGAGAAATGAATTTTTGAAGATGACAAAGTGAATTGAAGAAGGAAGTACTTGTAGGCCCGAAAGATAATTAAAGAAAATAATTACAAAATAAGAAAGTGTCAGGTCAGACCTAATGTTAAAATGAAGTGACATAAATGGTATAAATAAATATCACTATAAATTAATTTGATATCCAAGTCGAATTTCAAAGGAAATCAGAAGTAAAGAAGGCCAGATTTCAAGGGAGGATGAAGTCATTTGGGGATGTGTTCTAAGGTATGCTATTTACATGTCATCTTACCATTTTCGCTATAATTTTTTTTCTAGAATGATTCAGATGGTTAAATTAGTATGGTATTGATAAGACATATCAAGGTACATGTGGTAAAAGTTTCAGATCTTGATTCACTATGATTATGGAGATACACTCTATGGAAGATAGGGTTTTTGACCAGTCCTGAAGCTAGTCAATAAACAAGTGTTCCAGGTAAAACTGTCATAACTTCTTCATAGAGAATCCAAATTAAGTGGGACCAATTTCATTGGAAAAAGTACATACTTTAGTTTCTTGTGTGAGATTTTCAGAATTTGATGTAAAATATTGAGCATGGGGCATTCTGTACAAGTTCACTCTCCTGAATAAACCAGAATTGAATAAAGTATACCATTCTTCCTACAACTTCTTTTTGGGGAGGATTCAAGGAGTGAAACTTGGAGGAGTTTCAGAGAATACATTGAGTAATATTATCTATAGGATCAAAGTATTCCAAGAATTGAAGAATTATAGAAGTTGAGGAAGTCTCAGGAAGCATTATCAGGATCTATGTGATGGTTGGTTGATGGTGATGATTTAACGTAAAGTTTTATTATCTCTCATATATTCTTGGGTGGAAGGAAGGGGCAAGGATGGAGAGGTCAAACCCCTCTTGATATTGGAGGATTGTGTCTTCCTCTTGGAGGTTTATCCCTCCCTTTATATTTGGAAGTTGTATCTACCTTTGGAAGTCATTACTTCCCTTGACCAATAACTATTGATTATTTCTCGTATATTGTGCATGGTGTATTGTGGTGTATTGATGTAACTCTTATACTATTGTTAATTACTCATTGGATATATTTGAATGGTTTAAGTATAAGTTGATTTAAAATTTTTTTTTGTACTTGATACTGATTCACCCCCCTCTCAGTATCAACAATTGGTATCAGAGTAGGTTGCCTTCAGAACAATTTAACCACTGGAAGGAAAATACTGAGCAAAGATGGATGACCATGAGCACATTTCAAATGGGATTAAAAAATTTGATGGAATAAATTATGCATACTGGAGTGATAGAGTGAAAACTTACCTAATGGATTTGGGAGTAGACATTTGGTACTCAGTTGTAAATGGCTATGTAATCCCAAATAATGCTCCAACCGATCCAAATGAGAAGAAGCATATGAGTTGTAATTCAAAAGCCATACATGTTATTCTAGAAGGATTGGCACCAACCATTGCTAGAAAAGTGATGGGCTGCAACACTGCTAAAGAGGTATGGGACAAACTCAAGAGTATCTACGAAGGTGATCCAAGTTAAGCAGGTTAAGCTTCAACGACATAGAGCAGAATTTGAAAATTTCAAGATGAATTAAAAGGAAGATATTGCAACCTATATTCTTAGAGTTGATGAAGTTGTTAATGCTATCAGAGGATTAGGTGAAGAGATTGATGAATCGTTGGTTGTACAAAAAGTGTTGATATCACTTCTCTTGAAGTATGATGCTAAGGTCTCCTCCATTGAAGAAACTAGGGACTTGACCAAAATGACAATGGATGAATTACATGGGTCTCTTATAGCATATGGAATGAGAACAAGTACAGAAAGTGACCAACCAAACAATGAAGCAGCCTTTACAGCCATAAAGAAGACAAAAGACAAGGATAATGACCTTGATGAAGAAATAACAAATTTCATAAGAAGGTTCTAGAAGGGAAGTGGAACATACAAAAGTAAGTCTCCTCTCAAACGCTTTAACTGTGGTAGAATAAGACATATTGTTGAAAAATGCTACTATAAAAAGAGAAGTCTCAATAATTAAAAGAGCTTCTACTCCAAGGATGATGACATCTCCTCAGATGAGAGTGATGAAGAAGATAATGATGGAGGAGAAGTCCTCTTCATAACTCAAGAAACCCAATATGATGATCACAATAATTCTAAAGAAGAAGAAATAATTTGTGAAGAAGATTCAAATGAAGAAACCAACCTTGATTCCTTTTGGGGATACAAAGACAATGCATAGAGTGAACAAGAAGATGAGAATCTTGAAAATTTGAAGCATGTTGAAACTGAAAATATCAAACTTA
Organism: Picea engelmannii; assembly: GCA_009831015.1. NCBI lineage: Eukaryota > Viridiplantae > Streptophyta > Pinopsida > Pinales > Pinaceae > Picea > Picea engelmannii. The sequence continues at coordinate 45,178 of ML779466.1, forward strand.
GAAACACAAACATAATACTAAAAGGTGAATTGAGTAGTTGTGAAGAAGAGAATTACAAGCTTGAAAAGACCATTAATAGCTTGAAGAAACAATTAGAAGATTATGAGAATTTGAAAGCAGAATTGGATCACACAAAAGGGGAGATACTATTGACAATAGAAGTTGAAGAAGTTCGAAAAAAGGACTGAAAAATTAGATGAGATCCTTAGCAGTCAAAGATCTCCAAAGGACAAGACAAGACTAGGATACAATGATAGTTTGATGACAACAAAACAAGAGAAGGAAGTTGAAAATGATGAAACCAACACTCCAGAACAAGTTGAACAACAAGATAGAAGAGTAGAATTCAGAAGGAATGAGACATCAAGAATATCCTCTCCCATTAGGTATGAAAGCAATCATTATGAAGGAAACTGTGATCCGATCCAATCCATTCAATCCATCCGACCGGATCAGATACGTGTACTCCCTATATGGTGTTTCCCTAGATGCGTCGAAAACCGATAGATCAAAAGGTACCGATCAAGAGGGACAGAGAGATCAAGAAGTGGGTTCCAACCAAAAAAGTAGAAAGAATAAAAATTAGGGGGGTAAAAAAAAAAAGCTTTATTAAAGCTTTAAGGATATGCATAAGGATCTATCAAATTTCAACTTGATTTTAACATAAACCAAGTCAAGCTTTAATAAAGCTTTTTTTTTAACCCCCCTAATTTTTATTCTTTCTTCTTTTTTAAGAATAGATCGTGAACCTAGATGGACCACACCACAAACAAGACTAGTTACTCCCAGGCACCAAAATTTCTTTCTTGGACATTGTTATACTTGTGGAAATTTTGGACACAAGGCAATCAATTGTAGAATCAATTAAAGTAATAACTATACAAGCTACATGAATGGTGAAAATAGTAGATATGGAAATGTTCGTAGACCTATCAACATAAATTATAATCCATTTGACCCATTAATGGATCAAAATATTGTATGTTACAAGTGCAATAATCTTGGTCACAAAGCATGATATTGCAGAGAGATGAAGGAAGATAATCGTATGCCAAATGTCTGTATACCAAATACAACATGGAAAAGGAAAGAAATTCCACATAATGAAAATTTTCGAATAGCATTGGTTGCTAAAGAATGCAAAGAAGAAGATGAATGGTTCATAGAGAGTGGGTGCTCATCTCATATGACCGAAGATCAAATAAAATTTGTCAGCTTGAAGAAAAAAGGTGGAAATGTTGCATTTGGAGATGACTCATCTACATAAATACTTGGAAAGGGAACCATAAATCTTGGAAGTGAAAATGTAAAAGCAGGAAAAGTCCTATTGGTTGAATATCTGAAGCATAATCTCCTCCGTGTTAGGAAAATATGTGATCAAGGATACACTCTTACATTTGACTCCCGGAAATGTAAAACCAGAGAAAATAACTCAGGAAGATTGGTTGCAACTGCAACAAAAAGACTGAACAACATATACATCCTAGACATGAATATAGAGAAGAAAAAAGCCACACAAAAGGATTCCAAGGAAGAAAAATTCCCAAAGACCAAAAATAAGGATGAAGTATTATTGAGTGCCACATGTTCAGGGGGAGCAGCCCCAAAGAAGAGAGTTACATTTTGTCATTAAACTAAGGGGGAGAAGCCCTACCCTTTTCCATTGATGTTAAAGGGGGAGATAAATTGGGATCACGATGATAGGGGGAACATGAGTGTTTCCATCAATGACAAAGGGGGACATTGTTGGAAGATTGGTTGTTGTCATTGATGTCAACCCTAGTCATTGGTTTTGGACCATAAGATTGATGAAGGTATTTGGACATGAAGGACAATGTACACGCAGAAACAAAACCCATGGATGTATAGTATACATCATGTTTTTTTCGGTGGTAGGTGTCATGTCATGTGGATCCTCATGGTTGAGGAGAAATGAATTTTTGAAGATGACAAAGTGAATTGAAGAAGGAAGTACATGTAGGCCCTGAAGATATTAAAAAAAAGAATTACAAAATAAGAAAGTGTCAGGTCGGCCCTAATGTTAAAATGAAGTTACATAAATGGTATAAATAAATATCATTATACATTCATTTGATACACAAGTCTAATTTCAAAGGAAATCATAAGTAAAGAAGGCCGAACTTCAAGGGAGGATGAAGTCTTTTGGTGATGTGTTCTAAGGTATGTTATTTACAGGTCATCTTTCCATTTTCACTATAACTTTTTTTCTAGAACGATTCAGATGGTGAAATTGCTATGGTATTGAGAAGACATATCAAGGTACCTTGATTCACTATAATTATGGAGATACACTCTGTGGAAGATAGGGTTTTTGACTAGTCTTGAAGCTAGTCAATAAACAGGTGTTCCGAGTAAAATAGTCATAACTTCTTCATAGAGAATCCAAATGAAGTGGGACCAATTTCATTGGAAAAAGTACGGACTGTAGTTTTTTTTTTGTGAGTTTCAGAATTTGATGTTAAATATTGAGCGCAGAGAATTCTATACAAGTTTTCTCTCCTGAATAAACCAGAATTGAATAAAGTCTACCATTCTTCCTATAACTTCTTTTTGGGGAGGATTCAAGGAGTGAAGTTGGAGGAGTTTCAGAGAATACATTGCATAATATTATCTACAGGATTAGAGTATTCCAAGATTTGAATAATTACAGAAGTTGAAGATGTCTCATGAAGCATTATTAGGCTCTATGTGATGGTTGGTTGATGGTGATGATTTAATGTAAAGTTTTATTATCTCTCATATATTCTTCAGTGAAATGAAGGGGAAAGGATGGAGAGGTCAACCCTCTCTTTATATTGGAGAATTGTATCTTCCTGTTGCAGGTTTATCCCTCCCTTTATATTTGGAAGTTGTAGCTACCTTTGGAAGTCATTACTTCCCTTGGCCAATAACTATTGATTATTTCTCATATATTGTGCATGGTGTATTGATGTAACTATTATACTATTGTTCATTGATCATTGGATATAATTGAATGGTTTAAGTATAAATTGAAAAAAGTTTGTAAATTGTACTTGATACTGATTCACCCCCCTCTTAGTATCAACAATTGGTCTGAATTGCTTAGGATGGTTGATGAGCTCTTCTTTGGGAATCAGGGTGAGGAATGTTGCGTTGAGGGCGGGGAGAACCTGACCCGAGACCCTGGAGTCTTCGAAGATTTCTCAAACCTCCTCTCTAATCATTTTCCAGCAGTGGTGGAAGAAGTAAATGGTGAAGCTATCCGGTCCCAGGGATTTAGTTTTGGGGGTGTCCTGGAGTGCCTGGTCTACTTCTTTGAGCGTGATGGGCCATAGCAAGGAAAAATTCTATTCTTCCATGATTAAAGTGGGTATGTACTGCGTGACCCTGGTGATGGATTGAGTTCTATCTTTCTGAGGTTCTGACAAGAGGTTTTGGTAGTAGGCGACCAACTCCTCCTCCAGATCCTCATGGGAGTGGATGATTTGCCCATTGTATGAGATTAGCTGAGTGATGCGATTGGTATGTCTTCTTTGAATGGTAGACCCATGGAAGAACTTGGTGTTTCTGTCGCCCTCCTTGAGTCATTGGATGCATGACTTTTGTTGTCACAAGATCTCTTCTTGGGCTTTTCTTTCTTCAATCTTTTGTCTTATTGTTGCTTCCTAAGCTTTGAGGTCCTCAGAAATCCCCTGCTCATGTATTTGACTTTGTACGATGACCATTTGGTCCATGATTTTCTTTGGGGATTCGAAGATGTTTCCAAAGGTGTGTTTGTTCCAAGTCTTGAGCTTCTTCTTGAAGTTTTAAAGTTTTTTTCTGGAATCTATACATCTTGGAACTGTAAGGTACCGTCGCCTCCCTCCACCAAGTATGGAACTTTTGTTGAAAGTCTGGGTGACTAAGCCAAAACTATTCCAACCTGAAGGGTTTTTGGCCTGGGGTGGCAGGTATGTCCAACCATAGTTAGATAGGCTAGTGGTCCAAACCATGGACGCCAAGTATGCGGTTTTCCAGAGCTGTGCGTTCCAACATGAGGGAGTTCGAGAGAAGAAAGTGGTCCAACCTACAAGCTATTTGATGGGATCCAGTTCTTCGATTTGTTCAGGTGAAGATGCTATTTGAGGTTTCTGTGTCGATGAGGTTTGAGTTGTCTATGAGGTTCTGAAAATCCCTAGATTCTGGTTCCATATGACGTGTTACCCCCCTTTTCTCGTCCAAATTGCGGATCATATTGAAATCTCCTCCCAATATCCATCTGTTCCCCTTGGTTAGGGTAGCCAAGTAATCCAGATTCTGAAGGAAGGCTTGCTTATCCCTTGAAATGGCAGGTCCATAGACGTTTGTTAGGTAGCCTGGTTTGTTGGAGCCAATGAGTCGGTAAGCTGCTGAAATGGACCATTTAGTTGTGAATTTTTTTTCCAAAGTGACTGAGCTTGGATTCCAAAGTAGATCCAGACCCTCGGCTGTGCCCATGGCCGCCATGTAGATCCCTTTGCCTTGCTTTCAACAACAGGGGAGGAGATTGTCCATATATTCAGTGGTGCATTTTGTTTCTTGGAGCATCATTATATCTGGTTTCTCTGCTATGATCATGTCTCGTAGTATCTTTTTCTTACTACGACCGTTGAGTCCTCTTATATTCTAAGAGATAATATTCATTATGAGGATGGGGAGGGGAGGGGGGGAAAGCTATCTGAGATGATATGGATATGACCCAAGTTAACCATGGAGTTCCCTATCTCTTGAATGAGCTTGCTGGTTGATTTCCTTCCCCTTTTATTTTCGTCTTTCTGGGATTTGCGGTGCTCCTTCTGCGTATTTCCTTGTATTCCAAATCCCATGCTGGATATGGTGGTGGATCTTGCTGAGGATTTAAGGAATACCTTGTGGATTTTTCTCAGCTAGTCTGGGGGTATGGTATAGAGTTTTTGGTGCCGATAAGCGTGTTCCAGGTGCTCTAGGTCAACACCCGCTAGTTCTTGCTTGTCTAAATCCATTTCGACATATCCATCCTCGATTTCTAATTTTTCCATGGATGTAGTGTTGGAGAAAGGTAGGGGGGTAGGTAGAGACAGATATTGGGCTTCCTCTACTTTTCCTTTCCCTGTTTGCTGAGGTGTTTTCTTTGTAGGCAGAGCCTGTGAGGCGGTCAGGTTCTCCGATTGGTGTTGCAGAATCTCATATTGATTGCTAGTGGTCGGATCTTTGTTTGCTTGGGCGACCTGTCTTCATCCTCCTTGTTTTCCCCTTCTTGGCACCTGAATGAAGCCTTCTTTGTTTTTTTTGGCTTCTGGGTTACCATCTTTGCTTGTTGGGTTGAGGGGGCAGTCCCTGAAGAGGTGCCCATACTCATGACATTTTCTGCATCTGAACGGAATGTGTTCATAGTCAATGGTTTGAAACCAGTCCTCATCATGATATCCTAGGGAAATAGATCCTGGGAGCGACTTGGTGATGTTCAGGTAAAAAAAATGCTCACATAGGAGGTGTATCTTCTTTGTTTCGTGGCCTCTGAGGATTTGAAATACACTCCAATGGTGTTGCCAATGCCGACCAATACCTCTTCCAACCGGAACTCTTGCGACAGGGAGTATAGCCTTATACATACTGGGGCATGCACTAAGTCCTCCATTTCAGGGCTGAATTTCTCAGTCCAGAACCTCAAGAAGAGACCCGGCGAGTTGAAGAAATATGACCCTCCATCAAAAATATGATTTCTGTCCTCTAAGTTATGCATGATTATTGTGAATAATCCATTGGAGCCTATATGTATATCATAATGTCCTTTGGGCTTCCACCATTGATCTATCCATTTTACCAGTTCACGTTCAGAGGACCAAAGCCCTAAAATTTTTCCCACTAAGGCATAGTCTCTCATGTATTGCTTCTGTTCCTTGATCCAGGGTGTGCTTATGATATATTTCAGGGCTTGTGGCACCTGGGGAATGCATTTTTCAGGTAGCCATGGTCGTGAAATGCTTGTTGATGCCGGTATTTTCCCTGAATCAATATCCATCTCTTTTTCCTTGAATGTGCCCTCGAATAGTAGCTGTGAGCGCATATTTGGGGGAGTCTCAAAAGTGGGGTGCCTGGAACCCCCTCTGTTGTTTCCATGCATCGTCGCTTCACTGTAGGAGGAGCCTCATGACCCTCTCTTACTTGGAGTCATTGAGCCCCTACATGGGTGGACAAGTGCACCAGAGAAGCAATAACCCTAACCATAGCCTTGCACATCCGCTCTGATCTAGGTATATGAATTACACAAATATCCCATCCTCCGTAATCTTTTTTTCATATAAAATTGTTTTTACTTAAATAATTAAAATTCAATTTAGTTTGATAATTAAAAGCATTCAAATAAGAAACTCATTATAGACATGGCAGAGATAAATATCATTAATTATACTCTGAAAACATTTTTAGTTGATGGTTTATTTAGTGATATGTAAATTGTCATGGATATTCCACTGGAATAGTTCATCACAACACACCTTGTAATATTTTGAAATCTTAGATTATGAAATTTATTTCCTTAAATCCCAAATTAATTGTTACTATTTTATTGCTCAGATTTATGAAAATAACTAAATACAAAAGTGAAAGAACGAGAAAATATACACACCATCCACACAATTGAACACAAGATGTATCATGTGAAACACAATACAAGAGAAAACCCAACTAAAAGGTGTGGCTTATGCTCCGCTCTCTTTTCTTCAGTTATGAAAATGCAAATACAAAGAAAAGGGCACTCACTATGGAGTTGCCTATGACTCTATGGTCTGGATGTATACTACAAACTCTTCTTCCTACCTCTTTTATGCTCTCAAATTCCACTCCTTGGAATCTTCTCTACACAACTATGGAATAAGTATAATAAAAAATAATGGAACCCCTTCTCTTCCTAGCATCCTGATATTTAACATAGCTCGGTAGTCATATAGTGTTAGGGTTTTTGCATCATCAACCCTCAATTAGTGATAAGGTTTTATACCTTCTAGAATATTCTTCAAAGTACACATGTGGCTAGCCCCACATGTGTGATTAATGGGGGTTGATGTGGTATCCACTCATACCATGGTGGTCAACAAGGTAGGTCAAATTGCAGGAGGCATAACTTCCATATATGAGCTCCAATTGAGGTGATTTTTGCACCGTTGGAAACGTCTTGATGTGTAGAAAAACATCAAGGGGACGAAATCTATGGTTGCAAAGTTTTGACCCCAAAAAATGTTGTTGATGCCTCAAAATGGATTTTGAAGGTTATAGACTCCAAATCTCCAAACTAGGTCTTGCCACTAAAATGAGTCCTGCAAACCAATTCCTTCATTTTTTCCACCCAAAAATTACTAAGATAGATGAAAAAATATATAATGATCCATTTTAGATCATATCTCCCCATTTAGGGAGACTTTTGGTCCCCAAAATATTTTAATGAATGAGGTGAGGAATTTTTTTCTCTAACTTCTCCCTAGAGTACCATTTTTCCTTTTTTTTTTGGGTCATGCTACCCATGTATAGTAGTTTTGAACTTCTTTTTCCAACTCCGCTTGAGATTCTTATGCTAAGTCCTCTATGGCAGGTGGGACTTGCTACTAAGTTTCTTGATCCAACATGGAAATCTCATAGAGTTTTAGATTCTCCACATTAATTACCGAGTAAATGCACATGTATGGGGGTAGATTGGGTCTATAGGTGTTATCACCCACTTTCACCAATACCTCAAAAGGGCCATACCACAGAGCCTTGATCTTCTTACTATGACCTTATTGTCTTTCCTTGTTATTTTGTAACCAAACTCTATCTCCCACTTTGAATGATTTTTCTATTCTATTCTGATTATGTTGGGCTTTGCACCTTTTCCATGACTTCTTCAATGTATCCTATACTTGCAAATGGATTAAATTGATATTTTCAACAAACTTCTATGCTTTCAATGCTTCTCGTGTGATGTATTCCATCACTCCTCCTTGCTATCCATAGACAACATCCAAGGGAAAAGGTAACAAATACCTAAATCAAGTTTCAAAAGGGGATTTATCGGTAGAAGTATGTGTTGAATGTATATTAGATCTTCATCCCAGGTCTATGGATGATTCTGATTGTAACCCCTCAAAATTTGTACCAATGTGTTGTTGACTACTTTTGTTTGGCCAGATTTTTTCTATGGATGGAATGTTGTAGGTCTCTTCAACTTCGTGTCCATCTTCTCCCAAAGTTTAGTCCAAAAGGCTTTGAGAAATAAAGTATCCATGTCTAATATGATGATCCTTGGTATCCAAAAGTGCACCCAAACCTATTCAAATAACATGCTTGCTACTTCTTGTCCTTTGATGGTATTTTTACAAGGAATAAGAATACATATCTTGTTGAAGCTATAAACTACTACAAATAGATAGTCATGTCCCTTCCTAGTTGTTGGAAAACCATCGAAAAATCCATGGAAATGATTTCCTAAGGTCGTGTGGGTAAAAGTAAGGGATGGTATAAACCTTGATTTCTATTTATAGGCTTGTTGGTACAACTACGCATGCATCCTCTAATATATCGAGCTACATCTTCTTGCATTCTGGGTGAATACACATACCTTTGTAAGTTAGCAACTATCTTCCCAATACCAAAATGTCCCACAAAAACCTTGGGGGTGTGAGCATCTCTGATAAACTACAATATTTCACATTTAGGAACACAAAGATTATCTAGATTGTATAGTAACTCATTTTGGAGATGATATCCATCCTCATCGTCATATTCTTCTACATGAATTTGGCCCTATAACTCATGAAATATCTCTCTAAAGTTCTCATCTTCTTTGTATGCCTCTTTGTATGCATCATATGTAAAAATGATCCATGTGCATAAGAGTTCCCAAAGTTGTAATCATGGATGTGGATGGCCTTGAAAGCATGTCTACCAACTTGTTAGTGGTTCCCTTCTTATACTTGATGACTAGATGAAATTGTTATAAATACCCCATCCACTTGTAATTTCTGGTTTGTTGAATCTTACTCTGAGCCTACAAATACTGCAATAGTTGGTGAGCAGTGTGAAGAACAATTTCCTTTCCCATGAAATAGTTCTTCCACTTCTTTATGACTTGAACCAAGGCATAGAGTTCCTTGTCATATGTAGAACAGTTCAAGACCACCCCATGAAACATTTTAGAATGATATCATATTGTTTTACCTCCTTGCATCAAAATTACTCCCATAGCATACCCACTTGCATTTGTATCCACTTCTAAAGGATTTTGCAAGATAGGAAATGCGAGAACTGGTGCTTGACTGATATTTTGTTTTAGCTCGTCAAAAGCTTTATGCTGATTCTTTATCCACTGGAAAATATTACCACTAGTTTATATGGCATGGAGTGGCACAACTACTGTTGAAAAGGATGCTATGAACTTCCATAGGTATTGTGCTGCCCCAAAACATCTCCTAACTTCAATGACATTAGTAAGAACAAGATGCTTCATGATGGTCTCCATCTTTGTGGGATCTATATTGAGTTCCCCTCTACTGATCACATACTCCAAATACATTAATGACTGCTGAACAAACTCACATTTCTTGAGGTTTTCTAGCAACCGATATTTTTTTAGAGTCTCTAATACCTGCATGAGATATGAAATGTGATCCTCCTAGGTAAAGCTATAAACCATTATGTCATCCAAGTACACTATTACAAATGAATCTTAATAGGGACATAATACATCATTCATCAAACACATAAATGTAGTTGGTGCATTTCATAAACCAAAAGGCATGACCAACCGTTCATATAGACCTTGCCTTGTCTTGAAGATAATTTTCCAAGTGTGTTCTTTAACATGTACTCGTTGGTATCTTGATTTGAGATCCAACTTGGTGAAGTACCTAGTTTGTTGAAACTAATCTAACAAATAATCAATCCTGGGAAGAGGGTGCCAATTCTTGAGTGTGATTTTGTTCAAAGCTCTATAGTCGATACACATAAGACAATTCCCATTCTTCTTGGGTACTATGATAATAGGTGACCCACAAGGTGATATGCTTGGTCAAATAAATCCTTGCTCTAGAAACTACTGTAATTGTTTCTTATTTCATTTGCTTCTAGAACATACCATCTATACAATCTAATATTTTGGTAATGGAAAGTTAGACAACAACTATATCTCGTGTTCCACTTCCCTCTTAGGTGGCATCCCTTTAGGCTCCTGGAACACTCCCTTGTATTCCTGCAACAAATCCTCCAATTTTTGTTTCTTCTCTTTTGTGCATCCTTCCAGGGATGCTTTAACTCTCATCAATTCCTCCACTAGCTGAGCCTCTCTTAAAAAAAATAATACATGCTTCTTACTAGAAATGATCAAATTTTGGCTTGGTTAGCACTTACCATAGATATCTTTGACTTTCCTTTGTGTGCATTGATGATGTAAGACTTCCCATCCTTGATCAGGCGGTACTAATTCACTCTTTGCATGAAGATCACATCCCTTATGTACATGTAGGGGCTTCCAAACACTACACCACACACATCAAAAGGTACTACATATAATTCCTCTTCATCAATAAAATATGCACTTATAGAAAAATTGATCTTACATTGTTTAATGACTCTGATTTTTTCATCCTTATTCACCCATCCCAATGGATATGGGATCAGATGATCATGAAAATCCAACCTAAGCTTGTTGACCAAATAATTTTCTATGAGATTGGCCTATGAATTGGAATCAAATAGAGTATCTACCTTGTTCCTTTTGACCGAGATATTAATATGGAATAATTTTGTCATGTTCTTCTCTTCTTTATGATGAAGGCTATTCAAATTCACCTCCTTCTGCATTGAAGTGCATACAATCTTCTCACCCACATCCAAACTGCTCTCTAAATGGTTTCCCAAATCCTTTCCTAGAAGGTTCTTCTTCTTGACATCCTTCTTGGAGTTCTTTGGATTCAACTCTGGGTGTAGCTTCCAACACTTTTCTTCAGTGTGTCCATAAATATTGCAATGGTTGCAGTGGTTGTTTGCACTGATGTGAAGTGGTTTCCATATTTTTTTGTTTTCTTTTCCACTTCTTATTCCCCTCCTTGGAAATTGTTGGGTTTTTATATTCTTTGCAGTGAAAGTCTAGTCGAGGTGGATCGACTGACAATTGAAGTCGAAGGTCGAGGAGGTTTGACCGGGTAAATTCGAAGTCGAAGGTCGAGGTGGTTTGACCAGGTAAAATTGAAGTTGAAGGTCAAGGTGGTTCGACCGGGTAAATTCGAAGTCAAAGGTCGAGGTGGTAATGACATCAAAAAAAATTCGAAGAGGTCAATTGAAAAGAGGTCGATAGGCGGGCATCTAGAAATCGACTGAAGATCGAATGAAGGCTGACTGGTAGTCAACTAGTAATCTCACTTGGTCGTTGATCGTAAAAAAATGCTGAGATTCACGGGATTTGTAGCCAATGATTTGCGTGGATTTGTAACCATTTTTGGGCGCTTATTATTTAGGGTTTTTCCTACTATAAATCCTATAAAGAAGGCATGTTGTAATTCTATAAAAGTTAATGAATCAATCAATAATCATAGAGGTTTCTGGTTATGTAGATGTAATCCAAATTGGCTACAGGGTTGTTCTTGCGTAAAGAAAGAGGGTATGATGTTGATTGTGTCTTAGGTGTGGACCAAGGTTAGACATGTGACCTTTTATTCTGAATGAATAAGACAACAAGAGAGTAGAACGCTCAAGGAATGATGGTTTTATAAGTTCGGGTTTCCAGGGTAAAATATCTCTGTATTGTGTGTTTTCTTTGTCATTTACTTTATTGATTAAATATTTCTTCCTCTCTTCTGCTAGGTTTAGTGTGGAAGTGTTCCTCATTTCCTAACATATGGTATCAGAGCTTGGTTTAAAAACCTTGGATCTGAGCTAAACCCTAGGTTCAATAAGAATTGTAAGTTAGAAATCTTTAAAGATCATGTTAAATAATGGAGAGTAGCTCGAGAATAGAGATCGGAAAATTCAATGGCCATAATTTTGAGCTTTGGAAGCTTAAAATTGCATATCTCCTTGTAGATCGAGAATAATGGATAATAGTCTGTCTAGGTACCATGCCAATGGAAATGTCGACGAAAGAATGGGAGAAACTAGAGATAAGATAAAGGAGTACAATTTGAATTTGTCTTGCAGATTCAATACTGCTGAATGTCTCAGGTGAAGATTTGGCCAAGAAATCGCGGGACAAGTTGGGGAGCTTGTACGAGTCGAAATACGTAGTAAATAAGCTCTTTCTCAGAAAGAAATTGTATCTTCTGAGGATGAGTGAGGGAATTTTGGTGACTGAGCATTTAAATGCGTTTAATACAATTATAAGCCAATTATCTTCTCTGAATATTAAAATCACCGAGGAGGATAAATGTATTAGCCTATTATGTTCTTTTCCGGACTCCCAGGATAGCTTAGTCTTGGATATAGGGAGTAATACAACCACATTAGCACTAGAAGACATGGTTGCATATCTACTATCAGAAGAAATGAGAAGGAAGAACATGGAAGGAATGACCAAATATGCTTTAGTGGTGAGAGGTCGATCAATCGACAGAGATAAAGGAAAATTCTCTGGTAGAAAGTATAAGTCAAAGGGTAGGTCTAAATCCTTGGTTCAGTTGACAAAAATATGTTGGAAATGCGGTAAAGATGGCATTACAAAAGGGAATGCAAGTCAAAGGCAATGGAAGTAAGTACATGATCCAACGAGAAGCAGTTGAATGAGAGAAAGACGACTCTAGATAAGGGATGCAATGTGTACCTAGCATCGACCAGTACATAGTCGGATCAAGATGTTTGGTTGATCAAATCAGGAGAATCCTATCATATGAAACCACATAGAGAATGGTTCTGTGAATATGAACAATGTGAGGGTCCAATAGAAGTGTTATTGGGGGAGGAATTGACAACCAAAATTGTTGGACGAGGAAGAGTTCGACTGATACCACAGGATGGTAGGAGTAGAACCCTTCTAGGTGTGCTACACATTTAGGGTTTGGCAAGAAACCTAATATATGCCAGCAAGATGAGTGATGCAGGAGTGAACACTTTATTTTAGAAGGATTCATGCAAGATGGTTAGAGATAAGATGGTATTAATGAACGATGTTCAGATTGGAACCCTATACAAGTTACTAGGGAGTTTCAACTTGACTGGATGCAACAACATCATTGTCCTTGAAGTCGACTCTACTTCGACGCGACTTGGGTTGAGTCGATTCAACCGACTCGACAAGTCATCATAAAGTCGACTTGACATGCTATAGCATGAGAGGATGGGACACATAAGAGAAAGAGGAATTCGAGCTATGCATAACAAAGGTATGGTTGAAGAATTTCCTGCATATAATTTAGAAGTTGACTTTTGTGAACATTGTATATATGGGAAACAAAGTTGAGTGAGGTTCCCATCTGGAGTGACAAGGGAAAATGGGATTCTAGAGTTGGTTCATAGCGATGTGTTTGGCCTTGTTTCAGTGCCTTCACTTGGTGGATCCCTGTATTATGTCTTCTTCATAGATGATTTTTCAAGGAAGACATGGATATATTTCCTGAGGAAGAAGTAAGAAGTTTTCGATAATTTCGAAGAGTTTAAATCTCATATAGAAAACCAGACAGATAATAAGATTAAGGTATTGAGAACTGAAAACGGTGGTGAATTTTGTGGAAAATAATTTGATGAGTTCTGCAAGCAATGTGACATAGCACACCAAAATTCCATGCTATATACACCACAAAAAAATGGATTTGCCGAGAGAATGAACATAACATTGATGGACAAGTCAAGGAGCATGCTCAGTGGTGCTGGACTCGCATAAGAATTATGGGTGAAGGCAATCGACACTGCAAAATATCTATTGAATATGTCTCCTTCGTTGGTGCTAGTTAACATGAATCCACATGCGGTATGGTCGGGTAAGAATCCTTTGGTTGCACATTTCAAAGTGTTTGGTGTTGGGTATGTGTTATATTCTTTGCATGTGTGTGTGTGGGCGCATCAGATTCGACAACTACATCCGACGATCCCTCCTAGTAGTGCTCTTTGTGTCGTGTGCGCTGGGTGCTTCCTAGGGTGGTCTTAGGGAGGGCCAGGTATGGCCCCCCCTGGTTACGCGCAACATTTGGCAACGGGCGATAGCTCGGGGCGGCGCCCCAATTTTTTTTTTTGGACGATTTTTGCTATTTTTAGTGGTTTTCTAAATTAATATTGGATTAAGGGATTAGGGTTTTGGTGTCTATGGAATACCTAAAAAAATTGTATATATTGTATGGTGAATGGTGAAATTCGATATAATGAAATAAGAAAGGTTGTCCCTGGTTGAGGGTTTCCAGCTTTCCGGTATAAGTCTCTGTGTACTATGTGAATGAGCCATTGATTAATTTATGTTTTGCTTAAGAATCTATATGAATTGGTTTACTTCACAGGTTTAAAAATTACATTTGGATGCGATGCATTTGTGCATGTTCCCAAGGAAAAGAGGAGCAAGGTGGATAAGAATGCAATCAAGTGTATTTTCATTGGATAGAAAGAAGGAATGAAAGGATATAAGCTATGGGATCTCGTGTCAAGGAAAATAATGTGCATTCGAGATGTGGTGTTCAGAGAAATCATAAGTAAGTCTGAGTCTGAAGAAATTGTTTAGACCGAGAATAATACAGAGAAGGTGCAGTTTGAACTGATGAACGAAGAAGATGATTCAGATGAGTCGACTGAATCAGAAGAAGAGGTGGAACAACCAACCCCGGTTGTAAGGAGGTAAAAAAGAGTAAGAAAACCAGTCGAAAGGTATAGTTCATCTGAATTCCATTCCGCATTCTGCCACCGATGATGAGCCCAATTCGATCGGGGAGGAAGTCAACTCAATAGAGGGAAAACTCTAAAAGGATTCCATGGTTGAAGATATGGAATCCTTGCAGAAGAATGAGACATGGGACTTAGTCAAATTACCTAGTGGAAGAAATCATGTCGGCAGGAAATGTGTATTCAAGAAGAAGATGAACACATTAGGTCAAGTCAAGAAATTAAAATCTTGAATGGTACTGAAAGGATATTCCCAAGTCGAAGGAGTCGACTTCGATGACATTTTTCCCCTGTCACAAAATTAACCTCCTTTAGATTATTAATGTCTCTGGATGCAACATTTGATCTAGAAATATAACAGATGGATGTGAAGACAACTTTCCTACATGGGGACCTAGAATATGTAATATACATGAAACAAACTGAAGGATTTGTAGTAAAGGGCAAGAAATATTTGGTGTGAAAACTAAAAATATACCTTTATGGTCTAAATCAATCACCAAGGATGTGGTACAAAAAGTTTGACACATACATCCTTAGTTTGGGATTTGTGAAAATAAAATCTGATCACTACATATATTCCAAAGAAGAAGGTGGGCGTTTCATATATGTAGCATTGTATGTCAACGACATGTTGCTGATTGGAAACGACATGAACACAATAAAGGAGGTGAGTAAGCAACTATCCTCCAAGTTCAACATGAAGTATATTCATGCAAAAAAATTCATTCTAGGAATGGATATTAAGAGATATAGAGCAACTAGAAATATCTGGTTGAACCATAGGAAGTATATTGAAACAATTTTGAAACATTTCAACATGCAGGATTGCAAACTTGTGAAGGTGCCAATTCCCGTGGGAGCAAGGCTAACTATTGAACAGTGTTCAAAGACATGAGAGGAAATAAAGGACATGGCACATGTTACCTATGCAAATATTTTTGGTAGTCTAATGTATGCGATGGTATGCACTCGATCATACATTGCCCATGCAGTGGGAGTGTTGTGTAGATACATGTTGACACATGTGAAGGAGCACTAGACAACTGTCAAGAGAGTATTCATTTATTTGTGTGGCACAAAAGATTATGCTATATGATTGATCCAGATTTATTAGAGAGACAAAATGAAACACAAATCTATAAAATTAACACATATATACGAAGAAAATTAACAAATATACAATGAAACTTAAATTCTATTCAATAAAGAAATTTGTTGAAACTGTAAAATGCAGAATGAAACAATCTTGCTCAAATGGTGGTAACTAATCTCCGAGAAGAGATGTGGCGGTTACGCACATTCTCCTGAGTACATTGCAATGAGGCCTCTAGGCCTTTTTATCATCAAGAAGTAACCAGAAAACATTATACATCCAAAAACCTAACCCTATGAGATGAAACAACAAAAGTCACGTGGGCCCTGATGAGGTAAGTTGGTATATCAACTTCTCGGGGTCGTAACTTTTACATATGATCTCCATTTTAGGTGCACAATATCTTGTTGGAAAGTTCTATATGAGGAATACACATGATTCCATCACACTCATACTTTTTTTTTATAGTGTGATTGTGGTGGGCCCAAAAAACACTGTTTAGGGCCTCAAAATGACCCCAGAAGTTTAGGACCCAAAAAGATAGAAACAAACTGCCAAGATTAAAACTATATGTAAGTTAGTTGGAAGAGGTGGGTGGCCATCGATATCCACCTGGATAAATCCTCCCCCCTTTGGAATAAATGGTCTCCATTGCGTTGAGTTCCCCCATCATATGAAGAAATTTCTGCTGAATTTGGCCCCGGGTGATCCACTTTCCTTGGTGCAGAAGCTTCCCTGCTTTGACAACACGATAAAGATAAAGATTATGTTGGCGAGTTACCTTGACCTATGCGTCCACGATCTGATCAGTGGATGTTTGTTCCATATAGTCAAGGTTGAGCTCTGTCAGTGTCAACTGTTATGCTATCTCTGAGGTGTCCAATAAGGGTGGAAAGTATGGCCGAAGGAGGTCCACATTAAACACTGGGTGCAAGCCAAGGAAGGGGGGGGATTTTGAGCTCAAAATAATTGTAACCCACAAGCTTGGTGATGGTGTAAGGTTCATAGTGGAGTGGAAAAATCTTCCAATGGGGTCCTGTAAGGAGTTATTTTGTAAGTGAAACCAAACTTTATATCCCACTTGAAACTTGTGTAGTACCCAATGTTGATCACGGTGATGCTTGTACTTGGCATTAGAATTCTACAAAATATCCTAAATGTATTGGCGGATGTGCTAGATTCATTCAATTAACCAAGTGTCTTTTTCAGCTTTGGTTTGAGCATTGGACAATTCTACATATGTGGACGTAAGGGGTAGTGCAACATCCATGGGACACAATGGTTGAAATCCCAACCTCACTTGAAAGGGGTTGTGGCCAATTGAGATATGTATGGATCTGTTGTAACTGTTCTAAACACAGGGAAGAATCTCATCCCATGTGCATCGATGCTTGTAATTGTACATGCGCAAGATATGCACGATCATCCTGTTGACGACTTTGGTTTGGAAATTCATTTGGGGGTAGAAGGCCATGGATTTGGTGAGCTTGGTGTCCAGTCGTGACCAGAAGCTTAGCCAAAATGTACCGAGGAACCGACTATCCCAATCTGAGATGATGGTTTGTGGAATCCAAAAATGTACCCACACTCATTCGAAGAAGAGCTTGGCAATGACCTCCACTGTGATGCTCTTCTTGTAAGCGACCAAAATCGACATCTTGGAAAATTGATCAATAACTATGAAAATGAATTCATTTACCTACGTGGTTGAAGGAAGGCCCAACATGTAGTCCATTGAGATGGATTCCCAGGGCCTATCCAGAGTAGGCAGAGGGGTGTACCTTCCTTGTTTCTTAATGGGTGATTTGGAAATGGCCCAGGTCATGCAGGACCTGATATACTTGCTGACATCCTATCAAAGTTTTGGCCAATAGAAATGTTTCTACATCACTACCACTTTCTTTTCTATGCTGAAGTGTCCTGCCACCTGACTGTAGTGAGCTTACAAAATCATCTTTCCTTGCTCGCTTTATGAGAAACATAGATGGCCCAGATGACACGACAACTCATCTTGAAGATGGAAATCAATGGCAATTGTGTTTGTGCCCAACATATGGTAGGCAGTGGTGAAGTCATGATATATCTTGTAGAGTTGGGTCCATCTGGAGGTCTCATGTTTGCAAGAGTGTAGAACTGTGGTTAGTGTTGCAACTGAAGACCGACTGAGGCATTCAATGACGCAGTTGGTGCTTCCTATCTTATACTTGATGTTGATATGGAACTGCTGCAAGTATGTGGACCATTTCTGATGGTGGTCATTTTGCAATTTGCCTTATGTCTGCATGAACTATAGATGCTTATGATCAATGTGGATGAATGATTCCTTCCCGAGAATGTAATGCCTCCACTAGCAACAGGCTTGTACAGTGGAGTACATATTTTTGTCATAAGTGGGGTACTTACGGACAATATTTGATAACATCTCACTATGATAGGCCATAAGATGTCCATGATGAGTGAGAACTGTACCCACAACATAGTCTAAAGCATCCATCTCAATCTCAAAAGATTGTTGCAGGTTGGGTAATGAGAGCACATGGGATGAGCACACGCGCTACTTCAAATCATCAAATGATTTATGTTGCAACTAGCCCCATACAAAATTTTCCTTTCCACCATCCCTGGTCACTTGGCTAAGGGCCTATGAAATGTGGGACAATCCCAACATGAAACTACAATATAAATTGGCAAGGCATAAGAAGCTCCGAAGTTCAGTGAGTGTGGTTGGGGTTGTCCAGTCATAGATGACCTGGATATTGGATGGATTGACATGCACCCCATGCTCATCAACAGTGTAGCCTAGTTACTAGACCCTGTTCATGCCGAAGGATAATTTTTCCAAATTTTCATATAGCTTGTGTCGTCACAAAGGGTGAAAAATCTACTGAATATGTTGCAAGTGTTCCACCCAAATCTTGCTAAAGATGAGGATGTCATCCAAATACACCATCAAAAAAGAATTGGTGAAATACCATAAGATATCATTCATCATCCTCATGAAATTTGTTGGGGCATTTTTCAATCCAAAGGGCATGACCAACCATTCAAAAAGACCTTAATTGGACTTGAAGGAAATATTCCATACATCGATCTGCTCTATTGGGACCTAGTGGTAGCTGGACTTCATGTCAATCTTACTGAAGTATTTTCCCCAATTGAGCTGGTTAAGGAGATCGCCAATTCATGGAATTGGGTACCGATTCTTGATTGTGATTTTATTTAGGGCCTGATAATCAATGCAAAGTTTCCAGGTCTCATATTTCTTCTGCACAAGCATGATTGGGCTTCCACATGGTGATGAGATTGGTCAGATGTGCCCCTTTTCGAGCAACTCTTGGATCTAGAGCTTTATTTCCTCATTTTCTGATAGAGAGCGATGATAGACTAACCCATTGGGTAGTAGTGCATTGGGGGTCAGATCGATTGAATGCTTGACTTGACAATACAAAGGTACCCTAGTTTCACGACCTTATCCAATTGCTTCTACTGTGTGGAGAGAATTGTCATGGAGGCCATGGATGTGGATGCAACCTTTTTCTCACTTTGAGCATGAATCACGAAGAAGACAAACTTCCTGCTCTGAGATATGACCTTCCTACATTGCTTTGCAAAGATAAAGGAAATGACAGTATATGGGACTGCATCGGATATCCTGTACAATTTACGGTCCAAAATAATAATAACACTACGAGGCCTAGACTCATATACAACTTGACATTTCCATAAATAAGGTTGGCACAAAGAACATCACAAACTTCAAGGGGGGTGACATCACACAATACCTAATATTTGAAGGGATTGATGTCGTAGGCTAGGAAAAACTGTTGGATGATGCGAAGATCGCTCCCTTGGCAGAGCCATTCGATGGTATATGGTTGTGGGTGTGTTGTTGTTGGCAAATCCAACCACTTGAAATTATCTGCTGAGATGAGGTTCTTCTAGCTAATACTATCAACAATGAAGTGTAATGGAGTACCCTTCACCCACATATGTGAATGAAAGAGGCACTCACCTTCCTCTGGCTCATTAGGTTCACCAGGATAGACCTTGGTGGTAGAAATGGTGGCATTGGTTTCTGCATCAATGATCCATCTCGCTTCTTCTGGTTCTAACTCAGAGTCAGAGCCCACATCTGATTCAGAGGCTTTCACCTCGACCACCAATGTGTTAGAAAAACAGGATCGCGAAGCAATAAAATAAAAAAAAATGCTGAAATAAAACACATAAGATACACAATATAATGGAGGCATAGATATACGTGGTTCACCCAGTGTGGGCTATGTCCACTAGAGAAATTTCCAAGTCCTTCCTTTTTATTATCCAACAAATGAAGGGATATAATCCACAACACACCCGCTGTAAATTCCTCTTCTTTCTCTCATAGTCTCCTCTCCCACAATACAATATTCGTAAAGATTCATAGACACAATACATTTCCCTCATAAAAGAGGGTTTCCTTCTGGGGAAAAAAACCCTAACATAACTTCTACCATCATATCTCTGAAATTATAATGAATGGTCCATATTTACTATGAAATTACAATATACATTTACAAGAAAAATTTTCCTTCGGGGTCCCGCTTGCCCCCAGACCCCACAAGGGGGGAAATACCCCCTACACTCCTCTGCATGGAGGGATGTATAGTATTCTAGGGTGTACAATCTTCCTTGGGTATAAACATGGCTAAAAACAAAGACCTATGAATCAAGAAGATAATCAGGCTCCACAACCAATAATCTCCCACATGGAGACTGATCTCAACAACTCCACCGATGTTGTATATGATGGACTATGATCCATTTTGGACCTAGAAAATTTCTCATCTTCACCTTCATGCTTCAAGACCAACTGAAACTGAGAAAGAACTCAGTTTCTCCTTGGTTACTCCCTTTGTTAACATGTATGCAGGATTTTGGCTAGTGTGTATCTTTTCCAAATTCAAATGTCCATCTTCCAAGATGGATCGTATGAAATTGTACCTGAGATGTATATGATTAGTATTCAAATGGAATATTGATTAGTTTGCAAGATGAATGGAAATATCACTTTCATAGTACAACCTACTATTCTCCTGCTTCTTTTCCAATTCCTCCATAAACCCCTATAACCAAATCATTTCTTTACTAGCCTCTGTAGAAACAACATACTCTGCTTCTGTTGTTGAAATTGCAACAACCTTTTGCAGTTTTGAAATCCAACTTACTATTGTTCCACCTACAGTAAAAACATACCCCTTGGTGCTCCTCCTGCTGTCTTTATCACCTTCCATATTTGAATCAACATATCCTTGTAGAACAGTGTCGTAACCTCCAAAACATAATGCATGAGTAGAAGTACCTCTTAAATACATGAGAATCCACTTTACTTCCTCCCAATGTTATTTACCTGGATTTTTAATATACCTGCTCACAACTCCCACTGCATGTGAAATATCTGGTCTTGTTCAAACCATTGCATAAATCAAGCTGCCAATTGCTGATGAATAAGGGACTCTAGACATGTATTCTATCTCCTCCCGTGTCTTAGGACACATTTCCTTGGTTAATTTGAAATGGCTGGCCAAGGGAGTACTAACTGGTTTTACATTCTGCATTCTAAACCTCTCCAATACCTTCTCTATATACTCACCCTAAGACAATGTCAATTTGTGATTTTTCCTGTCTCTTGTTATTCTCATACTAAGTATTTTCTTTGCATCACCCAAATCCTTCATCACAAATGAATTAGCTAATTTCTTCTTGAGCACATTTATATCCTGCATATTAAACCTTGCAACAAGAATGACATCTACATACAATAACAAGATAATATAGCTTCCATTTTCTAGCCTTTTAAAATAAACAAAGTGATCAGAATGACATCTACTATAACCTTGTTTTGTCATAAACTTGTCAAAATTTAAATACCACTACCTCAGAGCTTTCTTTAGGCCATACAATCTCTTCTTCAACCTGCATACCAAATTATCCTTCCCTTTGACCTCATACCCTTATGGTTTCTGCATATAAATCTCTTCCTCCAAATCCCCATCGAGAAAAAATGTTTTTACATCTAATTGTTTAATATGCAAATCTTCTACTACCACAAAACTTAAAATAGTACTAATTGAAGTCATTTAACAAAAAGAGAAAATATTTCATGAAAATATATACCTTTATTTTGTGAAAACCCCTTTACAACAAGTCTATCCTTGTACCCATTTTTGCCTCCATCTTCTTCCTTCAACTTGTAAACCCATTTATTCTGCAATGCTCTTTTTCCTGTAGGTAACTGAACCAAGTCCCAAGTCTGGTTATTTACTAGGGAATCCATTTCTTCTTTCATACCTTGCTCCCACTTCTTTTTAGTGTCTACCTACATTGCCTTTTCATAACATTCTGGTTCACCATAATCAATCAACAATAAATAATACAATGAAGGAGAGTATTTTTCAGGGGGTCTACTTCACCTGATAGATATTATAACAACACTTGCAGGATTTTGAGGTACCTGTTTCTCCCATTGTTCTACATTTTCATTTTCTGGTACCTTTGGAATTTATTTTTCAGTGATCTCATCAAGCATTGTGTATTCTGGATTTTCTTTTTCTTTATCTTTGTACATGAACTTCTCATTGAATATGAAATCTCTACTCCTAATGATTTTGTGATTTTCATAATCCCATAAGCGATAACCAAAGTCATTAACACTGTATCCAATAAAGGTACACTCCTTGGATTTTTCCTCAAGCTTTGTTCTATTTTCTTTATCAATATGGACAAATGCTTCACAACCGAAAGTATTAAAAAAAGAATAGTTTACCTTTTTACCTGTCCATGCCTCTTCTGGAATTCCACCATCCAAATATATTGAGGGTCCTTTGTTTATTAAGTAAACAACAATATCTACAACATCTGCCCAAAACTGTAAGGGAAAACCGGCATGCGATGTCATACTCCTTGCATGCTCCATGATTGTCCTCTTCATCCTTTCTGACACACCATTTTCTTGTGGTGTTCCTATAACTATCTTCTCTCTACGAATATGTTGGCCCTTGACCAAGTTTTGGGAGATACTTGGTCATATTTGACCATTTTTGGGACTTCGATGCCTTATCGAAGGAAGCACGCAAGATGAAGCAGAGATCACGGGATCTTGACCCACTTCAGGTCCTTTTTGGGTTTTTAGGGATAATGTAATGGGATTGGTATGTCGGCCCGTGGGTTTACCCATGCTTAGGCCCACTTTTGTAAATGTATAAGTAGAATTCTAGGCTATATAATAAGAGGATCAAAAGCGAAGTTAGTAGTGGCTTAGCGCTAAGAGTTTCTCTATGTGATAAACTTGCAGAACTGAGTGCAAGTATTGTAAGTGCTGAGTGCACAGATTGTAAGGAGGCTCTGTGCTAGATCTACTTGGGGAAGGAGGGTCTTGTAAGGTGCGTGCAGATCTCTTGTCCTATGCGGAGTAGGATTTTGATAAGCTTTGTGCTGTAACCTGATTAACTGCAACTAATACAAAAGAAGAGTTGGTGGACGTAGCCCCAAGATAGGGGTGAACCACGTAAATACTGTGTGTTGTGCTTTGTGCTTATTCTTAGATGTTTTGTATTGCTAAGTTCTTAGATTAGATTGGATAGATCTATTATTTCTTTGTTCTTATGAGATGTGAATGAATGTTAGATTTGATATATATGAAGATGCTTAGTGTTGATCTACTGGTTTGATTTGTTTTACTCTTGCTAAGTGCTGAAATCGTAGATCTAAGTGAATGCTGCGATGCTCTGTACCTTCTGTGAAGTATAATAAGGAATGTATATTGATGAATGACCTATGCTAAGTGATTTCTAAGTGTTGAAATCAAAGAGATGTGTCCCAACTAAGGTTGCAGACACTTGAGTCTTGCAACCACCCCTGCCTCTACCTCGGGTGAGACTTCATCTGCTTCGTAGGTGTTGCTGAAAGGGATGATAGTTAGGGTTTTGTTGGCATGCCATTGTAAGTGTTGAACCCCTGGTCTGCCCCTATGCCAAAAAATGGTTCCATTGCCAGGATTAGAACTGAGAAAGAAAATATTTGTGCAAAGATTCGATCTAGAAGCCATGAAATCTCTGTGCATAGATCTGTTGCCCTAGTGCGTAGATTTTTATTCGATCTGTGAAGCTTTGTGCTAAAAAAAAAGGCCAGATATGAAGAAAAGAAGCAAGATATGAACATTTTGTGCTCTAAGAAAGGTAAAAGTAGAAGTTTCTAAGGAAAAAAGGTAAGGTAAGATCTGTAAGATTTATGCTCTGATAGAGGTAAGAATAGTCAAAAGTTTTTAGATCTGGAAGATTTGTGCTCTGCAAAAGTAAAATAAGTGAAATTTTTTGTTTCTAGAGTATGGATTTAGGTATGTTTGATAGATTCTATCCTAGCTTGAAAACTAGGGCTATGATAGATGAAATAATGTTTGATATGAATAGATCTGATAGATATGTTATACCTATGCATAGAAAGAATGTCTTGACTAACAAGCAGATGCAGGATCTTCGAAAGAATTTTTTTTAGGCTAGCTACCATAACCCTAGTGCGCAACACAGAAGAGGTTGGGGATCATTTAAAAGAAAGAGAGGATTAATCCTCTATTACAGTTGCAGAAGACCGTGACATATTGCTAAGGAATGCCCTGGTGGAAGACCTAGTTGTCTCTGTTGCAAATCTTTGGACCACGAAGTATTAGATTGCCCTAGAATGATTGGTAAAATTGAAGGCATGAATCTGAAAGAAGAAAACCTAAGGCAGATCCATAAATAACAGAACCCCAGAGAGAATAGGACAAGATGTTACTACAGATACAAGACACCTTGAATGATCACCGATATGTTAGATTATTAGAGGTCTTTAACAAGAAATAATGCATCGAGGTAAGAATAGGAGACTTCGACATTGACTGTGTTTTGGATGAGGAAACACAGGTGAATGTTATGAAAAAAAGAACTTGGGAAGCTATAGGGAGGCCTGTTATGATCCCTTCACTGAGTGGAATAAGGTTATTCAGAGGGAAAGTAGTGAACCTATGTGGAAGGCTCAATTAGATATCTATGAATGCTAATGGAACTTCAACAAAAGAAGATTTTGAGATTATCAAATTTATTGAGGACAACGCCCCATTTACTATGTTACTTGGAAATCCTTGGGTTGAAAGAGATCAAGCCAGAAAGAAGGAAGAAGAAAAAGTTTTAGAACAACAGAGACAAGAGTTAAAAGACTTCATGACTAGAAGGATCGTGCAGTTGATTGAAGAACAAGAGAACAAATTGAAGCTATATCACACTAGGAACCTAGATGTCAAAGTTATCAGAACACTAGAGGACTCACAAAGATTCAAGTTTCTATCTCAGATAAAGAAGATATGTTATACCTAAACCCTAAGAAAGAACCTCAGCAGCGTGAAGTAACTAATCCAAGGAAAATAGGAATAGAATGGGAAAAGAACTACTGAGACGAAGCTCATTGGAAAGAAAACTAGAAAGTTAAGTAAGAAGAGGGCAAAGATTGAAAAGTTGCAGGAGATTCCAGATAGAACATCATAGAAAGAAAACTTGCAGAATGGGAGCTTCGTCGAGATATCATAACATCGACCTATGGAACTTCGTTGTGACAAAGCGATGTAGCCGTTGAACCGATATACCCGTTCGACTTTCGCCCCGAATGGACAGAAAAGCATTAAAGAATCATCACTAGACCGTTGGAGCGCACCATAACGGACAGATCAATGTTAATGGAATCTTCATACCCGTTGCAAGCAGACCGTTGCCAAATTTCTTATTTAGTTTGTTGCGCCATGCATGCAGAACACTTTTTCCAACTGATAATTAGAAGCTCACATAATATTAGTTCTATATAGTGGTCGTTGCGATCTGGTTGGTCATCCTAGTACAATATTCAGAGTAGTGTAGTGCATCTTGCATGTCAACTAATCGCAAGGAAGCTCGTTCGCAAGAATTGACCCACACAAGTATCCGACTTTGCAGTTGCCCTCGTGGGAAAGTGTGTAGAGGGACTACAGATGAACTTGGTGAAGTACCTGGTGAATCAATAAGAGATCAACTGCAGAGAAGCCCAGGATCAGGGGGATGAATTCCATTTTAGCTGGCTCTTGATACTTATATATTTCGTTGCATGGGAGCTACCGGAAGATGCAACCTTCCCGGACCTCAACCTTTTTGAGCCCTTAGCCGTGAAGTTCAGTACCTTATGGTACTCGAATGATATGAGCAAACCATGGCAATCCAATGCCGTATTCCATGCCTACTGCAATCATTTGAAGCGTGCCATCCAATGTGAGCCTCGGATAACCCTGAATACCCTCTTTAGGTTTAGGCCATTAATGAAGTTCAGCGCAGACCGCCACTTCATTTACATAACAACACATGCTAATGAGAACAAAGAGTAGTTACATTCTCATTATAAGTTGAAAGAAGAAGACCTAGAGGAAATCATCAAGGAATGGTTGGCATACCTCCTTGTTTCAACAGACCCCGTAGAATTCTCTGACATTGAGAGCCCAGAAGCTAGGCAGGATACACCGGGGCCCAGTAAGACGAAGTGACGCAAAGCCTACCCCTCAACGAGCAAGCCGCTCCCACCAGGATCTCCTTCAACCACGGCCCCGAAGAGTCTAAGCTCTTCCAACTCCCTTCGGGAGTCACGAGCCACCCACAGTAACTCTTTCGGCGATCTCCCTCTTCGAAATCGGGAAATCGGGATTCGCGGTCTCGTGAATTATGTGAGCGCAATCACATGCAACTCAAACCCCCGAACCTGGATAGTCAACGGGTCAACCCTTTCGGATATCGGGATATCGTGACTCGGGAATTCGCGGTTCACGCGAACACAGTTCACCTAGAGTTCCAAACCCCGAACCCCGATGACACCTGTACTCCACCAGCTCTTACGGTCCCACTTTGCCACGTCACTCCTCCACTCGTGCGATCGGGAATCACGGAATCGCGATTTCAACTATCGCGGGTCCTTTGCATTTGAAAACCCCGAATGCCGAAACCCCGAATCGCTGGATTTGTGCCACCTGGCCTTGTTAAGATCAACGGTCCCTATTGACTCGAGAAATTGCTATTCGCGATTTGGCAAGTCATAAACACTTACCTTGCCAAACGCTGAACCCCGAACCCCGATGGGCTGAGGTCCGATGGCCAGTTCCCTCCTGCGCCTTCGCTTATGGGTTAAATCCCATGTAGCTCCTCCTCGATCTGACGGTCTTCGGGATTTCGCAAAACTTCACTGGGATTACAAGTCGTCGATTCTCTTCCTCTTGAGAATCCTCTGGCTTCCAAGCTTTCCCTTGGTTCAAATATCTCCCAGGCTTGTTCCTACGATGCTTGCAAGGAACTATCCCTCCTGAGCTTTGTCTCTCTTTGACTCCTTCAGAGACTTCTCACGCACTTCCCGTGCTCGACTTCCAACAACTCTCAAAGCGTTGAGGTCGTCTAGACCCTGTGCAATCCTGTCAACAACAGTTCAATCCTCCTTCTCTCAGACTCGTCTCTGAGACTTTCAATCCGACCTTCACTCATCTGCACGGTTCGAATAACCCAACACCACTCTGGTCGATGAGAATAAAAGTTTAACTGTAGAGCCTCCTCAACGCACTCTATGCGGAGGAATTCAACTGCACTCTATGCAGGAATCTCCCGGCTCAAACAGAGAAAACAATTGGAACTTATTTCCTCACTCCCTCAGGTTTCGAACCTGATATGCAATCACGTACGCAACATATAGAAGATAAGCATATAAAGAAGCAAGTATGCAACCGAATAATATCAACAACACACAGAGATCAAACACATCCATGGGATTGAAATCAGAGTCTTTCTTCTATTAATTCAATCTGTACATGGGTGTTCTTCACAAGTTCTCTGTTCTGCTCTCTCTTGCTTCTGTATCAAATGAGAATGATGATACAACAATACAAAGGAGGGTGCCTATATTCCGTTTTCCCTCTCGAAAGCAAAACTGTCTAATCTACAGTTAATTCCTATCTAACAGCATTAAAACCATTAAATGCCTTCCTATATACATTACAATACAAGTGCGCTTCTTATGAATGCTTTCATTCAAATGGCGGCGCAACAATATTTCAAAGAAATTCAAAAATGTATGTGCTGGCGTTGTCCAACTGTATGTTCTTTACTCCACGCGCTGGCTCGCTTGATGAAGTGTGGATGCTCCTGCATCATACTCCTCGGCTCAAAAAGTTTCATGGGATCCTGTCCATGAGCTCCTGCATGGTGTGCCCATGCTTCTGAATCAATGCTTCTATTTCCCAGCTGGCATCCTCCACTGGGTGATTTTTCCATTTCACCAGGTACTCAAAATATTGCTTTCTCCTGGTCTTCCTGCCTATTCTTTTATCCAGTATGCACTCCATCTGAGGCTTCTGTGCAACTGGAAATTGTTTTTGCCACTGGATCACTGGTTGTTCATCAATTCCAGCTCCTTCATCCTCGGTCCTGTAGGGGTATAAATCCGAAATATTGAAAATCGGAGATATCCCGATGTCCTCTGGCAATTCAAGCTCATATGCGTTCTCGCCAAATTTCCTCAGAATTCTGCATGGCCCGATTTTCTTCATCTTGAGCTTGTTGTATGTTCCTCTCTGGAACCTTTCTTTCCTCAAGTGTGCCAGAACCATGTCCCCAACTTCAAACTGAAGTTGTCTTTTCCTCTGATCGGCTCTGCGCTTATACTCCTGATTCGATTTTTGCAATCGCTGCTTCACCTGTGTGTGAAGTTCTTGCATCGCTTCAGCAAATTCTTCAGCCCTCGCGCTGCTAGTCTCAGCCTGTTCTGACTCCCTGAGCTCAGAAACTCCTCTCGGATGTGTCCCATACAAAATTTGAAACGGGCTCTTACCTGTACTCCGATTCACTGAATCATTGTACGCAAATTCTGCCTGTGGTAAAATCTGATCCCAACTGCTGTGATGCTCAGTTACCAGACTTCTCAACAGATCCACCAAGCTTCTGTTGACCTCTTCCGTCTGCCCATTTGTCTGCGGATGGTAAGCAGAACTGAAGGCCAAATCAGTCCCCAGCTTCTTCCATAGCATCCTCCAAAAATGACCTATGAACTTGGTATCCCGATCCGAGACTATGCTTCTAGGTAATCCATGCAATCTTACAATCTCTTTGAAAAATAAATTGGCGATGTGGGTTGCATCGCTAGTCTTATGACACGGAATGAAATGTACCATCTTCGAGAACCTGTCCACCACTACAAAAATGGAATCAACTCCTCGCTGTGTTCTCGGTAAACCCAACACAAAGTCCATGCTAATGGCTTCCCATAGCCTTTCGGGTATAGGCAACAGCTGATATAACCCTGTGTTCTGCTTTCGGCCCTTCGAATGTTGACATATCTTGCACCTTCCAACAAACCTTTTCACATCTGCTCGCATGCCTGGCCAAAAATACGATTCGCTCAGCTTGGCGAATGTTTTTTCATGCCCGAAATGACCTGCTAGTCCTCCGCTGTGCTTTTCTTTCACCAAATTCTCTCTCATAGAGCAGTCTGGAATGCACAGTTGATTGCCCTTGAACATCAATCCATCCTATATCAAGAAATCTATCCACGGGCTCCTATCCCTGAGCACCGGATTCTCGACTGCCTCATATGCCTCTGCAAAATCCGCATCACTTGCATACACATCTTTCAGGTTTTCAAAACCCAAAGTCTTGACCCTAAATTCCTGCAGCAATAAACACTTTCTGCTCAAGGCGTCAGCTACCTTGTTGGCAGTCCCTGAAATGTTCTTTATCACAAATGTAAAATTCTGCATATATTCCACCCACTTTGCATGCTTCTGATTCAACTTCTCTTGCTGACTCACGAACTGTAACACATGATTATCACTATACAGAGCAAATTCCTTGGGTATAAGATAATGCCTCCACTTTTTCAATGCCTGGATAATGGCATAGAACTCTTTATCATATGTGGAGTACTTCAGTTTTGCATCATCCAGCTTCTCGCTGTAGTATGCAATGGGTCTGTCATCCTGACTTAAAACCCCTCCAATAGCATACCCACTGGCATCACACTTCACTTGGAAGGTTTTCTGAAAAGTTGGCAATACTAACACTGGTTGCTCAGTTATCTTTTGCTTCAACAAATTGAAGCTCCTTTCAGCCTCTGCTGTCCAATGGAAAACCTTATGCCGCTTCTTCACAGTGTCCATCATTGCAGCACTGATTCCACTAAAATTCCGAATGAATTTTCTGTAGAAGCTTTCCAAACCGTGAAAGCTCCTTACCTCAAAAATATTTCTTGGCGATGGCCAATTCCTGATTACTTCAACCTTCTCAGGATCCATCTTCAATTCATTTGCCGAGATTACAAAGCCCAAATAAATGAGTTCTGTCTGCATGAAGGAACACTTCTTCAAATTGATCAGCAGCTTCTCCTGCTGCAGTCTTCTCATCACAATGGCCAAATGCCTCAAGTGTTCAACCTTTGTTTTGCTGAAAATCAATATGTCATCTAGATACACAACAACAAATTTGCCAATGAATTCCCGTAGGACTTCATTCATCAGCCGCATAAATGTGCTTGGTGCATTTGTCAACCCAAATGGCATGACCAGCCATTCGTACAAACCTTCGTTTGTCTTGAATGCTGTCTTCCATTCATCTCCTTCTCGCATCTGGATCTGATGATATCCGCTCTTGAGATCTATCTTTGAAAAATAATTTGCCCCACTCAGGCAATCCATCAAGTCGTCCATTCTCGGCAGTGGAAACCTATACCTGATGGTGATTTTATTAATCGCCCTGGAGTTTGTACACATCCTCCATCCTCCATCCTTCTTCAGACTTAGTACCGTTGGAACGACACACAGACTCAGACTCTCCCTGACTAGTCCCTTATCCTGCAGATCCTGTACCTGCCTTTTGACTTCCTCATTCTCCTGAGGTGTCAACCTGTACGCGGCCTTATTTGGTAGACTTGCTCTGGGTATGAGGTCAATGTGGTGACTCACACTCCTCATCGGTGGCAACGAACGAGGTAGTTCGTCCACGATGATGTCAGTGAACTCTCCAAGTAGTTCCTGAATTTCTTCCGGCAAGTCGTCCACTCTTGTGCTTGTCAGGATAATTCTCGGCTTCCTGACAACAAAGAATTGTGGATCCTCATCCTTCTCCAGCTCTGTGAGAAGTTCCTTCCCACTCATGAGAAGTATGGCACTGCTCACTTCCGGCTTCACTTCCTTATCCTTTACCGGATGCAAGGTATGTGATTTCCCATCCTTCTACAAGGTATAGGTGTTCATCCTTCCGTCATGAACCACATTTCTGTCAAACTTCCATGGTCTTCCCAATAATACATGACAGGCATCCATGGGTATAACGTCACATAGAATTTCATCCCTATATTCACCCATTTTAAAATTGACCAAGCATTGCTTTGTAACACATACCTGGTGTCCTTTCTGCAACCATGACACTTTGTATGGACTCGGGTGTTTGTTCGTTTTCAGCTCCAGCTTCTCCACCATCTCGGTTGAAATGAGATTTCCGGTGCTTCCACTGTCCACTATGACCTTGCATTTCCAGCCCTGGGTCTTGCAAGTCGTCCGGAACAGTCTACATCTTTGAGCGGTGTCCTCCACCTCTTTCTCAGGTTTCAAGAGAACTTTATGCACTGTCAGTGACTTTCCACTTCCAGCGTCTTCATCTTCGGCATCACGCCTCTGCGCCTCAGCAACATGAGCGTTTCCTTTGTCCATCTTCCTCTCTGGACAGTCAACGGCCTTGTGTCCGTCTTTCCCACATGTAAAACATGTGATGACTCCTCCTCGACCTCTTCCTCTACCTAGGGTACGAGGAAATGTGTTGGCATCAGCATATCCTCCTTGCTGATCATCTTGCTGCCTCCTCGACTCAACATATTGTTGCCTCTGCTGTGAGGTTCCACCTCTTTCATCTTTTCCCTAAGGCTTCTTCCAATCCTCCTTGGGATTTTGAGTTCTCTCTTGGGCAACTGGTTTGCCTCTGGGTTGGCTTCTGCCTCACCCTCGCTGTCCCTTCTTGCGGCTCAACTTCTCCTCGGCTTTTAAAGCCATCTGGTAAGCATCTTCCACCGTCCGAATGGTCAGCATGCTTAGCTCGTCCTGAATGTCATACCTCATCCCATTCAGGTATCTTGCCACCTTTTCGTCATCACTCTCCCGATGACCAGCTCGAATGTTGAGCCTATAAAATTCCTCGATGTACTCCTTCACCGTCATCAACTTCTGTCTCAGGTTCTGCATGCGCCTGAACAGAGTGATCTGGTAGTCTCTTGGGATGAACTTCGCCTTCATCTTGGTGATCATCCGATCCCAGCTCTTGATCTTTTGTTTGCCTTTGGAACGCCTGTCTGCCTGCAGCTCGTCCCACCATAAGGCTGCATGTCCTTTCAATTTAGTGAAAGCATGCCTCACCTTCTTGTCCTCTTCGATATCCTCATAATCGAAGTAGGTGTCAAGTGCTCGGATCCAATCTAACAACTCTTCTGCATCCAGGCTTCCCTCGTAAGCTGGAATGTCCATCCTCACCTTTGCGCTCATCCTGGCGATAGCCTTGATTAATCGCTCATTGGCTGCATCTTTTGCTGCAACTCCACCTTGCGGTACAACATCATCTTCGCCTTCAGAGTCACTCAGATCTCCTGTATCTGCTGTGCGCCTCTGCGCTGCTTCCATATCTTCCATTCTAGCACGAAGATTTCGTATTTCCCTCTCCATTTCTATATTCTGTCCATGACTGCTTCTTTCCCTGGACAATTCCCTCTCCTTCTCTGGATCGGGTGATTGCCTAACTCTCCTCGACGACATTACGTCTTCTCTTCCTCTCTGCTACAGAAAACAGAGAAATCTTGGCTCTGATACCACTTGACGCAAAGCCTGCCCCTCAACGAGCAAGCCGCTCCCACCAGGATCTCCTTCAACCACAGCCCCGAAGAGTCTAAGCTCTTCCAACTCCCTTCGGGAGTCACGAGCCACCCACAGTAACTCTTTCGGCGATCTCCCTCTTCGAAATCGGGAAATCGAGATTCGCGGTCTCGCGAATTCTGTGAGCGCAATCACATGCAACTCAAACCCCCGAACCCCGATAGTCAACGGGTCAACCCTTTCAGATATCAGGATATCGCGACTCGGGAATTCGCGGTTCACGCGAACACAGTTCACCTACAGTTCCAAACCCCGAACCCCGATGACACCTGTACTCCACCAGCTCTTACGGTCCCACTTTGCCACGTCACTCCTCCACTTGTGCGATTGGGAATCATGGAATCGCAATTTCAACTGTCGCAGGTACTTTGCATTTGAAAACCCCGAATGCCGAAACCCCGAATCGCCAGATTCGTGCCACCTGGCCTTGTTAAGATCAACGGTCCCTATTGACTCGGGAAATCACTATTCACGATTTGGCAAGTCACAAACACTTACCTCGCCAAACGTCGAACCCCAAACCTTGATGGGCTGAGGTCCGATGGCCAGTTCCCTCCTGCGCCTTCGCTTACGGGTTAACTCCCACGTAGCTCCTCCTCGATCTGACGGTTTTCGGGATTTCACAAAACTTCACTGGGATTACAAGTCGTCGATTCTCTTCCTCTTGAGAATCCTCCGACTTCCAAGCTTTCCCTTGGTTCAAATCTCTCCCAGGCCTGTTCCTACGATGCTTGCAAGGAACTATCCCTCCTAAGCTTTGTCTCTCTCTGACTCCTTTAGAGAATTCTCACGCACTTCCCGTGCTCGACTTCCAACAGCTCTCAAAGAGTTGAAGTCGTCTAGACCCTGTGCAATCCTATCAACAACAGTTCAGTCCTCCTTCTCTCAGACTCGTCTATGAGACTTTCAATCCGACCTACACTCACTTGCACGGTTCGAATAACCCAACACCACTCTGGTCGATGAGAATAAAAGTTTAACTGTAGAGCCTCCTCAACGCACTCTATGCGGAGGAATTCAACTGCACTCTATGCAGGAATCTCCCGGCTCAAACAGAGAAAACAATTGGAACTTATTTCCTCACTCCCTCAGGTTTCGAACCTGATATGCAATCACGTACGCAACATATAGAAGATAAGCATATAAAGAAGCAAGTATGCAACCGAATAATATCAACAACACACAGAGATCAAACACATCCATGGGATTGAAATCATAGTCTTTTTTCTATTAATTCAATCTGTACATGGGTGTTCTTCACAAGTTCTCTGTTCTGCTCTCTCTTGCTTCTGTATCAAATGAGAATGATGATACAACGATACAAAGGAGGGTGCCTATATTCCGTTTTCCCTCTCAAAAGAAAAACTGTCTAATCTACAATTAATTCTTATCTAACAGCATTAAAACCATTAAATGCCTTCCTATCTACATTACAATACAAGTGCGCTTCTTATGAATTCTTTCATTCAAATGGCGGCGCAACAATCTTTCAAAGCAATTCAAAAATGTATGTGCTGGCGCTGTCCAGGTGTATGTTCTTTACTCCACGCGCTGGCTCGCTTGATGAAGTGTGGATGCTCCTGCATCACGAAGAAAACAACAAAGATGAAGAAGGATGAGGAAATACAGAATATAGGAAGCAGATCTGTAAGGACCACATCCATTACACCTAAGCAAGAAGGTAATGAGGAAGAAGTTGAACAGAGGCTAGGAGACAAAGAGGACTCGTTGGAGAAAATGAAGGTTTCACCTCTGAAACCTTCCTCCTAGAAGAACCTAGAACCCCTGTAACCAAGATTAATACCACACTCACCCTAGATTACTTTAGTTTCCTCCTCGCTACTATGAACGAAGCTATAGAAGAAATAATAGAAAAGAAGGAAGCCAAGCAAGAGGCAATGTACAACAGAATTGAGAGCGAGCTCCAAGGAGTGCAGCAGGCACTTTGGTCTAGCCACACAGTCTCCACTGCGCCCCTGCCATAAGGAACAACAAAAGAGGGAGATGAACCAGTTCAACTCCACAAGATTACTGCCATAGTCAAAGCACGCCTTCGAAAAGCAAAGGAAGAAACCACGTAGGCCACCCAGGCCTTAATGTAAGCACATGAGGAAAAAATTGAGCAGCGCCAAGCTGCGCAACAAGAGAGGGACACTCTCCAAGCAAAATTGGAAGAAGACATAGTGAATATCCAAAAGAAAAGGAGCAGGTACTTGCAAAGCAGATTGGGATCGAAGAAGCAGTCAACAGAGAATTTCTCTCTATGACCGACTTAGAGCAGAAAGCAAAAGAAACCTTATAATGCCAAGTGATGAAGCTTGCTGAAGTTATTCAACAACTTCAATAAAGAGTCATAGAATTAGAGCTTTAGACCATACCAAGTACCTTGCAAGAAGAGCGAGACCAATGAGAAATGACTGCTCAGAGCACAATAGAAAGGAATAAAGCACTCACCGAGGAATGTAAATAATTAAGTAGTAGAAGTGCACAGATACATGAGAACCTAATCGAGAATCCCAAATTGCACAAATTGGAGTCGCAGCTCCAGGAGGCGAAGCATGAAGCTGAAATGCTACAGGTGCAGCTAAGGGCCCTATCACCCATAGAGAAAATGAAACAGTCTCACGAGAAGTGCATAACACATCAACAGATCCATATAATCTAGAGCAAGGTAATGGAAGTAACTCAACAACTTCAACCTTTGCAGGATAAAGCATGTCATCTATTTATAGAGATAGAGAACCAAGGAACAGAGCTAGAATAGGTTGTGAATTCAACACAACAACACCTAGAAGGGCCGATGAATGTCACACTCATCCAAGAGTTCGCCGAGAAAGAAGTAGTTGCAATGCAGCAGGTCGAAGCAGATCGATCCAAGATCGAGTCATTCGAAACAGAATTGATCAGACCCAAGTGACTTGGGACGAGTCAAAGGTGAGTGTTGGGGGCCTGTTGGCCCTTGACCAAGTTTTGGGAGATACTTGGTCATATTTGACCATTTTTGGGACTTCGACGCCCTATCGAAGGAAGCACGCAAGATGAAGCAAAGATCACGAGATCTCAACCCACTTTGGGTCCTTTTTGGGTTTTTAGGGATAATGTAATGGGATTAGGATGTCAGCCCGTGAGTTTACCCACGCTTAGGCCCACTTTTGCAAATGTATAAGTAGAAGTCTAGGCTATATAAGAAGAGGCTAAAAAGCGAAGTTAGTAGTGGCTTAGTGCTAAGAGTTGCTCTATGTGATAAAATTGCAGAGCTGAGTGCAAGTATTGTAAGTGCTGAGTGCAAAGATTGTAAGGAGGCTCTGTGCTAGATCTACTCGGGGAAGGAGGATCTGGCGAGGTGCACGCAAATATCTTGTCCTATGTGGAGTAGGATTTTGATAAGTTTTGTGCTGTAACCTGATTAACTGAAGCTAATACAAAAGACGAGTTGGTGGACGTAGCCGCAGGGTGCAGGTGAACCATGTAAATATTGTGTGTTGTGCTTTGTGCTTATTCTTAGATGTTTTGTATTGCTAAGTGCTTAGATTAGATTGGATAGATATATTCTTGCTTTTCTCTTCTGAGATGTGAATGAATGTTAGATATGATATATATGAAGATGCTTAGTGCTGATCTACTGGATTTGATCTGTTTTACTCTTGCTAAGTGCTGAAATTGTAGATCTAAGTGAATGCTGCGATGCTCTGTACCTTCTGCAAAGTATAATAAGGAATGTATATTGATGAATGACCTATGCTAAGTGCTTGCTAAGTGTTGAAATCACAAAGCTGTGTCTCAGCTAAGGTTGCAGACACCTGAGTCTTGCAACCACCCTTGCCTCTACCTCGGGTGAGACTTCATCTGCTTTGCAGGTGTTACCGAAAGGGTCAGTAGTTAGGGTTTTGTTGGTGCACTATTGTAAGCGTTGAACCTCGGGTCTGCCCCTGTGCCAACAAAATCCCATGGTATGAATAATAATCATCAAACTTCTTGCTGCATTATTCACCTCCATTGTATGATTTGAGACACTTCAACCTTTTTCCTTTCTCATTCTCAACCAAAGATTTCCATTTCTTAAAAGTATAAAAAACATCATATTTTTGTCAAATTCAATAAACCCAAGTTTTTCTAGTTGCATCATAAATACAAGTAACATAATAACGAGAGCCACCAAGAGATGATACCTGATATGGTCCCAATACATCTGTATGCACAAGATCTAACTTTTCACTCTTCTTTTCTTTTTTGACTATGAGAAATCTGAATCTCTTCTATTTTGTATATTTTAATGACAAAAATAAACAAACAAATATTTTTTCATACACTTAACAATCTAGAGATAATTGTCTTGCATGAACTCTTAAATGTCTCAAACCCACATTCATAAATTTCCATAAGCAAAAATACACATTGTTAAGCAAATATGCAGTGAAAATAAATACAATGAACAACATTCAATCACCCATGAAAAACTCAGAAATTTATGCAAAATCCAGGGAAAACCCCAATGTGGGGAAACCC